>JBBPBP010000001.1:29223237-29261100 GCA_037974735.1 Cicer chorassanicum
AAAGCATTAGATACCAAAAGCATTTAGTCCCAATTTTAATTCATTTTGGGAATTAAATACCAAAAGCATATTTTATTAGAGTTTGATATATGTTTGTTATATATATATATATATATATATATATATAGATCCGTTTAAAATTATTTGGCCAGAAATAATTTATTTATGCTACGAAGAATTTATTACAGGACGGTTTTGCTAAAAATATCTTTGGTTGCTGAAAAATTTACTTGTCAATTAAGTTGCGACAAGAGTAGATATTTTTATCAAAATAGATTGAGATGTGAATGAAGTGATGTGTGCATGAGTATTTAGATATTTGTGGATTGATTTTAATAATATATATATATATATATATATATATATATATATATATATATATATATATATATATATATATATGAGAAACTCAGAAAGGAAAGAAAAAAGCAAAACAGAAAACCTTCACCCCATCAACCCTCCTTCTTCTTTCTCTCTATTACCAAAAATAAAGTTTTGGTTTTTTTTCAAAAACAAAACCTCCATTTTTTTTCGACTTCTGAGCTTTATTTCGAGAAGTGACAGAAGGAAAAGTTGCTCACCTCCACGCTACGGTGCTAGTGAACAAACTTTGGAAGCGACGTCGCGAACAAAGTTTTTACCGGAATTAATCGCGGTGCCGTAATCGATTGTTAGATCTACCGTTGAGGTAAGGGATCCTTCCAAACTTTTAGTTTGCATTTAGGACCTTATGTGTGAATTTGTGGAAAATAAATTTAATGTGTTTAAGGTGTAAATTTGTGGAAAATGAATTTAAGGTGTTTATGGGTAAAAATTTGCAGATTTAAATTGGTGATTTATGGTTCAAAATTTGGAGATTTCAATTGGTGATTTAGGGTTGAGAATTTGGATATTTAAATTGGTGTTTATGTGTAAAAATTTGGAGATTTAAATTTGTGATTTATGGTTGAAAATTTGTAGATTTAAATTGATGATTTATGATTGAAAATTTGGAGATTTAAATAGGTGATTTATGGTTAAAATTTTGGAGATTTAAATTGGTGATTTATGGTTGAAAATTTGGAGATTTAATTTGGTGCTTTATGTTTGGAAATGTGGAGTTTTGAATTAATGTAGATTATTTGGTTGTAAAAGTTTGGTGTGTGAAAAAGATATAACTTTGGGAATTTTGTTGTTGTTAGATAAATTTTAGTTGTGAACAAATTGTTATGAATATTTATGTTTATGTAGTTAGCTCCTTGAGTCTCGAAAAGGAATCGAGATTGTTGGCACCGAGTTAGCGGTGGGGAGAACTCTGATATATTAATGTTGTTGTGGTGATTCGAGTTTGGTGTGGTTTATGTGTTCATAATTAATATTATCAATTTTATAGATGTGATTTATGTGTGGAAAATGAATTGATGAAATTGGTAGTTTATGTTTGAGAATGTGGAGTTTTAAATTTTGTGATTTATGGTTGAAAATTTTGGAGATTAAATTTGGTGGTTGATGTGTTAATAATTAATATTATGAATTTTTGAGATGTGTTTTATGTGTAGATTGGTGGAAAATGAATTTAATGTGTTTATGGGTGAAATTGTGGAAGTTGAATTTAATGTGTTTGAAGTGTGGGATGTAGTGATTCATGTTTGGTGTGATTAATTTGTTCATAATTAATATTATGAATTTTTGAGATGTGTTTTTGATGTGTGGATTGTGTGGAAAAAATGAATTGATGTGGTTTGTTGTGAATTACGGGATTATGAGTAAATATGTTTGAGTATGCTGTGCGTTGAATTTGAAAAATCATTAGTGTTAAATGATTATTAAAAATGAGGAATCTTTTAATAGCTGCATTTACTTAATGGTTGTGGTGAAAAGAGTCAGAGTATGCTCATGCATTTTCATAGTACATGGTGACCACGATGAGTCATGGTGATAGTGGTGACCGGATGGGCCACATGATGATGCCATGTGAATTGTTGGTTTATCTTATCCTTACGAGGTTATCATATCGCGCTGATCTGTGAGAGATTGCACTCTAGAATGTGCTGATCTGTGAGCGATTGCACTCTAGAATGTGCTGATATGTGAGCGATTGCACTCTAGAAAACAGTGTAGGGCCTGTGATAGGCTACACTTTAGTAAATTGTGCTAGCCTGTGTGAGACTCCACCTTGATAATTAGTACTGGCCTATGAGAGACCGTATAATTATGATTTACGTCCCTTCGAGGAGGGTTTTGGTTTGGAATTCCGGAATCATGTGCATTGGCATATGCGCATTGCATTAGGGTGCTTGGCACACGAGTCATGTTTTATATATTGTGACGGTTGTATATACATACTCGGTTGTTGTTTGTAATTGTGCCGTAATTGATGAGTGTGATTGATTGATTTTGTGTGGTAAGTGTTGAATGATTGTGAAACGTTTTCGAAACTGAAATCTGCAAATTTTGGCAGTTGTATTCGGCTACAAGTAGTGTGTAGTCTAATACAGATATTCAATTTTGCTACTGATTTGTGAAACAGCACTATATTCAAATACAAGGATGTTGTATTTGAATACGACAGTGCAGTTTGTTAAAAACTTCATTTTTCAACCTTGTTTATGCACGTTTGGCATATGAAAACCCTTTCTAGACGTATGCTAAGTTGAAAAGTTATTTTGTGGATTAAGAATTTAAATGTTATGTGATATCTGTTAATTTTGGTTGGTGACCCTTTACAATTATTGTGGAAACCTAGGTTTTGCCCTCATATGAGAATCGAGATCGTTTTAAGGTGTGGCACAACAATGAGTTGGTTTTGTGACTGAAAGCATTGGGGCTTGATGCCGCTCGTGGATTCTTAGTACCCAGTCACCCTCAGTTAGATTAATGATCAGCTTAGGGTTTTATTTAAGAATTTTATTTATTTCCCTTTCTTATTTCAGGGTTGTTTTTGTAAAAAGGGAACTTATGTATTTGAAACAAACTAATTTAGCTGGTGTATTTTATATTTGGATACTTTGGATTTTCGTTCCAAAAACTATTTCTGCTATTTGTAATTGATTATGACTTTGTCGTTTGTGTTACGACTTAAAATATTCTATCCAAAAGATTTTCTTCATTTATCGATTTAACTTGGTATTTTTATCAATTTCTTTTTATTTGATTTTGTTAAAAAAAAAATACACTTGCGTTGATAAAAATTGGGGTGTTACACTAGCCTTGAGTTACTAAGTAATGATTTTGAGAATGTTATAATCTGAGTATTGCTCAACTCTTGTTTGAGAAATAGATTCTATAAGTTAGAACTCAGTTGTTACTGATTCTAACACAACACAGATAATGGAACTGCAAGCTTGAGAATGATATTGAGAGAGCTCGAATATGATTGTACGATTGATGCTTTGCTTGGCACTTTGAGTTGTGTTTTGTTCTTCATCTTGAAGCTGTATTTATAGGCTTCAAGAGAGTTTAGGACAACTGATATATTCATTGAAATGAGGCCAGCTGTCATGAGAAAGTAGGTGGAATGAATCAGACTAAAAGCAAGAGAGATCAAGCTGAAACCAAGAACGTTCTTGACATCCAAGATCGTTCCTCAAGTTAGTTGGAGATGATCTGACTTGTACTCGATCTTGTCGGTTTTTTGAGATGATTTGCTTGCTTTAAGTCAGTGTGCAGGTCTTGATTTGAAAGTACAATTGTAGTGTACTTTAAAGCCTGTAACTATGTACTTGCATTTGCCTCAAATGAAGAATGATCTTGCTTTTATATTTCTTCATGAAGCATGTCTTTGATTCTTTGAATTATGGAATCATTCTGAATTAGATTTATCCTTACTTATTCTTGATGAAGATATAAGATGAATAAAGCTTCTAGGATGCAATCTTTTACAAAGAAACTGATCATTCTTGATTATGACAGAAGTGAAGATCATTATTCGTTTTCCAAACATATGGCAAGATCGATCTTCGTTTTACTGTTTTTGCTTTCTTGATTTTAATGAGATCTGTTTTGAATTGCTGGGTATCTATCTTGATTTAACACACTCAAATACATATGTTAAATACCAAAACACTTAGAATCATAATTATAATTCTTAATTAACCTTTTGTTTTATTATCATCAAAACATTTAATTTGGGATTTTGTCTTAACAATCTCCCCATTTTTTATGCTGACAAAACATTTTAATTTAAATTTTTTATTTTGATTCTAATAATAATTTAGAGAGTTTTATTAATAAAAGACTCACCTTCAATATGTGCTAAGTATTTGAACCAAATAATGATTTTTCATTAATGTCACAAAAAGATCTTTAAATCATTACAGGGTGGTTCAAGACCAAAACAAAAAATACAAGTAGACATAAAAAGGAAAGCTACATATCAGATTTAAAATCTAAGATACTTCTCCCCCTTTATCATAGCAAAAAGGCATAGGAGAGTACAGCTAAAAAACAAAAAATTAAAAAAACGGGGAGGGTGACGACCCTTCGGATGATGGAGATAATGAAGGCTGAGGAATTTTTGGAAAAGTAATAGGAGGATTTGGCATAGGTGGTTCGACTCCAAGCTTGGGGGCAAAATGATTTGCCATCCAATCCCTCAAAATTGAGGGACGCTGTTGTTCATCAACGGGAGTGCTTTGGGAGGGAGCAGTAGATGTGCAAAATTTGGAATAATTGGGAATAGATGGGAGCACTATCCAAATAAGGAAAAGCCAAATATTGACTTATCCCAAAGAGTGATGAAGTAGTAGTCTTTTGGGGTGAGACAAAAACTGGAGACATTATGGAAGTATGTTGAAAAGGAAGTGTAGGACATAAACTACCTTGAGAAGTGGGATGGATGATAGGTGGATTTGGAGAAGTTGCAGGATTCATAGTTTGGAAAACATCAAGAAACGGAGAACGTTCTTCACGATTTGGTTGGGGTGAAGAACGTTCTTGAGGTTCAGGTGTTTGTTGTTCAACAAGAGTTCTTGCAGACCTTTTTCTTTTATTGGTGGAAGATGGATTGAAAATAGATTGTGGGGGAATCTGTTTCATATGGGAGATATTCTTAGATGAGAATTTTGAAATTTTGATGTTGGAGGATTCAGTCAAAAGTGGAATCTGAAAGTGCCTGGAATCTTTTGAGAGAACCAAGCCATAGGGGACAGTGTTCCTCTTATAATCCTTTTGAATGGCAGCAATCATGTGTTGGATGATCAGATAAGGCAGATTGATCTTTTTTTGATGAAGAAGGTGATAGATGACTAGAGCGTCATTATCATAAACAAATTTGTGGCTGTCACAATGGGGTAAAATATTGTGTTGGCTTATGTTGCTAAAAAAATTTGGAGGCGTTTCAAATCAGCTGAGAGATTTTTGGTTGAACCATTAGTAAACAACCCTTGGAACACCTTTTCTTTTGATATGTTTAAGGCTGTATACTAATCTTTCCCAAAGATTGTTAAGCCTTCAGATTGCAATTGCAAAATTTCAGCCAAAATTAGAGGATCAAGTCGAATTTCAATACCTTTCAAAGTAGAGACAATAAGAGACTTGTCTACAAATGCTTCAGCTTTGCAGTAGAAGGCTCGAATAACATCTGGGTAGTAGCAGTCAGAAATTTTTAGGAAATTAGTCCAGCCAAGTGCATCAGTATGATGCTGAATGGAGATTCCCTCGACTTGAAGATTGTCAAAGTCAAAAACACGGCCAATGCCAATAGTGGTATCAATGTTTTTGTTTTTAGAGGTACCAATGCCAGCTAGAACACGCATTGATCTTCTTCTTGAGGAGGAGGTGCAAGAAGTAGGATTTTGAGATTTTTGAATATGTGGTGGGGCTTGACTGGTGGAAGGAATAGGGAATTGAAATAAAGGAGGAGGGACAGTGGAGAGAGAAGCGAGAGTGATTAGTTGAGGGCTTGTTTCAAGGGATGAAGACATATAGTCGGAGAACGTTCTTTTAGAAGATGAATGAGGTGGTGTTGGTCTAGGTGGAGGAGATGGTGATCGAACAGGAGATGGTGATGGTGATGGTGAAGGAGATGGTGTTGGTTGTGATGTTCTGGGATGTTTATGAGCAGTAGTTTTTGTGCGAGCCATTTTTGTTTTGAGAAAAGAAAATGAGTGTTTGAGGAACACAAAGGCAAGAGATGAAAGTGCAGAAGAAAAAAATTTGAATTTTTAATTTAGTGATGAAATAAAAAGTCACCGTTTTTTGATGTGCTTGCAATTGATTAAGGAATGGAAGGGGTGCCACGCGTGTGATTGAATTGATAGGACAGTTGAGCATTGGGAAAGAGGAAAGAAAAAAGATGTGGCTAGGCAAAAGCATGGGTAGCGTTACTTTTTAAAAGGTAGCAAACGTTTCAGATGAAAAGTCTGTTTTTGAAAGTTAGTGATGATGAAGAACGAAGATCGTTCTTGAGCGTCTTGGCAAAACAAGTAAAAAAAGAAGATTGTTCTTCGTTATGCCCAGATTGATCCTATTTCAAAATTAACAATCTTGACCAGAATTTTTAACGATTTTTAGTCGTTCTTTGATGGAATTGAAGCTATCTTCAAAAAGAGATTTTGTAAAAATATCAGCTAATTGATTCTTTGTATCCACAAAGATCAATTCAACCTCTTTTTTACTCACATGATTCTTAATGAAATGGTGCTTTATCTCAATATGTTTAGACCTTGAATGCTGAATAGGGTTCTTAGAGAGATTAATAGCACTAGTATTATCACAATATATTGGAATATGAGAATACCTTACTAAATAATCTTCAAGTTGATTCTTGATCCTTAAGACTTTAGAGCAACAATTTGCTGCTGAGACATATTCAGCTTCAGATGTTGGTAGTGCAATCGTGTTTTGCTTCCTACATGACCAACTTATTAATGCTTCTCCTAGGAACTGACACGCACCACTTGTGCTTTTTCTTTCCATCTTATCACTAGCATAATCGCCATCACAGTAAGCTACAAAATCAAAATGAGAACCTTTGCTATACCAAAGGCCAAGATCAGTAGTACCTACGAGACAACGAAAAATTCTTTTGACTGCTGTTAAATGGGACTCTTTAGATGAAGATTGAAACCTAGCACATAAGTCTACTACAAAAACAATGTCAGGCCTACTTGCAGTTAGATAAAGTAATGAGCCAATCATTCCTCTATATTCTTTTTCAAAGAATGATTGTCCATTTTCATCTTGATGTAATGAGGATGATGGATGCATGGGAGTGGTCATGATCTTGGCTTCACTCATTTTGTATTTCTTTAAAAGATCCTGGATATACTGTTCTTAACAAATGAAAATTCCATTTGTATATTGTTTGATTTGTAACCCAAGAAAATATCTCAATTCTCATATCATACTCATTTCAAATTCCCTTTGCATGAGATTTGAAAAATCTTCACACATTTTTTCATTTGTTGATCCAAAAATAATATCATAAACATACACTTGAACAATGAATAAATCATTTTTACTTGTTTTCTTAAAGAGTGTTGTGTCAATGTTTCCACGGGAAAAATTATTTTTGATCAAAAATGAACTCAATCTTTCATACCAAGTTCTAGGAGCTTGTTTTAAACCATACAAGGCTTTGGTAAGTTTAAAAACATAGTTTGGTTTCTTTTGATCTTCAAAGCTTGGAGGTTGACGAACATAAACTTTTTCATTTCAAAATCCATTTAAAAAGGCACTTTTAACATGAAAAAGTTTGGTGTTTTTATGTGATGTATATGCAAGAAGGATTCGAATGGCTTCTAACCTTGCAACTGGAGCAAAGGTTTCATCATAATATATTCCTTCTTGTTGATTATAACCTTGAGCAACCAACCTTGCTTTGTTTCTTACCACTTTTCCTTCTTCATCTAGCTTATTTTTGAAGACCCATCGTGTTCCAATAATTGTTTGATCTTGTGGATCAGGGACAAGAGTCTAGACTTCATTTTTCTCAAATTGAAGAAGTTCTTCTTTCATCACATCGTCCAAGATTGATCAATTATCGCTTCTTTGATGGATTTCGGTTCTACTTGAGAGATCATTGTCATGTTGTTGTTTGCATCATCTTTAAATGATCTTCTTGTTCTAATGCCATTAGTTGTATCTCCAATTATTTGATTTTGAGGATGATCACCTAGTAGTTTCCAGCTTCTAGGAGATTGTTTATCAATCTCGTTTTCCTGAAGAATGATCTTCTGCGTTTGCCCAGATTATTCTTCCTCATCTTTCTTTTTTAACTCAAGATCATCAAACTCATCGAATAAAATGTGCATACTGATTTCAACAGTTTTAGTTCTCAAATTAAAAATATGATATCCTTTAGATTCTGTTGAATATCCTAAAAATATGGCTTTGTCCGATTTCGCATCAAATTTTCCCAAGTTGTCTTTATTGTTTAAAATGTAGCAATAACAACTAAAGATGTGAAAATATGAAATATTTGGTTTTCTATTTTTCCAGATTTCATTGGGTGTTTTGTTTATCATTTTTCTAATTGAAACACGATTCAAAATGTAACAAGAGGTATTTATGGCTTCAACCCAAAAATACATTTCAACATTGGATTCTTCCAAGATCGTTCTTTCCATCTCTTGCAAAGTTCTATTCTTTCTTTCAACAACTTCATTTTGTTGAGTAGTTCTTGCACAAGATAGATTGTGAGAGATGCCAAGTTAATCAAAAAATGTTTTGAAAGATGCATTTATAAATTCACCTCCATGATCACTTCAACATATTCGTTTTCGACTCTGCATTGTTTGAATTAAGAAGAAAAAGAAAAAAGAAAATATGAATAAAGATTGCCAAAAAGAGAAAAGAGAAAAACAAAAGCAGTTGAAATTCAAAAATGCATTGTTTAAATTAAGAAGAAAAAGGAAAAAGAAAATATGAATAAAGATTGCCAAAAAAGAAAAGAGAAAAACAAAAGCAGTTGAAGAATTCAAAAATGCATTTATTGATAATAAGTACGGAATTGAAATACATGCGCCCTAATTAGTTATCCTTATAGCCTTGGGCAGAGCAAAAGGAGTTAAAGTACACAATTACTTTGAACATGAATTAACAAACACAGGAAACTCGATGATCTTCCAATTGTTGAGACTGGTGTTTGGAGGACAAGGGTACACCAGTTTGAGGGTATCATCATCAACATGGCCGTCTTCTTCCGCAGCAGCCACATGGTCAGCATATACTATTCACGCGCTCTGAAATGTTTGGCGATTGTCACAAATAGAAATCTTCTGTGAATTCAATGTCTGATTTTCCAAACGAGCCATCCTGCTTTCCCTTTTTGCTTTTACAGCCTTTTCTTTGTTAGCTTTAGTAGGTACATATCCCAAACCATACCTATCATTCTTTTCAGGTATATCTAACAATTTTCCCAATTTAGCAAAAACTCCTCCTTCCAACATCGATTTGGTAGACTTTAAGGATGTGGTAGGCAACTTTGGTTCTTTTAAAGGGGATCCTTCACCCATGAAGACAGCATTGGCGATTTCTAATGCTTGAAAGGAAGTCTTTATGGCTTCCTCCGTGTCCTCAATGTAACCCGTAGAAGACAGATGACTAACTATCATATCTTCTTCCCCAGATATTATCACCAGCTTATTGTTCACTATAAACTTTAGCTTTTGATGGAGAGTGGATGTTACTGCTCCAACAGCGTGAATCCACGGTCTCCCTAAAAGGCAACTGTACGCTGGTTTAATATCCATCACTTGGAAGGTTATTCCAAAGTTATGGGGTCCGATTTGAATTGGCAGGTCAATCTCACCAACAACTTGTCTTCTGGATCCATCAAACGCTTTCACCACCAAAGCACTCGGCTTCAAACAAGCCTCATCAACAAATAGTTTTGATAGTGTTGATTTCGGCATGACATTCAACCATTATCAAAAAGCACTCGTGCAAGAATATAATCATGACACTTCACAGAGATGTGTAGTGCTTTATTATGCTCTATCCCTTCAACTGGTAATTCGACATCGCTAAAACTCAGACAGCTACTAGCGGTGATGTTACCGACAACCCCATCAAACTGGTCGACAGTGATATCATGATTAACATGGGCCTCATTTAAAACCTTCATCAGTGCCCCTCTATGTGCTTCAGAATTCAATAACAAAGAGAGAACAGATATCTTGGAAGGAGTTTGATTTAGTTGGCCCACCACTTTATATTCAGCTTGCTTGATGAATTTCAAAAATTCGTTAGCTTCTTCTTCAGGCACCGTCCTCTTGCTAGTCTCTGGTCCTTTTATAGCATGACCTTCTTTTTTCCTGAATTGTTCAGGAGCATATACTCGACCACTCCGAGTCACCCCACCAATCCCTGAAATGTTAGTGACATCAATTCCTTTAGGTTCGCAATTACCACTTGATTGATGATCGGCTAAATGGGACGTGACTTCATAATTCCATGGTACCGCCTTGGTATTTTTATAAGGAAAAGGAGTTTGTGCTTGGACAATTATTGCATTGGGCCTGTGAAGAGTTGGGTTGAGATTCTCTTTTCTATAGAGGATTTCCAATGGTCTTTGGAAAGATCTACTATTTTCCATGCACGGCTTTATGGTCAACACACAATCATCTTTTGCACACTCTTCAATGGCGTTGACAGAGGTATCCCCATGGCCCGGCAAAGGGTTACTCCCTACGTTGGGACCGTCTTCCTTGAAGGTAAGCCATTTTGCATTGATCAGTTCTTGCACTTTAGATTTTAGGGCTTGACAATCTTCGATGGAATGCCCTACGGCTCCTGCATGGTATTCACATTTGGCATTTGGGTTGTACCATTTTGGGAATGGTGGTTCCAGAGGTTTCATTGGCCTTAGAACTACCATTGAATTCTAGAGTAGGTGAGGCAACAATTGGCTATATGTGATGGGAATCGGGTCGAAACGGGTTATCTTCTTCTCTCGATTAACCGGTGGTCTGTAGTGATTCGGGATTGGATTTTGGTTCCATTGGTTTTGTTGTGAAAATGCAGCAGGTGGTGGTTGCACCAAGGGTGGTTGATAATAAGGTGGCCTTGAAGGGTGATATTGGGGGTATGGAGTTTGTGAGGTCGCAGCCACATATGGATAAGGAATGTAGGGAATTTGGGGTATCGAAGGCTGAAAATTTGGAGGTCAATAAGAATTCATGGCTGGAGAATAAGAGACCCTTGGGTTTGCCATTACAGCATTAGCATCCCCTTCTTTCTTTTTTGGGAATCCCATTTGGGGTTTCTTCACACCACTTGTTGCACATACAATCTTGCCACTCCTCATTCCACTTTCTATTGTTTCTCCTATCATGACCATGTCAGAAAAGTTTGATGACATACTCCCGATCATCTTCTCATAAAAAGGAGACTGAAGAGTATCCATAAACATACCGACCATTTCTCTTTCAGATAAAGGAGGATCTACTTGCGACGCGACTTCTCTCCATCGTTGTGCATATTCTTTGAATGTTTCATTGTCCTTTTTCAACGAATTTTGCAGTTGCATCCTGTCAGGAGCTATATCAATGTTATACCTGTATTGTTTCAGGAAGGCATCAGCCAAATCTTTCCATGAACGAATTCGATTTCGCTCGAGATGCATATACCAATTTAATGATGCCCCACTTAAACTGTCTTGAAAAAATTGGATGAGAAGTTTGTCATTATGAGCATGAGAAGCCATTTTTCTACAATACATGGTCAGATGGTTTTTAGGGCATGTGACACCTCTGTATTTTTCAAACTCAGGTATCTTGAATTTTGAAGGGATCACCACATCGGGAACCAAGCACATATCAAAAGCTTCGAGACCATAGACATTACTTCCTTCAATTGCTTTTATTCGTTCTTCTAAAACATGGAATTTTTCTTTCGACTGTGTATCGTCACCAACCTAAGGTTGTTGCCAATTTCCACTAGCATCAAAATGGGGTACTTGGGGTGCACTAAATGGAATATTTTCTGAAGGTATAGTGTTTTGGGGTGGCACGTAGCCCTGAGGAGATGGGATTTGCGATTGGTTTAGGCTTTGAGAGTTGATATTTGAGTGGTTTGGATTATTGTCCATGGGATTGATGACTAAGGGTGGAGTATAACCATGTGGGAGACCATATATAGGAAATTGTTGGGTAGTTGGGGTAAAGCCTGGTGGGTGAGACGGGGTAGCTCGATGTTCTTCATTTGTAGTGGGAGAATTCTCATCTGTATTATCCTTCGTTGTTAAAGCTTGTATAGCCTCTAGGATTCGATCAACCTTGTCCTTCAATTGGCTAACATCCGCTCTCATCACTTCTTGGTTTTGCTCAAGTTCGTCCATGATCTTGGAGTTTGCGCGAGTCCGATAAGGGTGTCGGGGAAAGAGCTTTATTGATTTTTTTCTGAAAGATCATATGATGCTAGTTAAAAAAAAAATGAAGACTTATATGTATGCATGTGGGTATTAGAGAACCATTGATTTCACAACCTAGGCACAAACATCTTTTTAGAAAACTCAAAACAAGCTCTTTCATTGATAATTAAAAAGGGTACAAGTGCAACATTTCTCTCTATATCTGAAATACATTGTTTCTATTGCTGTCGGCGAATTAAACTATTCATTGCTTCTATCAAACTATTACAATGTTGAATGAAAGTAATAATCTCAGCAGGTGTGACAGATGGAACTATGCTTGCTTCTGCTTTCCTTAAGAGTACAGGAACCCTTTCGATGGCTTGGTTGGCTATGGAAGTGAGTTTTTCACAACGATCCATCCACATTATCCCTTCTTGCCCAAGCATCTCTATTGCCTCCACTTGTTCCATCATTCGGTTTCTTAACATATTTGCTTCCTCTTGTTCCTTCAACCACGCATCTCGGTACATAGCAATTACAACTTCTTGTTCCTTGTCTTAGATTCTACTACCACTCTTTCCAACTGTTGTTTCAAATCTTCCAATTGTCTCTTCGCATTTCTTTCACTGCTTTCTGAATCTTTCAACCATTTTCTCAACTTTTCAACCTCCTCTCGTGCTTGGTCTCTTTCTTGTCTTCTCAAACATAAAGACTCGTCTGAAGCCCTTAAATTGCATTGAAGCTTAAGCTTATAATCCTCCTCTACCTTTGCCCTCTTATTTGATCTTTCAAGAGAAATCGTCTTCTGCTCATTTTCCAACAGGGCGAACTCATATGCTCGACGGACTACCATCAACTCTTCTCGCATATTCTTTTTTTCCTCTTCCGCCTCTAGAATTGATGCTTGCAACTTCTCAATTTCTTCACTAACGATAATGGTTTGCATTGGTGTTTCATCGACCACCTCAGATGTACGACGAAAAGGCAGCTTGATCTTTTGGACCCTATTCTTGACCCACTGTCGGTAGCAATCATCTGCACCACAACTTCTACTTCCAAGTTCCTTCCCTTTTCTGATTATCATCTTCCAAGATTGACGTACTCTCCTCAAATCCTCAATGTTTTCTAAACCCATGTCATAAAGAATAAAAGGGGTTATTAGTTTTTGCATTGGTTCTCCTATGATAGGATACCCAAGTTGCCTCAAGGCCAATACTGGATTATAATTCACACAACCTCTAGTCCCCATAAGTGGCACATTAGGGAATGTTCCACATTGGTATATTACTTCTTTTACCTCTCGCCATCTCGCATACCATCGAACTGTTTTTTCATTAAGATCTACCAACCTCTGAGCCCATTTTCGATCATCCTTTATGTCAACACAACAGTTCTTGAAATCATTGATAGGGCAACGCTTTTGGCACCCACTATCAAACATATGATTCACCAACCAGATGTACAAAACAGTTAAACAACACAAAATTCATTTGCCTTTTTTTTCATGACTGTAGTTAAGTGTATAGTACACATCAGCGAGGACGGCTGTTGTAGGATTTTC
The DNA here is from genome assembly GCA_037974735.1 of Cicer chorassanicum. Taxonomy (NCBI): domain Eukaryota; kingdom Viridiplantae; phylum Streptophyta; class Magnoliopsida; order Fabales; family Fabaceae; genus Cicer; species Cicer chorassanicum. The sequence goes on from JBBPBP010000001.1 coordinate 29,237,076, forward strand.
TCCTCTATTCTTCAAAGCTAGGAAGACATCGATTGCTGCTAAATCTATAATTTCTTCATCACTCGGGAATAGAACAACTCCATAGATGGTGAGAGCTAGCACCTCCATAAAACCACTCCAATCTTGGGCTTTAGCTAAATGATGTGTTCTTTTCTCAAAAAAACTTCTTAGGAAACCAGAAGTCCCTTTCTTCTTTTGGCTAATCAATATTTCCTCTTCAACCCTTAGTATCTCAGCTATTGTGGTTGTGGATGGATAATTCCCCATGTAACGATAAGGTTTCCCTTTTTCTAGGGAGTAGCCTAAAATTGACCCAAACTCTTCCAAAGTAGGCGCAAGTTGGAAGTCTTGAAAAGTGAAGCATCTCAAAGGAGAGTCGTAGAATTGAGACAAAGCGGTAATAGTCCCTATTTGTACATCCACATCCAATAAATCGAGAATCTTTCCATATTTCTTAGTAAATGTTGACCAGTGATTAAGTTCCAACAAGCTACGAAGTTCTTTTAAACTGTCAACCTGAGGCTTTTTGGCTTTCACATTCATAGTTTTCCTTAGCATTGGGGTTGCAGTTTCATTGTTGGATCCCATTTTTAATCAAAGATATCCACACCCTAGCTTTGAATTCAATGGTTCTCTAATGGACCTACATAAAAAAATGAATGATTATGAATAATGTATGGCATGGTGTTGAAAATAATTTTTAATGCATGAAAGGAATGCATGGTACTAAAAAATTTAACTTTAACATTAACGATGAAAGCTACTTGCATGGATGCAATAAAAAAAATTGAGAGGTATACTAACGTCGGATGGTGGACAAAAAAATTAAAAATTAAAAATTAAAAATTAAAAAAAATATGTCATTTAAAAGCAAGAAAGCTAGGATATGACTTAGATGCATTCTAACCAAAATTAGAGAAATTTTAAAGTCTATAAGCTTCTAAATTCGTGAATTCTTTCCTGGGCGGGTTCTATAGTCCTAAAATTCATTGGTCTCTAGAGCCAAGTACTCATATTGAAACATCACTACAAATAGGAAGTACATCCAAAATGTAGGTATTTTCAATAGAGTCACACTCTAGACGAGATTTTCGCAATAACCAAATAGGATGTACATCCAATATGATTACCACTAAACCCCTAACTAAACTTAAATTTTACTCAGGCCCGGGTATAGGGTCTCACTCATAAGTGTGTGTGTGTGTAAGTGAATGTGTAGTGTGCGAAGAGAATCACAATCCAATAAACGATGTAAAATACTCAACACACATAAATATATATAAAGATAATGACTACAAGAAAATAAACTGATAAACAATAAGGCATAAAATAAAGAAAATGAAAGGAGAAATAAATATAAAAGAAGTCAAAAAAATTGCACAATTAATTATGTTAGACTTGACTCTCTAACAGTCCCCAGCAGAGTCGCCAGCTGTCGCAGCCTAAAAATTTCGAGCGTTTCTCGAATTCAATGGAGTCGCCACCAAAGTTTATTTTAAAATAGGGAAAATATTGGAAAACCCTTAAAAGTAAAAATAAAATAAAAAATGGTCTTTCAAACCAAATTTTGAGTTCGGGAGTCGATTATGCGTAGGGAAGGTATTAGCACCCTACGACATTCGTAAAAAACGGTTACCTATAATTAATTGTGCAAAATTAATATTAACTTAAATATATTTATTTCTCCTTTTTAAAATGCAAATATAATATTTTTACGAAAATAATATAATGATAAAAGTACATTTAAAATATAGAGAAAAAAAGTTTTTTTTGTCATTATGCTTGACAAGAGTGCGATCTTGCTCCTATGTATCTCCTGGTGCGATGGAGAAATCAAAGCTAGGTAGTTCTTGGGTAGAAAATGCGGATGTGTAAATTGCTTTTAAAGAAATTGTGTTTTTTTGTTGATAAAAAAAAAAGTTTTGAAAAAGAATTTGTTTGATTTGAATAATATTTTAAAATGCAAAATTTTAGACTATTTAGTCGTACAACTCTTGTCTCAAAAAATTTTAGGAGTAAAAAGATGTCACATCTAATTTAATCTTTTTAAGAATATTTTATCATTTTTAGTTTTAAATATTAAGTTTTAAAATTGTCAAGTAGTATAACTGGTATCTCGAAAAATTTAAGGAGTAAAAAGATGTCACATCTAATTTAAACATTTTAAGAATAATTTATCATTTTTCGATTTTAAATATTAAGTTTTAAAAATATCAAGTAGTATAAATGGTATCTCGAAAAATTTAAGGAGTAAAAAGATGTCGCATCTAATTTAATCCTTTTAAGAATATTTATTATTTTTTGGTTTAGATATGAAGCTTTAAAAAATGTCAAATAGTACAATTTGTGTATTAAAATTTTAAGGCGTAAAAAGATGTCACATCTAATTTAACCCTTTTAAAAATATTTTATCATTTGCTTTCTTTTTAAGAAAAAAAAATAGATACTAAAGTTCAAGTGATTCTTCCAAATATCTTACAATTCAATAAGTGAGGAAACATAGTTCATTTTAAAATTAAATAGCACAACCCAAAAAAAGAAAAATATGTTATAATATAAAATAAATGATATTTATCGCTAATTAATTATATTCATAATTATTTACATTAAACATAACTATTTATATTAAATGGAATAAATATGATTTATTAGTTAAATAAAATAAACATATGGAACAATAATTATTAGCTAACGTGAATATAAGTACAGCGGCGCAGGAAGTCAGGGATCTGACCAAGCAATTTTTCAATGTGAATATAGAAATGGGAAGAAAGCTATTATACTCTCTGAACAAGCAGTTTTACAACGCACAAAAACACAAACATCTCAAACAAAAAAAATCCCACCACACATAACACATTTTAACATTCACAAACGTAAAAACCACAACCAAACCACAAAACCCAACCAAATCCCAACCAAACCACCGTTTACACAAACCCAAACAAAATTTACACAAAGCCAGACAAAATCTCATCTTTCTTGTTTTAAATCTTAGTTTCTAAAGTTTACATAGTGTACAGTTTGAACAAAAGAATGAGAAAATACATGTCTTTTCGGATGCCGATGAAGATCGAAGGGTGGTGTGCAACGTTTTTTCGGATGCCTTTCCGGATGCCGGTGAAGATCTGGATGCCGCTGAAGATCGAGGCGGTTGTTAAAATGGAGTGTTGTTAAAATGGGTTTGAATGTGTTTATGGGTATGGATTTTCTTCTCTTTTGATTTTTTGTGTGACTGTAATACTCTGTTGAAAAAAACTCTCCCTTCTATAACTCTTGGAATTTTCTCTCCCAAAAAATCATCCCCATTACCACTGATTTTTGTGTCAATTTATAGATTAAAAGATTAATCCTTGTGTCCACAAGATAAACTCAAGCTCTGGTTTGTAGGGTGTAGTGATTTTGAAAGAGACGTGTTGCTGAACTGGTTGCGTGTTGGGAGTGATATTGAAATGAAAACGGGTAGGGCGTGTTGCAGAAAAGAGGCGTGGTATTGAAATGAAACGGACAGGCGTGGTATTGAAATGAAAACGGGCAAGAAAAATCATGAAAATAAAATGATTTTAAATAAAATGAAAAACAATAAAATAAAATGAAAATAAAATTAAATTAAATAAAAAATAAAATGAAATTAAATGAAAGTAAAATGAATGAAATAAAATAAAATGAAGTTAAACAGTACAATAAAATAAAAATGAAAATTATATGCATATTTTTAGAGTTATTTTTAGTTAATCGGACAAAATTGAAGTATTACATGCTCTAATGCCAATTGAAGTAACAATGTCAATTATAAGGAAGAGGGTTTGAATTATAGTTGCCCCTTTTAAAAAATTCATGTTTGAAACTAAAAGTTTTACACAAGATTGATCTGGGTAATACGAAGAACGATCTTGGTTAGTGTAAAAACAGCAATATTGATTTTATCAATGAAAACACTGATTGCAAAGCATGCAGTAAATAGAGATAGAGATAGAGAGATTACTCAAGCATATATCCTGGTTCACCCAACTTGGGCTACGTCCAGTCCACACAAATGTGAGATTTTCCACTAAGTGCTCAAGGCAAGATTGTTCTTGGTTGTTACACAACTTTCGTAGATCAATCTTGATCTTTACACAACTTCCACCCTTCTACTTTAAAAAGGAATTTCACAGATTTACCTTAGCCAATTTCAGTAAGGATTTCACAAATTACCTTTTACAACATAAAAGGATTTCCACACACTTCTCAAGCTATGATAATACACTAGCCTTGAGTTACAAAGTAATGATGATGAAGATGTTTAGAATCTGAATATTACTCAACTCTTGTTTGAGAAATAGATTCTGTAACTTAAGACTTAGTTGTTACTGATTGCAACACAACACAGAGAAAATGATTTGCAAGCTAAAGAATGATATTGGAGAGAGCTTGAATATGAATGTATAATTGATGCTTTGCTTGGCACTTTGAGTTGTGTTTTGATCTTCATCTTGATGTTGTATTTATAAGCTTCAATAGTGGTTGGGACAGCTCACATAACCGTTGAGATGGAGCCAGCTGTCATAGAACAGTGAGTGTACTGAAGCAGACCAAAAGCAAAAGTGAAGAAGTTGAATCCAAGAACATTCTTGCAGTCCAGGATCGATCCTCAAATTAGTTAAATGTGATCTGACTTGTACTCGATCTAGTACCTTTTCTGAAGTTGCTTGCTTGCTTTGAGTCAGTGTGCAGGCTTGATTTGATAGTACAATGGTGGTGTAGTCTTACAGCCTGTACTGTTGTACTTGTATTTGTACCAAATGAAGAATGATCTTGCTCTTATATTCCTTCATGAAGCTTGTCTTGATTCTTCAAATTCTGGGCTAATTTTGTTTTAATCTTTTCCTTGTTTATTCTTGATAAAGAGATAAAATTGATAAAGCTTCTAGAATGCAATCTTCTGCACAGGATTGATCATTCTTGATTCTGATGGAAGTGAAGATCAATCTTCGTTTTGCAGACGTATGGCAGGATTGATCTTCGGTTTGTTGTTTTTGCTTGCTTTGATTTTAATGAGATTTATTTTGAATTGCTTGGTACCTATCTTGTTTAACACACTCAAATACACAAGTTAAATACCAAAACACTTAGAATCATAATTATAATTCTTAATTAACCTATTGTTTACTTATCATCAAAACAATTAATTAGAGATTTTGTCTTAACAAAGCCCAGAACTCGAGCTGAATGCCTAAAAGAGAAAAACAACCTCAAAATTGATCTCCAAATTGATGAGTTGAGAGCAAGGACAGAAGTACATTGTACTTACAATATTATGCAGAAAGCTCTGCATAATTATGACATGAAAACAGTATCAAAACTGACATTTGACAACTGACTCACTCACTCACTCACGTTTCACATCAAGCCCAAAAGCAAGAACGTTCTCCGATTGTCAAGAACGTTCTGGATAGCAAATAAACATCTAACACTTGAGAAGTGTGTCCAACGACTATATTCCTTTTAAAATGAATATTCAAAGCCTTTTATCATCTATAAATTGAAGATCAATTGGAAGATGAAGGTAAGAGTTCAATTTACAAATCTACCAACACTTGTTCAAGTAACAAGTCAAAAAACTCTTTAAGCAAACTCCAGCTCTCTTCACTATATCTTTGGATCATTATTTATTGAGATTTTCTTTCATTTATCTCAAACAAGTGTTGAGAAGTTTCAAGATCCCAAACACTTTTATCATACACATCATTTGTAACTCAAGTCTATCTTTTATGTTAGAGTGAGTGTGTTTGTAAAAATCCTTTATGGCTGAAAGGTGATTGTAAAAATCCTTTCTAGGTTGAAAGGTGAATATCGTAATAGATCAAGGTTGATCTGGACTGGTGGTGTAAAAACCAAGAACGTTCTCCATTTTGAACACTTAGTGAAAAATCTCACGGTTGTGAGGAATGGACGCAACCCAGGTTGGGTTAACCAGGATATATCTCTGTGTGATATCTCTTCCATTATCTCTATTTATTTCTAGTCTTTTGATTATCAAATTAAATAGATAAGTTAAATCATGTGTTTTTCACTAACCAAGAACGTTCTCCGTTTTCTATTTTCATAACCAAGATTAATCTTGAGTTAAATTCTTTATGTTTTAATAAGAAATTTTAAAAAGGTGAAATCACAATTCAAACTCCCCTTGTGATTGACATTGCTACTTCAGAGGCAAATTCGAGCTCACTCACTCAATGCAACCCAATATTTTCATTATGAAAATATACTATTTATTTTATTTCATTTTATTTTATATTTGTATAATTCAAGTGGACTGCTATTGACTATTTTGAACAATTGCTGCCTATTTTGAACATTGTTTCACTACGCCAAAAATGACATTTTATAGTGCGTCTTTTACAGCGCTGTAATATAAATATTTAAAAATAATGGAGGCTACAACAGTGCTTTTTCTACAAGCGCTGTAAAAAAAGCGCTGTTGTAGGGTCATATAGGGTCAGAAAGCGCTATCACATAGCCTTTTACAGCGCTTCTTCAGAAAGCGCTGTAAATCAAGCGCTATTGCATAGGCTTTTACAGCACTTTCTAAGCGCTTTAAAATAAAGCGCTGTAATTCTGTAAAAGCCTTGCGCTTTGTGTCATTGGTTGACCTATTACAGCGCTTTTTAGACAAGCGTTGTAATAGGCTTGCCCATTAAATTTTTATAGGACCTATTACAGCGCTTTTTTAGAAAGCGCTGTAAAATCATTCATTTCAAATAAGAAGCGTTCACTTTAAGTAAATAAAATCAAATTTAAAACAAATTTAATACGTTGTCAAAACCCTACGAAATCTCATTTCCCCTCCCCTGCAAACCCCTCGTGTGCGCCCATCTACAAATTGATTTACTTCTTCCTCCTTTAAAACAAATTGATCATCAACGTTGTCTCAGGTAATTCAAATTTATTTTATTTATTTGTTGTTGTCATTAATTCAAACTGATAAATTGTTACATGATATAATTTGAAATTGTTACATTGTTACATTGTTACATGAAATTGATAAATTGTTACATTGTTACATTTGTTACATGAAATTGTTACATTGTTACATGATCAAAAACTTGAAATAATATTGTTTATTGTTATTGATATAATTTGTTACTGATAAATTTTATTTATAATATATCAGACTGATATAGGTCATAATATATCTGAATTGAAATCATGCTTACTAATATAAATTGTTACATGATATAATAGGGTTTCTGATAAATTTTATTTATATGTGTATTATCAATATATATATAGGTCATAATATATCAGACTTGAAATCATGCTTATTGTGTAACTGCATTTATATATATATAGGTCATATAAATGGACCGGAAATGGATGTCTGCCAATTGATTGACAAAAGAGTATGAAAATGGAGTGAAGGAGTTTATTGAGTTTGCAGTGATGAATGCAAAAGATCCAAATAGAGTCGTTTGTCCTTGTTTAAAATGTTGTTTTGGAAAACGCATTAGAGCAGATGAATTGGAAGGACATTTAGTATGGTATGGAATTGATCAAAGCTATACATGTTGGATAAGACATGGTGAGAAAATCAATGATAATACTCGCACAGATACATATGTTTCAACTGATTTCGACACAGATACATATGACCCAGACCGAGTTGAGGAGATTGCAAAAGCAGTTGAAGAAGATCTTCGTGATTGTCCTAAAATGTTTGAGAGCTTGTTGAGTGATGCAGAGAAACCATTATATAATGGTTGTACTAAATTCACAAGACTTTCGGCGATACTAAAGTTGTACAACTTAAAAGCGAGTAATGGATGGTCTGATAAAAGCTTCACAGAATTACTAACCCTCTTAAAAGATATGTTGCCAGATGATAATGAACTTCCCAGTAGAACCTATGAAGCTAAACGAATTTTATGCTCTATTGGTATGAGTTATGAAAGGATTCACGTGTGTCCTAATGATTGCATTTTATTTCGAAATGAATATGAATTACTAAAGGCGTGTCTGAAATGCAATGTATCTCGATATAAGAAGAAAGAATCTACTCCAGCAAAAGTCGTGTGGTATTTTCCTATAATACCAAGATTTAGGCGCATGTATCGTAGTGAAGAAGATTCAAAACACTTGACATGGCATGCAAATGAAAGAATTAGAGATGGAAAGTTTCGACACCCTGCGGATTCTCCGCAATGGGCAAAAATTGATCACGAGTATCCTGAATTTGGGATAGAGTCGAGAAATCTACACCTTGCACTTTCTACTGATGGAATGAATCCACATGGTCTTCAAAGCATCTCACGCAGCACGTGGCCTGTGATTTTGTTGATTTATAATCTACCTCCATGGTTATGTATGAAGCGTAAGTTTATGATGTTGTCTCTGTTAATTTATGGACCCAAACAACCGGGGAATGAAATCGACGTATACTTGGCTCCTTTAATTGAAGATTTAAAAATTATGTGGGAGACAGGTGTAGAAGTCTATGACGGGTATAAGAAAGAATGTTTCAATTTGAGGGCTATGTTGTTCGGCACAATTAATGATTTTCCAGCATATGGTAATTTATCAGGATATAGCATTAAAGGTCAGTGTGCGTGTCCTATATGTGAAGAGAGTACAAATTGGATGCGGTTGAAACATTGTAAGAAGAATGTATTTCTTGGACATCGTAGATTTTTACCTTATAGTCATCAGTATCGTGGGTGGAGAAATGCATTCAATGGAAAATCAGAGGAAGATAGAGCTCCTGTAGCATCGACCGGATATCAAATACTTGAGAAGGTACAAGGTTTGACCAATAAATTTGGCAAACCTTTTGCGGGAGAGCTGGTCAAAACTGGGTGGAAGAAAAAGTCAATTTTCTTTGAATTGCCATATTGGAAGTCATTGTATGTAAGACATTTTCTCAATGTGATGCATATTGAGAAAAATGTATTTGATAGTGTTATTGGTACGTTACTCAATGTACCAGGAAAGTCTAAGGATGGCATCAATGCAAGATTGGACTTGGTCGATATGGGAATAAGAAATGAATTGGGTCCCGTAAAGAAAGGAAATCGCACATATCTACCTCCAGCCGCTCATACTCTATCTAGAAAGGAAAAAATTGTTTTGTGTAAATTTCTACATGAAGTTAAAGTTCCAGAAGGATACTCTTCAAACATTAAAACTTTAGTTTGCATGAAAGACCTCAAGTTAAAAGGTTTGAAGACCCATGATGCTCATATTTTAATGGAGCATTTGCTACCAATAGGTATACGTTCAATTTTACCTGAAAAAGTTCGCCGAACCATAACTAAATTATGTTTCTTCTTCAGGGAAATTTGTAGTAAAGTGATTGATCCTCAGAAATTACCGAGATTGCAGAGGGAAATTGTTGTTACTTTGTGTGAGCTTGAAATGTACTTCCCGCCCTCGTTTTTTGATATAATGGTTCACGTTACTGTTCATCTTGTTAAGGAGACACAACTTTGTGGGCCAGCTTATATGAGATGGATGTACCCGATAGAATGATATATGAAAATATTAAAAGGGTACGTAAAAAGTAGAAGTCGACCAGAAGGTTGTATTGCTGAACGGTTCATTGTTGAAGAAGCTGCTGAATTTTGTACTGATTATCTGTCAAATGTTGAATCCATAGGGCTTCCCATGTCTCGTCATTCGGGAAGATTATCAGGAGAAGGGATAATTGGAAAGAGAATAATGACTATATCAAGGACAGAATGGGAGCAGGCACAATTGTATGTTTTGCACAATGATGATGAGGTTCAGCCGTATGTTACAATACACATGGATCAATTATCTAGTTTGAACATGAATAGGAATCAAAATTGGATAACTCGAGAGCACAATCGAAGTTTCATAACATGGTTAAAAAATCACATAAAGTCAAAGTTTGATGTAGACCCCGGATCAATTTCACAGAGATTGAGGTGGCTAGCAAATGGTCCGAGTTTACATGTCTTTTCTTACACCGGTTATGTAATTAACGGCTACACATTTTATACAAAAGAACAAGATGATCAAACAACTATGCAAAATAGCAGAGTCACTCTCGTAGCTGAAGCGATGCATATCTCAAGTGCAAAAGACAAGAACCCAATATATGCAAATCTATCATATTTTGGGGTTATCGAGCGCATATGGGAGCTAGACTACACAATGTTTCGTGTTCCCATATTTGGTTGCAAGTGGGTCGATAAAAATAATGGCGTTCGGATTGATGAGTCAGGGTTCTTGCTTGTCGATTTTAATAGGGTGGGATACAAAGATGAGCCTTTTATTTTAGCGTTGCAAGCTCAACAAGTGTTTTATGTCACTGATCCTGCGTATGATAAATGGTCTGTTGTCCTATCGACCAATAAAATAAGTGATGATAACAATAATGATGAAGATGTTGGTAATGATCTTTTCTTTGCAACATCACAACCACATGAAATTGGTTCAACTGATGATGGTTTATATCTTAGAGATGATCATGATGAGGGAATTGGGATTAATCCATCGTTTCGTATCATTAATGGACAAACAAATGTGAATCCCACCAAGAAAAGAAGAAGGGCATCTTAATGTATTTTGGTATTTTGGTATTTAATTATGTATTTTGGTATTTATGTATTGGACAAACAAATGTTTTGGCATCATTAATGGATCTACAAACATATTGAGCATTTTGGTATTTATGCTTATACTGTATGTAATTGTATACTCAACTTATACATGTAATTTAGCAAAAAAAATTTAAGTTCAAGTTATACACAATTTAGCTTGAACTTGAGTTGATCAGTTAAACACAATTTGGAAGAAAAAATAATTTAACTATTTTGGAAGAAATAAATTATTACAGGGCTTATGTAAAAATAATTTAACTAATTTGGAATAAAATATATTATTATAGGGTTTAGGGTTTAGGGTTTAGGGTTTAGGGTTTATTGGACAGGTCTGTAAAAGGGCTCACGAATTAAGCGCTGTAAAACAAAGAGCCAGTGGACATGATAAAACAAAGAATTATTTCATACATAGAACCCTATTAGAGTGCTTTTCTAAAAAAGCGTTGTAATATGGCTAAAAAATAAAATAGGAATGTCTTTTATAGCGCTTTCCACATAAGCGCTGTAAAAAACAGCCTTTGGACATCGTAAAACAAAGAGTTATTTAATATATAGAACCCTATTAGAGCGCTTTTCTGAAAAAGCGCTGTAGTAGGGTTAAAAAATAAAATAGGAAGGTCTTTTACAGCGCTTTCCACAGAAGCGCTGTAAAAGGGTCTTTTTAAAAATAAAATAGGAAGGTCTTTTACAGCGCTTTCCACACAAGCGCTGTAAAAGGGTCTTTTAAAAATTGTATGTGGAAGGTCTCTTTTAGCGCTTTCCACACAAGCGCTGTAAAAGGGTCTTTTAAAAATTGTATGTGGAAGGTCTATTACAGCGCTTTCCACATAAGCGCTGTAAAATGGTCTTTTAAAAATTGTATGTGGAAGGTCTATTACAGCGCTTTTTGACAAGCGCTTTAAAAGGCTGATGAAAAAGCGCTGTAATAGGCTTTTAAAAATAAAATGATGAGACATATTACAGCGCTTGTTTAAAAAAGCGCTGTAATAGGGTCATATATATAAAAGTAAACCTCTTCAGTTTCATGTTCATTACGTAAATTTTTCAGTTTCCTCTGCGCGTTCTCTTTCTCCTTGCAAACCCTACGAACCCTACGAGAGTTTCAGTTTTCCTTGTTTCTTCCTCATTACTTACTCTCATCCTAGACCTACGATCGTTACGTAAACATCATAATCCTCAAGTTACCCATTTTCATCCTCGTTTTCGTCTACGAACCTCGTAACCCTACCATCGTTCGTAACCGTTCATCCTCGTTTTCATCGTCTTCTGCGCCGTTCGTCTGTGAACCCGTAACCCTAAGCATTTTACAAGGACTATTTCAGGTATTGTAGTTATTATTTTTTTGTTTCACTAAAATGCATGTTAACTTTTTGTTGCTACGTACTTAGACTGAACTGAACTGCATGTTGATGTGCTGAACTGAACTGTATATATGTTGATGTTGAACTGCATGTTATATATGTTGATGTTGAACTGCATGTTATAGATAAATGGATACCAACAAGGGGTTAGATTGTCAAAATGAAGAAGTTGGCAACACTAAGACTTACGAAAATGAAGTCAAACGTGGTGCAACAATAATGCAAAATGTTATAAAAGCAAGAAGTACTGGGCAAAAATTTGAGGTATATTTGTTGTTTTCTGTATCTGTTGTTTGCTGTTAATATATTATACCTTGTTTGCTGTTAATACATTTAGTTACTTACTATTTATTAGGTTGTATGGAATGAGAGTGGTCAACCAATTGACCCCAACAGTTCCATGTTTGTTAGCTATATTGGAGCTGTTGTTCGTCAAAATATACCAATCACAATAGATGATTGGAGAGATAAGGCATTGAAGGATGCCAAAGATGTGTTGTGGGCTAATATTCAGGTAATTTTTTTACTCCACCCTATTATTTATAAATTTTACAATATACTGCTTTGAAGTATTTTACTCAAACTACATATTTATTTGGTTTGCAGTCAGCTTTTGTTCTTGATGAGGTGAGAAAGAGCTATGTGCTCAGAGTTGCCGGGAAAATACACCGGGGCTTTAGATCTCACCTCTCAAATTGATATTTAAAAGACCGTGAAGGAAATACGATTGCGGGAGCTCCAAAAATATATAAACATTATATATCAAATGAGGAATGGAGCGCATTCGTATCAAAACGTTCCGACCCCGCGTTTGTTGTAAGTGATTTTATTATTAGCATTTGTTTTTTATTATTCATATTCATAGCGTATTTTAAATTTTTACTAGATTGTTATTTTTTTATTTAGAATATTAGTAAGGCAAATCGCGAGAGGGCAAAAATTATTCCCCACCCATACAAGAAATCTCGTATGGGATATGCTCGTCTAGAGCAAAAACTTGTAAGTATACTATCTAACTAATGTGGTATATTTAATTAATGTGGTATATTATAATCTATATTATCTAACTAATATTTGGTTTATGATCTTAACGATAATAGCTACAAGACACCCAATCCGATCAACCGTTGGGTCGTCATATATTGTGGAAGGAAGCTCGTGTAAATAAAGATGGAGTGGTTGATAACGAAAATGTACAAAAAGTAATAGAACTTTGTGTAAGTATATTTATCACTTTAATATTTTTTTAATATTGTGTTTTAAAATGTTTTTGAACTTATCTTTTTAATCCTATGTGTATTTTAGGCGAATCTTGAATCGGAAAATCAAGAGGACAACAAGGGAAGTTGCAGGGACATTTTGGGTAAAGTGTTTAATGTTCCTGAATATTCCGGCCGCGTGAGGGGGAAAGGATTTGGCGTAACTCCTAGAAGTTATTTTTCACAAGAGAAGCGCCAAAATCCATCTAACGAGGAAGTATTAGAGAAGATTAGAGTATTAACGGAGCAAGTGGCCCTCTTGGTGAAGACAAATAAAGACAAGCAACTTGCGGACCAGCCCCAACGTGAAATTCACATTGAGAGTGAAAACGCAAGTTGCAACGTTGGTCTCAACAGTATTCCTGAGGTAATTAAATTTGCGGATCAGCCCCAACGTGAAATTCATTAAATTTTCTTGTTTCACATATACTTATGTATTAATTAACCATTAATTTTAGGGGGTCACTCCATGCTTTCTATACTTATCCTCCCCTACTCATTGGAAGGTCGGAAAGGGAACATTGTGCAATGCTCCGGGCGAAGTATTGCACAACACACCAATTCCTGCGGGCCATGTCAAAGTATCGCTAGTCATTGCTTTGGAACCAAATGCACCGTTGCCTGTACCGGACAACGATGCAGATTTGAATTATTTGGGCGAAGCAATTGGCAGCTACGTGGCATGGCCCAAACATCTTGTCTCCCTTGACAAGGTATGTTTAACTGCTGAATTTTATTTAATTGCTGAATTTTTTACAATGTTAACTTTAATTTCACATTTATTTAGATTCAAACAAAGTCTAATAAAGGGAATGATAAGAAGATTCCCAGAAATGAAACAGTCACATCGCCCGAAAAGGTTTGTAACTTATTTTGTAAGGTTTGTCATTTTTTCTGATTCAATAAACTAACAATTTATTAACCTCATTTTTTCAGATTGAAACTAATAAACCACCCGCACAGCAAGCCAACAAGCCAGCTGCCGCACCACGACTGGATGTTCGTGGCAAAAATAAAGCCGGCAAACCTCAAAAATTGGAGGGTAATAAAACTGGCAAACTGCAAAAGCTGGAGGGTAATAAAGCGGCCAAAATTGTTGCTGCTAAAAAATTGGTTTGTGTAAAATCAATTGCTGCTCTAGCTCCTAAAATAAGTCAGCCACGACTTGCTCCATATGGGTCGTCTCTTGACATATAGGCAAAAAAAAAATATGGGCAGCGACGATTCACGAATAATAAGCATGGATAAAGATCTATCCGGAGGCGCGTATGAAGAATTTTTTGAAAAAGAGCACATATACGAAATTCTCGACCATAAGGAGCTGAGTGCTACTGTTATGAGCATTTACATTAGGTAAAAATTACTTTTCATCTCATTTATTTGTAATTAATTTAATTTATTGGTAATTAATCTAATTTGAAATTTTTATTGAAGGTTTTTGTATGAGAAGTTCGTGTGCGCGCGCAGATTGTCGAATAGATTTTCATTCTTGTCTCCGCATCAGATTTCCATGCTTAAACACGATCCAGCGAATGTAAATAAATACGTTTTAGATATACTATTAGCAAATAAAGAGAAGGATAAGTTATTCCTCGCAGCATATAATTCAGCGTACGTAATTATATATTCTATATTTATATCTTTTTTAATTAATGAGATCTTATTTTATTAGTTGTTAAACTAAATTTTTGTTGTTGTAGGGCACATTGGGTGCTAATTCCAATCAATGCGACCTCTGAAGTTATATACTACCTAGATCCCTTGCACGGCCATTACAACAATCGCCCCGAGTTAAAGACTTTGTTCGACACGTAAGTAATATTCATTTATTTTTTGCATATATATTTATATTAAGATCACATTTATTTATATTCACATTTATTTATTCGATAGTGCTTTACAAGTTTTTCGAGCTCAAAGAGGTGCGACAGTGTCGAAGCTAAAGTCAAATAACATCACATGGATTCCAATAAAGGTTTGAAATATATGCTTTTAAATTTCACTTACAATCAATACACAATTAAATAATTATTGACTTATATGTTTTATTTTATAGTGCCCTCGTCAAACTAACAACATCGACTGTGGGTACTATGTATTGCGATTCATGAAGGAGATTGTTGATAAGAATCGAATTTCAATCCCAGAAACGGTACGATATTTTAATTATTTGATTTTTATATATAAATTATGTTTATATTTGATTCTAACTTATTTATGTTCAATTTTTATATCAGTACTTTGACAATTCCGGTCCATCGTATTCTGAAGAAGAACTAACAGAGATAAAGGAAGAGTGGTGTCAGTATGTGTTTCAAATGAATATTATTTGATTTGCTGGGAAATGGCAAGCTGTAAGGGATATGGTAGTTATGTGTTGTTTGTGTATATATTAGGTTGTGAATATGAGTAGTTGTATGAAAATAGTGCTATAATTATACTAGGTTGTGAATATGAGTAGTTGAATGAAAATATGTGCTGTTTGTGTATATATTAGGTTGTGAATATGGTAGTTATGTGCTGTAATTATGAACTGATTGTTGTGAATATTTGTGCATTTGAAAATATAGTGAATCTGTTGTTGTGTACTGATTCTTGTGTGTTTTAGTGCTGTTTTGTTGTTGTGTACTACTGATTCTGGATTGTGAAATGATTCTAGGTGAAAATGATTTTGGAATAAAATTTGTGAAGTGATTCTGGACTAAAAGACAGCGCTTTTAAAAAAAGCGCTTTCTAAAAAAGCGCTTCTAAAATTTACAGCATATTATTTAATAAAACAAAAAAAAACACCTTTTACAGCGCTTTTTTGAAAAAGCGCTGTAATAGGGTGTACCTACTACAGCGCTTTTGTGAAAAAGCGCTGTAAAAGGTGCATAACAATGCATCTGGATAAGTGCACCTTTTACAGCGCTTTTTTAAAAAGCGCTGTAATAGGTGCATAACAATGCATCTGGATGTGCACCTTTTACAGCGCTTTTTAAAAAAGCGCTGTAAAAGGCGTATAACAAGCGCGCAATATATCCACCTTTTTTACGGCGCTTTTTTTTAAAAAACAAGCGCTATTATATCCTTTTACAGCGCTGTTAACTACAGCGCTTTTTTTTTTAACAAAATCGCTGTAATAGGCTTAAAAAAAGTGCTGTAAAAAAGGTTTTTTGCGTAGTGTTTATTTTGCATTGTATTTAAAATTCTCATTCAGATTCTAGACAATTAAATTTTGTTTTAATTTGACATTGTTAATGCCTATTTTGTATTTTAATTTAGGGTTGTTACTGCATGATGTTATTCAAAATTCTATTTTGGAGGATCAAATTCTATTACTAATGCGTATTTTGTTTTAGAAGATAAAATTATGGGTTTGTAGTTATAACTTATTTCAAATTCTGTTAGAGGAATAAATTAAAGTGGCAATTGCATATTTTGTTTTCTAATTGTGTATTTCAAATTATATTATGATTCTATCAAAAAATTAGAATTTTTATAGTTGTTTTTTTTTTTCAAATTCAATCACCTAAACTGAACCAACTCGTATTCATCGGTTTAGTTTGGTTCGGGTCCAATTATAAAAAACAAACAAAACCGAACTAAACCAATCCGAGTGAATTTTATTGGTTCGGATTAATTTTTCATTGAAAACCAAATCAACCCGATCTGTTACACCCTAGAGAAAACCACATTTTCTAATAAATAGAAATACGTAGGGTATATATGTTTAATTTGAAAACAATGGTGGCCCTGAAGATGGTTGAATCGGGCAACTGCTAGGTACAAATCCAGAAAACAATTATACACGTGGCGATCTGAAAAAGTTATTATATGATTATTTCTTTGTCTCACAATAAATGTCAAACTTATTTATTTTATACATAAATTAATTAGAGAGTACAATTGGAACAAAATAAATTAATTAGTAGATATTACAATTGGAAATAAAATAATTAATATCACATTGAATATTAAATTTGACACTCATTTTGAGTTACTATTTTTGCAAATATGTCACTCATTGTGATATTGAAGAAATATTTAAAAAGTATATAGATTACATTATTAGCACAATCATATTTTAGATTATATTACAATTGAATAATTAATTAAATAATATTATATATATAAATAATAAATAATATTCAAGAGAGGGAGAAGTTGTGGTCCATGCCCACCCTTGGATTTGTCCCTGGCAAAAAGGTCCAGGGCTCCATATTTTTAAGGGCATGAAATTTTTATTTTAATTAGTATTATTAGTATATATATTAATTGTTTTCTTAATATATGTATGACAATATACAATAATAATATTATTATTTTTCATGTTATTGTTGCATCTTTTAAAAGAAAATTTTTTAAATTTAAAATGTTAAAATTTTATATACGATCTACGATGTCACCAATATAAGCGTGTATATTGATTATAAAATATCATTTTTTTATTAAGAAATTTGTATTTGTTGATTGTGAAATATCATTGTTGATTATAAAAATTTCCTAAACTGTCTCGCTTTAATTTCTAATGAAACAATTTGTTTAAAAGAACATTTTTATTATGAAATATCATCGTGGTGATTATAAAACAAAAAAAGAATGATATTCAAATAGTTACAAGAGCACTATTTATTGGTACGTAAAGAACACTTCAAATATCAAGATCGACCCTATTTACAAAAGAATAAATATTGAACAGCACGGTACATGGCAAACATTCGAAATGGTGGAAAGATATTGAATTAAAGAATGTTTCTAAAATTGATTCATTTGTAATTTATAAAATGAACGAATATAAATGCCAAGGGATATTAAGAATGAATATATAAAGAAATGTCATAATAACAATTTAAATTACAATAAACTAGTTTGTAATATGTGTCAAGCACGGGACATGTTATCACCTAAATAAATTTATTTATTTTTCTAAAATTAGTTAAAAAATATTGATTCATGTGATATATATTTTTTTCAAGTTTGGTTTTAGTCATCACTTGTATAAGATACAAGTTTTCTTGGAACATTTTTAAAATTGAGTTTTGAATAAATTTGACTAATCCAATGTTTTTGTGATCCTATTATAACATTATAATCATTGATATTATATTTTAATATTATATGCATAGTGTGTTAGATGATATCTACATAAATTAATTTATATGATTACATATCATAATATTTGTAATCTTATATTCAGAGAGAGAGAGATAATTTACACTAAAAAGGGAGAGGAATAATGTTATCCAAGAAAAAAGAATGGAGTGAGTAGCAAACTATAACTAAAATTTGAAAAGTTAATCTCTTATAGTAAACGTAAATATTTAAATAAATTAAATTCAAATAATTTATAATGGTAAATAGTGTCAATTGAACAAAATTAATAACATTTCATATATAGTTTTGTAAGTGTATTTTACAATTAAACTAAAAAGCATTTTAAAAAAACAACCAATAATGTATTTAGTAATTGTCCAGTTTTAAAAATTATTTTAAAAAACTAATAGGCTCAAAACAAAACACCAAATAACATGTAACCCCAAGGACCAAACACAAAAATATAAGACCTCTTGTTTGACCTAAAAAAAACACAAATCTAAAAATATAATAAATTAAGAATGACGTTACATCTCTCTATTGGTGCAAATTATTATGTTCAAATAAAATGCAGATAATTCATTGTGAATTGCGACGACGACATATACATATTTCCTAGTGTATAGCTCGTGTTAGTGCAATAAAGAAATCATCACAAATAATATTAAATTCATTGTGTTGGTACTAATTATATATTTCATAGTTTGATTAGTTTTTCATTAACATTGAAGATTTATAAATTTTAACTTGCAAAGCAAGACACAATAATTTATAGAAATGCATTATGAAAGCAATGGTAGATTATTGTAAAAAAATTTATGATCACTGTAGTTATTATTTTGTAATTTAGTAGAGTATTATTCATTATTACTTTGAACATGATTAGATGTTAGTGGAGTATTATTCATTATTACTTTGAAAGCGATAAGGGACTTGGTGCCCTTAAGCAATTGGTTAGGAGTTCGATCTTTGACTATTGTGTAAGGGAAAAATCTAATTGAGAGAGAAGAACTCATCGTGTTTGTGCAATATGTTCTCCGATTGAGATTAGTCACGGCTAAACGGTGATGAAAAACTTCTTACCCTAAATATGGTAGTAATAAAAACTATATTTAAAAAAAATAGGTTTAAATATATTAGAAAGATATTATTGATTGTTAATAATGTTGATGAAACAAATAGCAAATGAGATTCCACTCACATGCAACGACTTAAATGTAAATTTGATCTCCTCTCCACCCCTATTCTAATTTTGCTTTTCTATCAAGTAATTTTATTTTTTGGAGCTCGTCTGTCAAGTAGATTGGATCGTTTATGTATTAAATATTTATAATATGAGTTTTGGACTTTGGCTTTTATGATGCTAAAGTACACAAAATCATATGTTTTCAATACTTTTTCCTTAATTATAAAAATGAAATAGAAAACACTTAAATTAAATCGGAAAGTAATTTATTTAATACTAATAAAAAACAATATAACATGATTTATGTCTCCTCCAGCATCACTTATGCATCCATTGCTATACAACGTCACTTTTCATTTAATACCAAATCAAATTTTTCACACAATATCTGTTCATCTAGTTTTGTAAACCATGTTTACTTATGCTAGGTAGACTTAGGATAATTGACATAATTGAAAATCGACTTTAGTTGCAACGTTTACATAAATGTAATGACAAACCAATAAAGGAAATGTAGATAAGAAATTGTAACAGTACTCATTTTTACTGTCATTTACCAATTACATATTATGCCGCCTTATCACTTTATAATTTGTCGGTAGCCATTATTCACAATAGAATAATACATTTCAAACTAATTTTCATCGAGTTTCAATCAAAACATATGCAAAATGAAAATATTATTGAAAAGATTAAACTACTAAAATATTGTCGGTATTTGTGAATTTCAAGTTCAAATTAAAATAAATGCAATTGACAAATAATTATTAAATGACTCAATCAATATCAAATGTCATTAATGCAGTTTATAATTTTTGACATTAAATTAAATATACCCTATAAAATGTTTTTGATTTATTTTATTTATTTAAGATTTTAATTTAAAATATGAAAAATCAATGAGAGAATGACATATTGGATTTTAGGGTTTAGGATTTAGGTTTAGTGTTGGTGTCATGGGAGTGAGGTTGAGGCATTTTTTTTACAATAATTAGGTCGTGTTTAATCAATTACTCCATATAAGTAATAGAAATATAAAATAAGTTAAATTATATTTTTAGTCTTTAAGTTAATTTTATATTTTACTTTGATTCTTTAAATTTATTTTTATTTTATTTTGGTCCTTTAAGTGATAGACGTTAAGTGATTAAATATGAACAAAAAAACACTTAAGAGGTCAAAATGAAATATAAAAATAACTTAAAAGACCAAAAGTGAAATTTCAATTATAAAATAAAAAGTATAAATTTTTATTAAAAAAATAAAATGAAAGAATAAATTAGAGTAATTTGTAGTAGGGAATGAAAATATGTATAGAATAATAGAATTATTTTTGTTATTATTATTATTATTATTATTATTATTATTATTATTATTATTATTATTATTATAGTTTTCCGTATTAAGTTTTTTTGATAAAAAGTTTTTCAAATTTAGTTAGAAAATATAAATATAAATTATAAAATTCAAGAGAGGCAATTAATTAGCATTAAAAACAGCAAATTAATGTTATCAAATATGAATGTTGCTGATAATTATTGAAATTGAATATTATATGAATTATTTAATGTTGTTAATGGCTACATAATATGTTTTCTTAGAATATCTTAACTTGAGAGTTGGGTTTTCGAGAGCTAAGTTTATATTTTATTATATATATTGAGATTTTAAAGATATTGAAAGAATAATATAATAAATGATCGAAAATTTTATCGTATACCCTCACATTTATACTCATATCCGCATATTTTATATTACCAATTCTACCATTTTCTTTGTTTTTTCAAAAAAAATCTTTTTTTTTACTCCACTAAATTCAACCTGGATTGCGGAAAAAGAACACATGTGTTTTTGAAAATTTGAACTTTGTATTGAGAATATTTTATCAAGTTTTGCGGTACACAAATGTGTTTTAGAAAATCGAACTTTGTATACCAGAATTTTTTTTCAAGGTTTTAGATACACAAATGTGTTTTAAAAAATTTAAACTTTGTGTACCAAAAATTTTTTTTCAAATTTAATCCCCTCCAAAATCCCACTCCAAAACTTTCAATAAAGAAACTTGATAAAAAACAATTCACTTGATGATAAAAAAAAAAAAAAAAGGTTCATTAATGAAGAAAAAAAATCTTTGATCAATTGGTTTAATACACGATATGAATATTCATTTTCCAATTCACACAAACGTTTCAAGTTGTTATAACCAGATCAAAATTCGGTATTGTATGGTATTACATAAAGAAAATGTCATAAAGTTGTTGATTTGTAGAATAAAAATTGTTGGTCGATATATATAGATTATACATGTAGGATTGAACTTGAACTTCATCATAGCTAATTTATTTGACTCAAATGTCTCTAGTAGCTATGGATATACCACTAATCTAATTATTCCACAACAAACTTACACTTTATTCCCTTTATGCCAAATTATTTCCCTGAATGCCATTGCTCCAATAGCACTTGCTTTCATATAGGCATCCTATAAGGTCCTCTAACTTTTTTAGTGGGACGTGAGTTGAAAGTGCCACCGTTCTTTTGAATTGATGGTCTCTTTTGTTCAATGATATCTCAAGAAATAGAAAGTTAACTTGGGTTCATATTCATTGATATATCGGGTGACTTACCATTCATAATTTAGCTCAATGACTATATTCATTGATATGATTGTAAAATGACGGTTTTCATGAAAATAATTCACATTTTTTTTTGTTGAGATCGTTTGGATGTTACAAACACCATAGACACAAAATTTGATAAACTTGATTTGAAGTGACCATACATTGATATAATGGTAATTAAAAAATGAATAAGTTTTAAAAAATTAATTATAAATTTAAAGTAGTAAATTTTTTGCTTTTCATTTAAGTTTAAGTTGTTCACAACAATTCACATTATTCTTTTTGGTTGCACTTACACTTTTTACATTAAAAAATGGTTTAAATTCTAATATCATATAATAGTCTGAATGATGTCCCTAAAATATTTAAATAACATTTACATGGAATATCCAAATCACTTATACTTTAGATGCCTATTTTGGTAATAGATTCATTTAAATCAATATGTTAATATGTTTTTGAATTGATGGAGATAAGTATTGAGGAGACATGACAAACTAAAAAATGTTTGAATTTTTTTTGGTGATGTTTTAGATTGTGTCTTCTACTATTATCATGGATGTTCATGTATTGGAAAAATTTGAGATGTTCATTACAGAAGTCTAAAGTAAAAATATTGAACCGAAAAGTAGTTAATGAGAGGAATATTTGTTTTTGACTTGAGCACAAAAGTATATGTTAAGTATCCATTATAATTTCTTTTTTACTTAAGTTTTATAATTTGTAAAATTTAATAAGAAAAAAATCTATTGTGAAAAACATTACCACAATGACCTTGATCATTGGTGCCTATTTCTATTATGTAACCATCCTTTTTTTAAGGTAATTTCAAATTTCTATCACTTATATATCTGGTTTAATTTGAAAAGATTAGAGTGTAACAGAAATTGATCAAATTTTTTTAATAAAATATATTAATATGTAGAGTTGAAAAAGATATATGAATGTAAAATCTAAAATTATCATAAAATCATAATGTTATTACCAACACTGTTTGCATATATATGGAAAAACAAAACAAAATTAAATTGAAAAATGAAAGGAATGAATGATTTCCTAACTTCATAATATAATAGATCAGAACTGATAAAAAAAATGCATCATATCTTCTAAAGTATATATATACATATTTACTCTAAATAAAATCCATAGAAATAAGTATATTAAAATATTTAAAACAAAAAACATCAATGGTTTGATGTAAAAAGACAGATATTGGTTTTGCAGTTGTAACTATTAAGTGAGTTCTAAGATAATTCTTTGGGTTACCAACGTACTATACACTCATCAAAAACTTTTATGAGCCAAAATATAAAGACCTAAGACTTTTATGAGCCAAAATATAGATAGCTAGTTTGAACACTGATGAGAACTTTAATATCGTGATCATCAGCGAACCTGCAAAATTAGATATATGAACCGAAAATAAGAATAAGAAAATTGATTAATGAATCCAAAAAATAGTTCACAAAAAAAGAGAGATAAAGTAGCATGTAGAAGAAATAAAATGTTTAATGAACGAAAAACTCTAAAAGGAAGAAATTTGTATAAAATAATATGTTTTATTTGTTATTATATATATAAATTACTTTTTTGAAACACTCAGTTTTTTTTTATCACATTTTGTAAAAAAAAAAGTTTTTTTTATCACATAATTTATGCAAGTTAAATGCGATCATGCGATTGGTGATTTATTTGGGTGCATTTGGACCACAAAAATCAATTTCATTTATATGTTTTAAAACACATTAACAACACTAATTTTTTGAAAAAATATGTTTGAAAGATTCTATTTATATTTATTGCATTCGAAAATAAATGATTTAGATAGGAGGTTAGTATCACAATAAATAAATAATTTGTTAAATAAATGTCATGTGTACTATTTTATTTGAAGTAAAATAATTGTTTATAGTGT
>JBBPBP010000001.1:29266606-29285372 GCA_037974735.1 Cicer chorassanicum
TTACTTCATTTAAAATAAAATATAATAAAAAATAATAATTAAAACATTAGTATATTTAATTAAAAATTAAGACTAAAATACATTAAATTTTCAATTTTTTTTTGTTTATATTTATTTTAGAGTAATATTTTGTAAGGTAAGGTTGTGTTATCTAATTGGAAGCATGATACACAAGTGATTCTTGCTTTTCTACAACATCGAACTGTGACACCTTTAAGTGAGTGGAAAAAACTTTTGTTTTATTTTATTTTATATATTTCAAATTTCAATGCGGAGTAGCTATATATTCTCCTTATTGTCTTCCACACACATATATACCGTAAAATTTCGACTCTTTATAGACAAAACTGTCTCTCTGAACAATCTGTCGGTTGATAAAAATTATCATACTGTTGAAATCAATTTATTGAATTTACAATTTGAAAAATCCAATTTTACACAATCAATATGTTGATTTAACTGCTCGTGTGACTCACCCGTCAATGTAATGTATAGTGCCAACACGAAAAAAATGTAATCGCCTAAAGCAATATTCATTTTCACTTTATTGGGAAGAGAATGGTCCCGGAAGTTTCAATTGCTAATACATACTCGTAACTAATCCAATTAAAGTGTTAGAATGTGAGTTCATAACTCACATTAAGATGCCATATATGAAAATCACCCGACAAACCACTGACCAATTGAGGAATAACATGAAGAAGATTGGGTTGAGGAATGATAGGTATGGATTTGATATATACTTTTGTGTACCAGAATTTCTTTCAAAGATATGCATTTGTGTAGTACAAAAGAGCTTTCCCCAAAGAATGATATAAAAACATCCCATACGGCACACATTAACTTTTGGTTAAGGTACTCTTCCTTGTCGTGACTTTCTTTCTTGTGTCATTTCATTTTTCAGGGGTCCAAGACAAAGAAACATCATAGCATGTACATTTTACATGTATTCTCATTCATTGCAACATTATAGTGCCAACTTTTTTATATTTGTAAGTGAATTGGTAAATAAATTCGTACACAGTTGCGAGATTTTGAATTCGATTCCGAGACATGGTATCTAGATTAACATATGCGAGGTTATAGTTCGACCTCAATAATTATATCTAAACTAACATATTAGAATTGACAGAACTAAGTCATACGGATAATAACGCCAAATTAATGTAACTTCTATTTATTTTTTATACTAAAACTTTTATTTATTTTGTATGTGTAGAATATGAAATATGAAGAAATACTCAATCATACCAGCTAGGAGAAAGAATAACGATTGTGTACTTTCCCCTTTCGAGCCTCACATATCGTTTACGACGTAAATATCTTTTTGTCATCTTACGAAGGAATTTTAGTATTTTCTCTAATATTTTCATTTTTTATTGCCTTAAATTTTACATTCAAATTAAAATGATTTTATCTTGATAAAAAGAATGATTTCATCCGAATTTTGAATGTGTGGGTCACATAGCTGGTAGCAACAATAAAAATAATACAAAATTTAGGTTACAATCATAGTTTTACAAAAAAAAAATATAAACCAACCATAATTTATGATCATGAAGCGAGTAAAAGGGTATTCAATTTTTTACACCTAAATTTGTTTTAAGGTGTTAGTCGAGAACGGTGAACAACTAAATTTTATATGAACCTTATTATGGACAATCGAGGTTAACAAAAGAACTGAGAACTAGTTGAGGATGATGAAGTCGAGTCTTGCTCAGTCATATTAGGTCTTACTTTATTTTCTAAGTCAAGGTAAAAGAGTTCAAGAGCATTGTGAACTGATATTTGGACTAAACCGAGCAAGAAACAAATGGATAAACATGAGACAACTATTTTTCAAGAAACCACGACAAGGAAGAAGACAATAGAGCACGTAGGAAGCACAATATCACAAAACGTGGAGTATGAGATGACCCATGTCCCATTCTTCATCGATCACCCTCAGAATTAGCATCATGTATAGATTATTTTTCTCAATTTTTTACGATTGGATTAATACAAACAGAATCAGATAGACAGATAAACACATACAGAAAGTAACAAGCATACATACATTATACATCCCAAAATATAATGGCACAAAACTAACATGTTTTGTGGGCCTCACTAGGACACCACATAAGTACAACCCATAACATATATTAGAAACAAAAGACATAAACAACATCGCTATATTAGATGAGACAGATGACTCCAACAAACCAAAGCAATAAAGGACTCCACATTGGCAAAAAGATACAGAAAGAGACGGGTTCGTGTCCATATATATGCACGCCAGCATCAGACCCTTCCATTCACGTTAACCAATATAAGGTGGCCCCATAGTGTACTCAAACACCGTCGATGTCATTATAGTTGAAGTAGCCTCGTGTGTTAACTTATTCCTATTAGGTCGGGCCTTACATCCCCATACCCTATGTGCAAACATCGACCGATAGATGTGTGCATCGCCACTAGTCCGATGAATAATGTACAAATTGGGACATAATGGGTCGCCCTTTGAGCTGTCAAATAGAGTGAAATGGTAGGTACTAAAAATTATGATGTAACTTATCCAACAAATATCATCCATAACACCTATATGTATACATCACGTGCCCAACGTAGATGGCATTCCCTTCTACTGCATCCAAGTTTCAGTTGTGCATAGGTACCAAGCTGAACATTTACTTCTTCATGTGTGTCTACAAAAAAAAGTTACAAGAGAACAACAACAACAACAACAACAACAACAACAACAACAACAACAAAAAGGGCTAACAATTCCACATAAGGCAAAATCTCACTAATTTCTAATGGTGAGAAAAAGGGTGGGAAGATCATGAATAACAATGCCAGTCAAAGAGGTCATGCGATTATATAAAAGGCACAGTTTTTACCTTATGTGAGAATCGTACCCGAGGCCTAGGTGTTAAGTTAACGATTCATTCATTTCCACTACCAATTGAGCTAGGTTAGACTATTATAGAAAAGGCACAATTTTCACCTTATGTGAGAGTCGTACCCGGGACCTAGGTGTTAAGTCAATGATTCATTCATTTCCACTA
This sequence comes from Cicer chorassanicum, assembly GCA_037974735.1. NCBI lineage: Eukaryota > Viridiplantae > Streptophyta > Magnoliopsida > Fabales > Fabaceae > Cicer > Cicer chorassanicum. The sequence goes on from JBBPBP010000001.1 coordinate 29,269,657, forward strand.
CCAATTGAGCTACTAGCTCAATTGGTAGTGGAGATGTAGCTCAATTGATAGTGAGAATGAATGAACTGTTGACTTAACCCCTAGGTCCCATGTTTGACTCTCACGGAAGGTAAAGTCTCAATAATTTCCAATTGTTGGAAAATGAGGCGAGAAGGTAGTGAATAACATTGCGATTAGAGGGGTCGGACTGTTAAGTTTTTCTAAGCTTCATTAAAAATATGTCTTATGATTAACATACTCAAGAGCACATATTATACCACTTAATAAAATCAGAATTATCTAGATATTTATCTAATTAAAATTTATTACCATTAAAACATTAATTCAAGTAATTTTGTGTAACACCCTCATATTTTCATATATATGATATGTGTCCTTGTTAGTAATTGTCTTGATATATTATTTAATTAATAATTTATTCTGTGTAAAGAACTTAAATTAAATTATAACACCCTCTATTTTATTTAAATAATTATAGCTATTATTTTTATTTAATTATTTTGACGTGAGCTATTATTTTTATTTAATTATTTTAACGTGATAGATATTTCTTGCATGATTATTTGCTAATGGTTTATTGCTTTATTTTGTTTATTCACAAACAAAAGGAAGAAAGAAAAAGAAACATATTCCTCTTTCGTGCAAATTCACGCCACCTACATCATCACCACCATCACCAAGTTTAATTTCAATTTTCTTCCTACCTTTTAGTATCATATAAGTGAAGTTTGGACCTTTCACTTGTTTTTCATTTCGTGGAACTTGGAACGCGTTGATAGAAAGAAAAGGGTCTAAGGAAGGGTTGTTCCCGCTTGCAAGTTCAACAACTAAGCCTTGGTTTATGCATGTGATTGTTGAGATTGTTGTTGTTGAATGCAGAGGCGAAGCCTATGATAGATAGTCATGGGGTAGCTTTGACTATCCCAAACGATATTGTCTTTTTAGAACAAGTATAGTTTTAAACTTAGCCACTCCAATAGTATATATTTAGCTACGCCAAATAAATTTATTAGTAAAACATCACCGAGAAAAAAAAATTAAAAACTATCACTTGATTGATATATCTATTTGTATTTGTTTTTACACTTTCAATTTCTATTGCAACTTCAAATAAAATATTTTTAGCAATAAAAAATGTCAAAGAAATGACTAATAAATTAAATTGATGATGAATTTCTTACAAATAGTTTAGTTGTTAACATTGAAAAATAAATTACTAGTTATTATCAATTCAATAATGGAAATATTTGACTTCTCAAAGCATCCTCAAGAGCTACTTTTCGAAATAGCTATTGTCGATTTATTTTTATTTTTATTGCATTTTTTATTTACATTTTTTAAAAGTAAAACTATGATGAATTTTTTGCTCAACGGTTAAATTTAATATTTTAATATATATATATATATATATATATATATATATATATATATATATATATATTTATATATTTGTTCCATGTAGAAATTTGGCTAGCTTCACCACTGGTTAACAGGGGTGTACGTGGGTGCGGGTCGATCCGCCAATCCGACCATCCAACCCAACCCAACTTAATTTTTACCCGTATCCGGTCATTTTCGGGTCCAACCCAACCTGTTGAAACCCATTTATATTTGGTTCGGGTAATAGGTTTAACAATTTGAACTCGTCGACCGGTAAACCCGGTCTGGTAACTACTTAAATTCTTTTTAAAATTTTGTTTAGCAGCCCCAGCAGTCCAATAGGGTTTCATTAATCTTCTTCTTCTTCTTCTTCTTCTTCTTCTTCAGATTTTTAGCTGCCACCATCAACTTTTTGCGTCCACCTTCTTCCCGAATTTTTGAAGTTGTGCCGCCGTCCACCATGTTCTTTTGTTCCGCAGGTGCTTATAACTGATTTTTATACGAATTAGTTATAATAAGATATTATTAATAACTGATTTTTATATGAATGTTGATGCAATGTGTTCATGTGTCCAAGGTAAATACCGAATTTTTCTCGCAATTTAGCGTTTAATTTGTTTTGGCCTACTCATAAAATTTGTATCTAATTTTTGAATTGTCTCTTTCAAAAGAACAATTTAATTTTTGAGTTAAATACTATTTACTTAAATGTTATATTTTGTTATAGTTTTACATAATAAAGGTATGAACAGAAAGCTTGTGTTTATAATGAATTTAGTTTTAATTTTTTACATTTGTTAAATACAAATTTTTTTAGTTAAATACTATTTATGAGCAAAAACTTATAATGAATTTAGTTTAAATTTTTTACATTTAAATCTATTAAACAGTTTTTTTTAGTATTTATTTGAAAATAGTAAGTACTCTAACTATAAACAAATGAAACACAACTATTAAAAAATTATGGAAGCTTAGTAAACTAAAATGGTTGGTGGGTTATGTGTAATGATGAAAGTAATATGGTGGACCAAGTAGTAATGCTAGCTGTTTTCTCCTCACTTTTATTATTAATATTTATTTTTGCATATTCCCAATTGTTTCCTTCAAGACTTTGAGGAACTTGTTAAGTACTTGTACTTGAAGTTGACATTGCTTAAAATTGATGAATTTTTTATATTTTATTGATTTACTGTTGTTGAATTTATTTATGTATTTGAAGATTGTTAGATTTATTTTTTTGTATGAGAGGTTGATGACTTTTTTCAATAATTGAACGATGTGATTGAAATTTTATAGTTTTTGAGACATTAATTCAAGTATTAAATATATTTTCATTCCATATATTTTCCCGTAAAATAAAAAATAGGTTATTATTTATGTATAACCCATCAACCCAACCTAACTCGTTCTTGATCGGGTCGGTTCGGTTCGTGTTAAATGAAAAAAATACGGGTTTAAAATTTAACCAAACCCAAAGATAATCGATCGGATCGGATATCGGGTTTTGTCAAAACTAGCCCAACCCAACCTACGAATTCCCTTACCGGTTAATGCTAGGTATTTATTATTGTTGTTTGAAATTTCATGTAATAATGCGTATATTTATCTTGTTTAAATTTTAGAGATTTTTTAGGTTACCACGCTAATATTTTTTGTGGTTCTTTTTAATAAAAAAGGAGGGATTGTATATAATGAATTTAGTGTGGCTCTTGAAATTTTAAACACCGTGAAAATTTTATACTAATAGTTCATCGATCGTTTGTTTTATCTTTTTTATGAAAGTTTGATATCACCAAAATGATTGTCTTAAAAAAAATGTAAAAATGAATATATGATTAATGTTTAGAATTAGTGATGTTTCATTTGATAAGTGAAAACTAAATTCTTTAGGATACACTTGAATAGGTGGAGAGTTTCGATTTTTTGTGTATTGTAGAGGAAATGAGTAATTTTTATGTATGTTGAAATGATGGAAAATAAAAAGGTTTTAAGTTGTTGTTTTTATTAAAATGTTGTGGATGCATTTTTTATTAAATTGTTGCTGTTGTTGATGATGTTCTTATTAAAAGTTGTAATGTGGCACTGTATATTTTCACATGAGCGGAAAATGAACTTTTATCGGTAGAGAGATAACCAATTTATAGGCACTGTCATTTAATCTAAGACATCCACGAAGTATCAGTATCAATGAATGAGATTGATTCATTTAATATTTTTATGGTGACTAACCTTTAGTTATACAATTACTAACTCTTAATAATTGCTACCATAATAATTTATTTTAGGTTAATAAATTGGAAGGTTACAAAACATTAATATTCTAACACTCACCCACTTAGCCTAAAGTTCTGAGAAACCATTACGATACATAAAGATTCATATACCAAATCTCATCAATAAGAATACATAATTAACTTAATATAATAAAACAATAAGCGTGAGTTATGATGGTCAGGTATCATTATTTTATAAAATACATTTTCTTTCATACACCACAAACACTAGTGTCCTACTATACAAATACTTAAACACCACATAAAAATCATTATGGTCAAGTTAATGTTTCTAGAATATTCATGTATTAAATTATGTGCACAATTACTAGAAACAAATTATAAAGGTTCGGAAATACATAATCATAAAGAGCTCAAAGTATAATTATTATTAAATACATATTTAATAGGACAACAAAGACACGTTCCCCGGACATGTTTCTTAAATGTTTTTGGATGTAATCTCTTAGTTAACGAGTCAACAATTGTAAGGTTTGTTCTAACATGCTCTATAGATACTATTTGTTTTTGAACTTCTTCCTTGACAGATAAATACTTTAACTCTATGTATTTTACATCCTTTGAGTATTTTTTATTTTGTGAAAACAAAAATTGTTGTAGAATTATCACAATAAATTTTTAGCAACTTAGCAAATGTGTCAATTACTCTAAGTCTTGAAACAAAACTTTGCAGCCATAATGCTTGAATAATAGCTTCAAAATATGCTACAAATTCAACTTCTATGGTAAATGAAGCAACGACAATTTTCTTAGCACTTTTCTATGATGTGGATCCTTCTCCAAGTAGGAATAAATATACAAAAGTGGACTTCTTTGTGTTAGTACATCCACTCAAATTTTAGTCTGCATATCCAATTACTTATAATTGATTGGATCTTCTAAACATAAGCATACACTTCTTAGTTCCTTGCATATACCTCAACTTTGTTTGCAACTTTCCAACGCTCAATTCCAATATTAATTTTATATTTGCCTAACATTCCAACTGCACAACTAACATATGATATCTTATAGGTTTGCACATGCATCAAACTACCCACTACAAAATCGTATGAAACTGATTTCATTTGTTTATGCTCTACGTCGTTTTTTGGATATTGCATAAGATTGAATTTGTCCTCTTTTTGGATTGGTACAGTCAGAGGTGAAAAATTATCCATGTTAAATCTCTCTAAAATTTTCTTCATATAAGCCTTTTGAGATAATCCCAACAATCATTGTGATCTGTCACAAATTATTTCAGTTGCCATCACATAGGACACCTCACCCAAATCATCCATTTCAAAATTCTTAGAGAGGTGTTCTTTAGTCTCATGCAACAAACTCATATTATTTGTTGCAAGCAAGATATAATCGACACATAGGACAAAAAACACAACTTATTCCCATTGATCTTTCGGTATATGCATAAAAGATTTTCTTCAAAATCGAAAGATGTAATGGTATCATTAAACTTATATGATGACAATACACTCCACAAGGTCATAGGCCGCAACACATAGTTCCCTCCCCTTGTCATCCTAGGCCACTCCTTCATGAGCACCATTGTCGACATTGGTCAGATTCATCACAATTCAACTCAATCTAATTTATTTATCATATGACTCAAATGCAATGCACACATAACGTTCTTAGTCATTGGATAATCTCCACTCAATATTTCACAGTTTGCATCTCACAATGTTCATCAAGGTACACACATAGTATCACAGTCAATCACGAGCACAGTTTAACGTCTCATATTCACATCATCATAATGATATAATAAAAAATTGATAAATTCATTATTTGTATGATTTTAAGAGGGTATTTACCCGCTATTTTATCTTATTTTATGATTTTGATTCTGATTTATTCTTAATTATTTCTCTTAATTACATAATTGATCATAAGATAGAAAATAATATAAATTGTTGAAGTTTAATGAGTTTTGGGTACAAAAATATGTAAGAATCTACATTTGATACTAATTCAGTTTAGATGCCATTTTAAAAAAGACAAATATCTAATATATTATATTATATAATATATTTGTATTTGTGATATGCAATTGAAAATAAAAACGAATTGAGAGAATTTGTTGCATATTTAGAGTTGATAATTAAAAAAGACACAAATCTTATTTGATTTGATATCAAGTTACAAAAGATTATGCACAATAATTAAAGGATAGGAGAACACAGTAGTTTCCTAGGAAGCGCTACTGTTTCAAATCATGTTTTTAAACTTAGGAAATCTTTGTATGGTATAAAACAAGCATCTAGGGCATGGTATGATAGACTTGGTACCTTCTTGCTTAAAAATAACTTTGAAAGATGACAAGTAGATAATAAACTTTTTAGAATTTATGTTGATGACATTATTTTTGGATCTACTAAATTTTAAAATTGATTATAATTTTGGGTATTGATATGTGGTTTTATTAGGAATGAAGATTTTAGTTGGAGACTTAAAGGAGAAATTGTGAACTTGGGAAATATTTTGTGTTGATGAGAAAATGTGGTCTTTGTGTGAAAATTTATATACAAAGCATAGTTGATAAAGAGTAAGGTTTCAAAAATGTCAAATTAGAAGAATCATGATTTTGAATAGTTAAAATGTTGAACCTCTTAGTATTTGAGTTTTTTTTATAAGATTTTTTGATACAAGCCTTCTACTAATTTTTCAAATATTAAAGTGTTGAAATTTGTGAAGTTGATTTATGATTTAATCGAAATTTCAAACCGTGTGAGTATGTTTGTCTTTGATTTATTTGTTAAGAAAATATTTTGTTCTAAGTTGTTAAAGACAAAGATTTCAGTTGAACTTCAATAAGTTTTAAAAATAATTTCAAAATTTTCAAATAATGGCATAAGTGTTTTGAAAAGGATTTTAAATTCACTTTCGCCTAAGTGCCTAAACTACAGTCTTTTTGAAGTTACGGAAATTAATTAGGTAAGAAAACCTAAGAGAAAGTCAAACCCTAATTGATTTGGATAGTGGTCGAACCTAGCATTAATTTGGGGATTGTTTTAGAAACTTGTATTGATTAACTCAATTAATTGGTTTAAGGTACAAGAAAATTAATAGGTGTCGTTGGAAAGCGTTGGATAAGTTATATTGGCGTAGCGTAAGTTGTTTGTGTAATAAAGCGTCGTCGAGGTAAGGGCACTTTCTAACGATATTATATATGATTGAATGTAGAGTGTGTCTTTATACATACATGTTCTTTGTGCTAGTGGTGAATAAATGTGCACATGATTGTTTATGTATTTGGTGTGGTTATGTATTCATAACTGATAACATATGTGTTATGAACTTTGTTGATGATAAATTGTCATGAGTATGCTCTGTGAAAAAGTGTTGAAAAATTATTAGTGTTTAATGAGTATTAAAAGTATAGTCTTTTAATAGCTGCATTTACATAATAATTAATGTGATAGATTCAAAGTATGCTTATGCATGTCATAGTTAGTGGTGATCGTGATGGGTCACGGGGTTGTTTCAAGTGTTGATGGTCAACCTTGTCCTTGCGAGGATTATTGAGTCGTACTAGTCCGTGAGAGACTGAACCTTAGTAAATCACGCTAGTCTGTGAGAGACTACACCTTAGTAAATCACGCTAGTTTGTGAGAGACTGCACATCGATAAATAGTATTGGTCTGTTGGACACTATACATTTATGATTTATGCCCCTCGAGGAGGGTTTTGAAATTCTGGAACCATGTGCACTAGCATTAAAGCATTGCCTTAAGGTGCTTTGTCACACGAGTCATGTTTGTTATATGATGATATATTTATATGCATGTTTGTTTATCACTTGATATCATACCATGCTATGCTTCCATGCTTTGTACTTTCGTATATATGTTTTTTTTAGATCGTGGCCCCTTACTATTATTGTGGATCTGGCTTACGCCCTAAGTTCTTATAATTTTTAGTTGTGCGAGAATTACAATAACGTCGAAGACATGGAAGAACGATTGGATTGACTTAATGCCACTCGTAGGTCCTCAATACCTAGTCATCCTCAGTTAGAGTTCAAGATCAACTTAGGATTTTATGTAAGGGTTTTATCTATTTTCCTTTCCTCATTGCAATGTTGTTGTTGCAATGGAAATTAAGTATCTGAAATAGTTGTAACTTTTTTTTTTTTGTCATTGTGAATTGTTTGGTTGTAAGTAAGCCAGTTGTGTTGAAATCATTTTATATAATGCAACAATGACTCTAATCTTCATTTTTGGAAAAGAATTTTACAATTAAATATTTTACTCTGATTTAAATCAAAGGACAATTATGAATATTCCAGAAGTATTTAGTTGTTTAAAAAAATGACACTCTCACTATTAAAAATCAGTGTGTTACAAGCGGCCTGTTCATATTGCTCCTTGAGACCAAGATAATCCCTTGAAATATAACTTAATTCAAGGGAAATCTTGTTGAGAATGAGGAGCTTCATTGGCTGATCTCAACTGAAAGCAGGGTGCTAAGATAAGCAACCTCTTCTGGCTTGGTGGGGATTTCCTTTTGTAATGTTGTATCTACCATGTATGTGTCCTCTTGGGTGGATAGGGAGACCATGATAGGGAAGTCAACCTCAAGGAAGTACTTGCTCAACTATTCTTTAGAAATCACCAATGGAGGAGACAATGGTTGAGCCCTTAGAGGAAAAGTTTGCATCTGATTTTCATAAGATTTAGCTGCTTTAGGAATTGGAGATGTTTTGGCCTAGAAATACATACAAGTAGAAGGTTAAAGAATTACTAGCCGATTCAAAAATTTAAACGTACAAAGGTTCAGAAAAATTGTTTACTTTTGTACTAGGCTTTGGTGTGGTTTTGGTCCTTTGAGGATTAGGAGTAACCATTCCCTTTCTTGGGTTTTGATGGCAGGTTTCCACCATTTGAAACACGAGAAGAAAGAATAAATTAAATATTGAAGGCTAGAAAAGAATTCTAACAGGCTAAACAATCTTGGAACAAGAGATTACCTTAGATCTTTTATTCTTATTAGCTGATGCTAGTGTTGCTTCGACTGACTATTTTATGCTAATCTCGGGCATCATTAGAACTGAAGACTCATTAATATGAATACCACTTGATCTCATTCTTTTAATGGAGACTGGTCGTTCTCACTCTTCGTAATGCTCTCTTTTGGTAGGTAGTTTAGAAGAAGAAGGGAGTTGCACCCTAACAAACTCAATATGTTAAGTCGATTCACTGCTAAAAGTATCCTTCATTAGGAAAAATGCACATCGCTGGAGATTTATTTTCTTAAAGGTATTCTTAATAGAAGGCCAATAGTTGGCAAAAGCATTGGATTTTCTAAAACAACTGAGAAATGTCTCCATTAAAAATGCATGAATCTTTTTCAAGCATAGGCAAGTTACCTTATCCAATCAAGGTTGATTAGTAAAACCTATGTCACCACTAGGAACTGCAGTATCGTAGCTCATGGTAGCCAATGGGGATATGTTGGAGAAGCCCGAATTTCCTTGCCACACATTGAGGCCATAGAGCAAATCTCTAAATGTAAAATCATAGCCTAAATCTCATTTATAGTTGTTTGGGCATGTTTTGGTAAGCCATCCCTTCCTGCATCAAACATCCAATTAGGGCCACAAACTTCTAAAAGATTGGTATCTAATTGACTGAGATTCAGTTTAGGGAAAACAATCGCTCTACTATTGAAGGCAAGCTCGACATCATCTACAAAATGGATCAGTCGCCTCCACAAGACTTATCTCTAATTAGGAATTGAGTTAGAAATAAAATCTAAGCTAAAAAATTGAAGAAAGTAAAGTCGAAACCAAAATTGAAGGAACCAAATTGGTCCATTCAAGGTTCTTACATCTTTACCTTCCTTTAGTCAATCTAAAATGGTGTGTAAAGAACAATATAAAGAAGAAAGAAATAAAGAACCCTAGGCTATGTTCCTCCAGGTTTGAAGAAGGGTAACATAGAGTTGTAACTCCTTAACAATATAGACACAAAACAAGTACAAATGAAGAACATGATGAACCAATACAACAAAAAGGCTTTGTGCTCTACATCTGTATTGTTGCCTGAAGTTGTAGTGTTATGTGCCACAAAGGAAGCATAGCTAGAAGTTGATTTTGAAAAATGTAATCCTAATGAAGGGATTAAGACATCTTGAGTTGTAGGAGCTTCTGCCCCAATAAGTGGTAATCCAAGAATGGCAGCTACATTGAGAAAGGAAGAGGTCATAATACCCCAAGGAAAAATGAAGGTGTTAAAAATTACTAACCAACTTACTGCTAAAGAGACCATATAGGTGTTCCATGTTGAAGGTCACATCTAACTTTGAGGGAATAACCATGTCATAAATACCCATCACTTCTACCCTAGAAACCCATTTCAAATAGTCATGGGTCATATTGGGGTGTGTTCTAAACTCACTTCACTTTCCACTATGAGCTAAACCAATTGCAATCCAATGGCAATTTAGAGTCGACGGGTTCCAAGAAAAACTGCCTTAACATTCACATAAAAAGTGGAAGGATGGAGAATGAGATGATCTTGAAGAGGACGAAGGACTCCGGAAAAAATAATGGTAACATTTTCCTCATTTTGGTAAAGACTTTGAAAATCAGAGGAAGACATGTTGAAAGTTGTAAGGATAAAAAGAAAGATTCAAAAAAAGAGTGAGGTAAAAAGATTAGAGAAAAGATTGCTTGGCATGGCAAGAAAGAATTAGAGAAAGTGAAGAGCAAGAAGTAAAGAAAAAAGTGACCGGTTAAACTATTTATAGAGGAAGTCTACAAATGATTAGACATGTATTATGCTTAATCATTTAGGAAAATTAAGGTTACCTTTGGAGTAATCATATCAACAGGGATCATTAAGTTTTGCCCTTTCGCAAGTTGAGGGAAGGTTCATAACGGGTACTTTTATGTTTTACGATGCAATAATGGTACTATTTACGCACAATAATTACTTTGTCGCATCATCTCTCAACTCACAGCTATCCGATAATACAACACAAGGGGACATTTGTTTACACCTAAAAAATAAATAAATTATTATATGAGATCGACAAACAGTCAAATGTAGGGTTAGCCTAATTCCACTTAGACAAAGTAAGGTTAGGTAAAAGCAACTGAATACGAGTTAGTCAAATCTTTCTCAAGTCTACTAAAGTCCACAAAGGCCGTGAAGGTGTAAGAATTAGTCAAAGCTTAGAAGAACTTGACAATTTGACAGTTGTACTCGTGTTTCATGTTTTTAGTGCCACTAACCAGATTTAACGACTAGTGCAGAAGTGCTATATGAGGAAAAAAGCACGTGCATACAATAGCAACGGAAAATGTCGTAAAATAGGAAGTAAAACAAATCATAATTAAAAACTATTAATTGATTAAATCGGTTAATTTGAGTTCTGACAATGAATTCCTTTAATAAGGGACGGAGGATTAGTTAAGTGGTGATTTGTGCCAAGGAGACAGAGTTGTCCCTGATGTATTGCAATATGAATGCAAAAGCAAAATATGTCAAATTTAACATTCTTGCGTGTTTGTTTAGTGTCCCCTCTCTTGGCACGGTAAAAAATGCTAATGCTACAAATTAAACTAGCAATATATACCCTACCACCGTATAGATCTATGCTATATATCGAGAAAGAAAATATCACGAATATCACGAGCGTGTTGTATATGTTTGTTTTTCTAAAATAATAACAGCGTAAAACTAAAAAAAAAATATTATAGCACATGTGTCTAATTCTCCGAGTACTCTATTTTGTAGCCATTAACAAGAAGTGTGTACAAATGACGGGATAAATTTGATTTGGTGTGTACCTTATCAAGTCATAATATCTGATTGAATTAATTTTTATGTCATAGTCTGTTCTTTAACTCGATCAAACCTAATTAATTGCAGATTCAATAAAGACAAGATCAGATTGGTCCCAAGATTGATCAAAACAAGTAACCTACTATTTATTAGATCCATAGACCTTTCACCACCTAATAGTCTTACTATTTAATCAAGAGTAGTATCAAACCAACATTGTTTTATAATAATAATAACAATAATAATAATAATAATAATAATAATAATAATAATAATAATAATAATAATAATAATAATAATAATAATAATAATAATAATAAGGAAGAAAAGTGAATACACAATAGGAGAAAAAAATGTACGGAATAAGAAATTTTTTCAAACCTTAAATAAGAAATTAATAATAAGATAAAATAAAATAAAATCATTTCTTTTTAATATATTTTGGGACAGGACGGGTAACCAAGAAAGTGACGAGAACGTGGTCTTTTTTCTACCTTGTTTTTGTCTTATCTTTCTTTTATATTCTTCTTTTCTTTAGATCGGATCAGACTCAACTTGTTGTTTATAGATCAGATTAGGTTTGCAGGACGAACCGGATCTTATATACCGCTGCCATTAACCCAAAGCCAACACTCCCACTCATAACCCGCATGTGTCTAATTTTACAGTTACTCTTTTTATGGCAAATAAAAAAATTAAAATTCAACAAATAAAATTGAAAAAGACAAATTTCCACTGTATGCAAAACAAGTTGAAGTCCAACCAACTAAGCAAACTCCAATATAAAATTTAGGCATACAAAAATGGCAAGAGTAAGCAGAGCCTAATTAATTTGATCAAGTCAAATACTGCAAAAGGTGTTAGTGATGAATAGATAATAACAACAACAAAATTACTGCCACATTTGTGATTTTTTCATGAATTTAATATCAATGTTTATAGGTAAAGGCGACGTCATCAACAATGACAAAAAGGATCTCGGATTAATTACAATGTTACAACATATAGACATTAGGTATTCTAATTCTAATTAATAACGTAAAAGTTAATTTTGATTAATCTGTATTTTAATATAATTTTGATTATTTATTTTTTATTTAATACTTGTTTTGATCTTTTATCTTTTTTATAATTTATTTTGGTTATTTATATTTCATTTTAGTCCTACTTAATAATCATTTTAGTTCTTTATTTTTTGTAAAACTATACAAATTTTTTATTTTATTAAAGGTTAAAACAAATATTACGATTTAATATATTGAAAGCTAGCACTATCTCCTATATTATATTATATGTATTAATTTTGCTTTGATGAGTAGGCATATGTTGATGCATAATGTTTAGGGGTGAAGTGGGCAAATCTATTTTTCTGTGAAGCTGAATTTATAACCAATTTCTGTGAAGCTGAATTTATAACCAATTACTAATTGTTATGTTTTTAATTTTTGCATAATTGTTTTAGATTCCTATATTATATATCCACTCATGTGGTACTTTTTTGAATTGTTTCGCATAGTCATTTTAAAGTCGCAATAATAATATCCTCAAGAATAATAGAACCCACAACCATAAGTTCACATGGAGAATTCTTTGCCCCCAAGGCAAAGTGGTTGTTGGTGGTGAGCAAATCAAATATATATTATATGACTTTTATATTGTAAGGCTATTAGAAAACTAATTTTGTTTCATAATAATTGACTCATTTGTAAAATAAAAATTGTCTCAAAATAAATTATTTTTTCATTTTTAATATATATGTTTTTTCAAATGTATTTATTAGTTAAAATTGAACCGTTGGATCGTCAAAATTATAATTTATAAGTCATATTAAGTCTAATTAGTTAAGATTGAATGATCGTCGAAATGAGTAATTATTGGTCATATTTAACCTAATTGGTTAAGATTTAACTGTTGGATCACTGAAAATAAATTTTTTAATTCATAGTCAGTCTAATTAATTAACATTGAACCGTTAAATCAATAAATTTAGAATTTTTGAGTCGTATTTAGTCACATTAGTTAAGATTGAAATATTGGGTCGTTGATAAGTCATATAGTTTAATTAGTTAAAATTGAACTATATTGGATCGTCAGAATAAGTCATAATTAATCTAATTAGTTAATATTGGATTGTTTGGTCGTTGAAAGTAAAATTCTAATTCATATTCAATCTAATTTGTTAAGATTTACCCGTCGGATCGTTGTAATTAGAATTTATAAGTCATGTTAAGTCTAATTAGTTAAGATTAAATCGTTAAAATTAGTATTTCTAAGTCATTTTTGGCCTAATTATTTAAGATTTAATCGTGGATCATTGAAATTAAAAATTTTAATAGTTAATCTAATTAATTAAGATTGAATCGTTTGATCGTCGAAATTAATATTTCTAAGTTATAATCAGTCTACTTTGTCAAGATTGAACCATCAGATGACAAAAATTAAAATTTTTAAGTCATATTTAGTCTAATTTCGATCATTCGACGGTTAAATTTTGATGATTCAACGATTCATTCTTTACTATTTCGACTAAATATGACTTAGAATTATATATATATATATATATATATATATATATCAAATTAGAGAAGTTTACAATTAGAGGGTTAAATTTTAACTATATAACCATATGTGAATAGTCATGATTTATTTTTTAATTTTGATCATCCATATAAAATTGCGTGATCAAAATTTAACATTCTCAACCATTCACGATAAAATTCCTCTAATATGCTAGTTATATATATTTTTCTAGCCTAAAAAAATTGAACAAATATAAACATATACTAGATTTGTTCACATTTTTCGCAACACATTTTATCGTAGACAACTAACACTTAATACGGCTGACATGGCATTGTCTTTCTAATTAAAACAATTGACTTCAACAAAACAGTAAAATTAAAAAAATACACAATAAAAGTCGATTTATTTACTCAACCTTCTATTATTTTTTGTTTCACCGAAGGTAATTTCTTTTTTTCATATCCTACTCTCTTTTACATATATATATATATATATATAATTTTTTTTAATATATATATTCCCTTGTTTCTTATTAGATTTCTTTCAAATTTTTTTTAAAAAACTATATTTTTAAGATTTCTTTCAAATTAACCTTTAAAAAAGTTTTAAAAAATGAACGGTATATTCCATATAATTATATAAAAAAAGAATATATTAGTATTGATCAAGTTAAAATCAAGAAGGTCCAACCATTTACTAAAAGAGATAAAATTAAGGGGTTAAATAATTTTTAAACTAGAGGACAAAAATCGTCAGATTTTAAAATTTGGAAGTCAAAAGTGCATTTTATCCTAATTCTAATTATCAATAAATCATTTTTTTTTAAAAAAAGAAAAGTTTATTAATTGACAAAAATCCAAACAGAGGTATTACCACAATTGTAAGATAGATCACTGCCAAAAATCCGCACACAATAGATACAGCCCAAATTTATAAATGTTTTACCTATAATTATTACATTAATTTTTTAATTTTCGTGATTTAATAAAAAAAATATTTATATTTCTTAGAGATATAGTAGTACTTTGTCCAAAAAATAAATTGAGGTGATAATAATTGTTATTGTGGATAGTAGTATGTATTACATTGCAGGGCATATTGGGGGGTATGGGTGATTTGAAGATAGAGACTTCCCATAAAAGAATAAATGCTAGACACAAAAGATGATGTTGCAAGGCACCACATGCACTTTAGAGATGGAACTAATCATATAGTCCCAAGGGGGTGTAGTGGTAGGGTTGGTCTCCACAACAAACGGGTAGGATATTGATTGTCAATAAATGCTTTTATATTTTGTAGTCCACTGTTTGAATTCATCCATTGTCATTGATAGTATTCTTCACTGTCACGAAGGGAATTGGTAACCCACATGGGTATCAACTGACATATTGAATAGTGTTAACTTTGAGAAAATTATTCTTCCACATTACTGTGTAAGCAGCAAGACTATTTATTCCTAAGCAATTCTTGACTTTTTTATTTTTCTAAACATATATATATATATATTTACATAGAAACTTACTAAACGACAAACTTTTTATATCAACAATGTAAGATAAGTAAATCTTATTTATTAATCAAATTATAAATAATTAAGATTAAAATAATAAAATTATATGATTTTTTAAGTAGTCGTGTGACATTTTTAATTATAATTATTTATGTATGGTTGTATAATTTAAATTTAATCATTTCACCTTCTCATATAAAAACTTCTCTCATTTGATAT
>JBBPBP010000001.1:29301306-29322105 GCA_037974735.1 Cicer chorassanicum
TCAAAAAAAATTATCTTTGGATAAATCCTTAGTAAAAATAAATTTTATAATAATAAAAAATAAATATAATATTTAATAAAAATGGCATGGTCTACTAAAATAATAAATAAAAATAATTTTATAAATTTAATACACTTATTTATTTATTTATTTTATTAATATATGCGATGAAGCGATTATTTAAAAATAGAGAAAGTGTTACATAGTTTTTTGTGGACAAGAATTAAATATTCTTTTGTCAAAAACATTAAATAATGTAGTAATTCTTATATTAATTTAAAACAATGTGTAATACCACGTGAGGTGATTAATTATGTAATAAAGACCATTATTTGATCAATTAATTGAATTTTCATTTATGAGGCTGTTTGTTCCTTTTTTTCCAATATCGTTACCAACAAAATACAATCATGAAAAAATACAAAATATAACAAAAACAAAATCCGTTTTTTATCACATACCTGAAATCTTTTGGAGTAAATTATGTGATTGATGAGGGCAGTAAGTTAATTGTGCAACTAGAACATCATTCCACATCATAGTTTACTATGCAATCAGAACATCACCACACTGTCCAATTACTTTGAAAAATTCATTAATATCTTTAATTTTTTATACCCTCCTAAAATTTTATAATTATATTTTAGGTTAAGGTACTCGAAGTTTGAAATTACTCTCATAATTCAACTAAATATTTCTCTCTATCTTCTTATCCATTATTGCAAGTCTGGCTATCACGCGCCTCAAGTCACAAATTGCATTTTCCATAAGTATTTAATTGAATGTATGTTATAAAAATTGAAAAACAAATAATTATTAATTGTGATAAGGTTGTGAAAACCAAATTATACATCTATAGGATAATTATGGTTGGTGTGGTTTGATATATGTTAATCGGTTGTGATAAATTTCGACTGGATCTGACATGACAAATATCAATAGATATGCTAATTAATATAGATATTGTGGTATATATTGTTGTAATTTTGGATTCTATAATCGGTGTATTCTATGAGTAAAATTAGTTTTATGAGTAAAATTTTGGTTGTTGTGTTATCGTTGCCGAATTGTATATTTGAGTATAACATGTGAATGTGATATGCTATATGTACATTTTATCTTATTACATGAATTAATCTAACCAAATGACATGCATAATGTAGATTGGTATGTGTATAGGGACTACAATTTATTTTACCAATTTTTTTAATTATTAAAATTGCACTTTTTTTTATTAGGGACCCAATTTTTAAGATTAGAACAAGACCTCCAAAATCTTTCACACGGACATGTGATTCATGTATCAAGCACTCCTCCATGTCATGGTGGGTAAAATCATACAAACAATTGTTTCAGTTGTAATTACAAGTTCTGATACTCTGATAAGTGTAGTTCATATAATAAAAGACTACAAAAGTATTTCATATGTTATGAGTGTAAATTCAAACCAACAATACTCTACCTTTCTACGCTTAATGTTAGTTTTGCTAGACTAATTAATATATGACTAAAAAATAAAATCTGAGCTCGGATATATACCCATAAAAGTACTAACCTAACTAATTTTGTCAAAAAACTTGACTCATTTTGAAGTTGAAAAAAATCATTTATTGTGTGTGAGTGTGTATATACATTTATATATTTGTGTTATAAAATACACTGATAAATTAAAAATTACTATTACATATATCATGTTTATAGAATTTGACATTCATTTGTTGATGTTCTCATAAACTCCTATCAAACCTAAAATTAAAGTTAGCAAATTAATACACGTCAATGGGACTTGTTTGATTTGATTATATTAGATTGATTTACAATTCAGGTATATGACTACGCATGTAAACACTCGTTCTAACTCTGCAAATAACGTAGGTTCATCAATGTCGACCCGTATGAGTTTGACAATAGTATCGGTGGTTAATAATGTTGTCATTGGTGCAATTTCATTTGCTAAGGACAATAGAACTATAGATAACTTACAAGACATAATTGTTTTTGTGCTTGTGTTGATGTCTAATGATGTACCACATGACTTTATGTTCAAAGATAATTTGAGTAATAGGTTACAAGGGTTACAATTTAATTCAAGTTTTGAACCATTTGTGACTTTGATGTCTTATAGCAAGCAAAATAGGCCAAAACCATTGTATGGAATGCCTCAAAATTATATTAGTCCAATGACAAATGTGTCATTTGAACATATGTCGTTTAATGCTCAAAATATT
This sequence comes from Cicer chorassanicum, assembly GCA_037974735.1. Taxonomy (NCBI): domain Eukaryota; kingdom Viridiplantae; phylum Streptophyta; class Magnoliopsida; order Fabales; family Fabaceae; genus Cicer; species Cicer chorassanicum. Next base: position 29,303,535 of record JBBPBP010000001.1, read on the forward strand.
GTTGTGAATACTAATAATGCAGATAGTCCAATGGTTCCAAATATGTCAAGATTACCACAACATAATGTTGTAGGACTGCCTCAAAAAACATTAACAAGCGTTCGCCAATAAGTTGATGACAATATTCATGAAATCGTGAATATATTCACTCAACAAATGAGTGCAATCATAACACCAATAATACAAAAGATAAGTAATGCATGTACTGCATTAGCCACTCACATGGCCAGGCTAAATCAAGCATTAACCAAAAACAAATTAATGGTTAAATAATCCAAACAATGCAACATCCTATTGAAATGAATGCTAGGTCTAATAACAATGAAAATTATAATAAGCAAATGGGTTAAATAATAATCATAAACCCACCCTTGCAATATGGTAATATGCAAGTGCTTAATAGGAATAATGAGAAAATGCACAATCCTGCTCTAAAAAGATTGAGACAAAACATTGATGTTAATCAAGCATAAGTTAATATCCATCTAGTTGTCAAATAGGCATTACACGAATTTGGTTTAAATACATGTATGTCAAAAAAAAAAAATTTGCTTCACCATTCATATAATGGCTACAATAGACTGAAATCTCCAACGAAATGAAGGTTCCCAACTCCCCAAATTTGATGGTGAAATTGAAGAATCTACTACTACATTCATCTCTATATATAAGATTTTCTTGAGAAATTTATTTCCCTTTTTATAAGACATTCTTTAAATTTTTAACTACATTATTGCTCTTTTTACTAACATACCTTTAATTAATTTATATATTTTTCTATACTCAACAATAAATATTATAATGAATGCATTAACTAACTCTGTCTCTTGAAAGGTAAACATTTAAAAACAATAACAATTAATAACAAATTTAATATTATTATCAACTTTATTAACTATTGTGATTTGATCAAGGGGTCCCATATTTAGGAACGAAGGTAGTACTAAACATATTGCTAGATACACTCTAGATTTAAGATAATTTATTAATGACGAAATACTGAAATTGAAATTGTTTCATAATTCTTTAGAAAAAAATGTTTTTTATTTTATTTTATGGTTTTCTATGTTAAGGCTTAATTTTGTTTTAAATTGGACGCAATTGGAACAAAGTTGGAGGCAAATGATGCGAAATAGCATTATTTCAAAAGTCTAGACAAAGACTTGTATCGTAGTGCAAAAAGGTTTGTCTTGTAGTGTGAAGATCCAATTTTCCTGAAACTTGAGAATTTGTTTGGTCTCATGGTACAAAATGTACGAATCTCAGTGAGATATAATATGATTTTGAAAAAAAATGGAGTCTCGCATCACAATGCAAAGGTTAGCTCGTATTTGAAGTAGCAATGTCAATTTAAAAGAAAGGGGGTTTGAATTGTAAATTCACCCTTTTAAAAATTCATGTTAAAAACTTAAGAAAATAACTCAAGATTGATCTTGGTTGTGAAAACAGAAAACGGAGAACGTTATTGGTTTTAACCAAAAAGCGGAGAACGTTCATGGTTAATTAAAATTAGTAATTTAGTTTATGTATTTAACTTGATAATCAATCAGATTGAAAGTAAATAGATAAGGGAAGAGATACCACACAAAGATATATCCTAGTTCACCAAACCTGGGCTACGTCCAGTCCTCACAACCGTGAGATTTTCCACTAAGTGTTCAAAACAAAGAACCTTCTTGGTTTTATAGCACATAGCTCAGATCAACCTTGATCTGTTACAAACTTAAAACCTTTCCACCCATAAAGGAGTTCAATCAGGTCACCTATCAACCTTGATAAGATTTCTTACAATCAACCCAAACTATACTAAACTCTTATAGTTCGAGTTTTACAATAATGATGAGATTGTTTTGTTAGAATCTGAGATGTCTCAAATCTTGTTTGTGATCTGATTCTTTGACAGAGAAATACACGAGAATGATTCTAGGAATCGAATGGGAAAAATCAGGACTGATTCAATGTATGTGAGTGAGAAAAATTCAAGTATGATTGAAATGAGTAATGAATTGCTTAGTACTTGAAGCTCTAATTTTTCCTTGAGCTTGGCCTTCCTTTTATAGACTTTAGGATGTTTAATGACAGTAAAAAAGAGCCGTTGAAAGTGCTCTGTTGTCATGTGTCAGATTTGACCAAAAACCACATTTTATGATTAAAAAATGTTCAAGTCTTTGAACACTTTTGAGCTCTGTTTGACTAGTTTGGATTTCTTCATTCTTGGACTGCTATGATCTTGTTTAATGATCCTTTAATCATTATCATGCTGGAGATTAATGTTATCATGCTGAAGAATGATGTTAGCATGTTGGAGATTAATGTTAACATGCTGGAGAATGATCAGAATGTCGTCAAGAATGTTCTTCGTTCTTGATATTCAAGCTGGAGAAGGTTCAGATCTGTTTGGTCTTGCTAATTCTTGATCTTCTCTCTTTGTGATTTGAGTAGTTTCTTTGAATCTAATCATCTCAATTTGTTCCTTGCCAAATTCTGATGATATAGGTTTAAAATTCAGAGGCTAAAACTTCTTTTAACTGGTGGAAATTGATTGATTTTGGAGCTGTGATGATCATTCTTGAAACTGGAGAACATTCTCTGTTTTCCAGATTTTGTTAAGAATGTTTTCCATTCTTGTCTGTTTAGTTTCTTGCGTTTTTGTGCTGGTTTCTTTGCTTTGTTTAAATCCTATCCTTAAATTAATACAATCAAAAGCACAAGTTAAATTAACATAACATTTAGAATCATAATTAACGTTCTTAATTAACTTTTTGTTTGTTTTCATCAAAATATTAAATTGAGATTTTGTCTCAACAATCTTCCCCTTTTTGATGATGACAAACATGTTAATTTAGATTTTAATTTTGATTCTAATTTTAATCATAGAGAGCTTAAAAGCTCTCTCTCAGAATATGCTTCAGATTTTTGAACCAACATAAAATCTAAAATAATTCTCTCCTTTTGTCAACACAAAAAGGTTGGGGAATACAAAGGAAATGTATACTACACATAGAAAACAATGAGTAGACTCCTGTTTTAAGAAAAATAACATTTTCTAAAAAACTCCCCCTTAATATTTTGAAATTGATATCCTTCAAAATTCTAAAACACAAGTAAGATAAGATGAATGTGAACAAGAGAGAGTGAGTGCCTATAGGGAAGAAAAAAATAAGATGAATGTGACAACATGTCAAATATAATTTTTCTTTTTACAAAACATTCTTATGCTAATAAAGTTGTGTTTTTCAAAACTAAGTTTTTGAAACGATAAAAGAGATTTGTTCACATAAACAAATGTTTTTAAGGACATAAAGAAGAGAATTTGTAGAAAATGATCATTTGAGTTCCATAAATGAATTAAGAAGTAATCATGATCAAGATATACTTTGATAAGATCCAAAGAAGCACTTGAATTAGACAAGAGTACAATGTGAATATGTGCTTCTTCTAAAAGACCACTGTTCATACTTGTTACTATTCCTTTTGATTTGATGGCTGACTTTCAGCAAGACTCCAGTAGCAACAACTTTGGTACCAAATATAACATTGTAATTATTCTTCACCATTGATTTGATGTTGATGGTGATCACTTATCATTCTCCAATTTTTATAAGGAGAATGAAACGTAGATTGTTTATCAATCTCAGTTTCCTGGGAAGCATTCTGTTGATGTTGTCCAGAATGTTCTTCTTCTTCATCTCCTTAGCTTTAATATTTCCAAATGTTATATACACTCCAAATTTTTGTAATGAGAGGAGGCGTCATACTTTTCAATTCTTGTGTATTGAACATGCCTTGTTCATGTATCAATGTTCTTTCTTGATTGTTGGATGGTGTTCCTATATCATAAGTTAGTAATGACTTTGGTACCCATATTTGTTTGGGTCCTTGATGGTTAGTATATCTTCTTTTTAAAATAGCAAGTTGATCCTTGATGACCAATTTTGAGACAGTAGGAGCATTTAATTGTTGATCTTGGAATTGGTTTTGAAATCTGGGTTTTAAGGGGTTGTAATCTTGATTTTGAAGAAGTTCCAGATCGTTCTCCTTTTTTTAGACTTTCTGGAGAAAGTTTTGCTTTTGTTCCAGAATGTTCTCCATTTTGAGAACAACTTGGAGAACGTTCTCCTTTTTGCAAATTTTTCAAAACTGGTTCAGCTTTATTTGCAGAGCGATCTTCCCTTTTAAAAAACCTTTTGCTTTTAATCTTTTCATCTCTTTTCTTAGAGTAGCAAGAAAATTTCAGATGTCCAAGTTTCTTACAATATGACCATTTGGTTTTGCATTTATCCTCTTTTCTTTCCGAAACAAAAAAGTTTTCATATATTTTCGTTTTTTGAGTTTTATCAAAACCAAGACCAACTTTATCAAATATTCCCATTTGAAATCCCATGATTTTTTGAAAGGTTTCAGTAGCTTTAATAAAATTTGACAAGTCATTTTTAAGAAGTTCATTTTCATTTTTAAGGAGAACGTTCTTTGTTTTCGTTGCAAAACGTTCTTGATTTTCGGATTCATTATTTTCCTTAAAATGATATTCCTGCATGTTCTAAATGATGTTTTTTAGTTCATCAATCATAACCTTAGCTTTCTCTTTTTCCTTTATTTCTTTAAAAACTTGATCCTTTAAAGAGCTACATTTTTTAACAAGCAAATTTGAATCATTAAGTAAGCTATCAAAATCTTTTTCAATTGGTTCACATAAAAGACATGGTTCATAATTTATTATCTCCTTGTCTTCAGTATCTGCCATTAAACATAAGTTGACTTCTTCAGGTTCCTCTGTTTCTGATTCATCAATATCATCCCAGGTCACCATCATGGATTTTTTCTTGAAAGGGAACTTCTTTAGTGCTCTTTTGTTCAAGGGACATTCAGTTTTATAATGTCCTTGTTTATTGCATCCAAAACATGTGATTTGACTTTCGTCAACCTCTATTTTGAAGTTTTCCTTTTGATTTGAAAATCCCTTTTTGATATGATCACTTCTTCTCAACATTCGCTGTATCTTTTTTGTAAGACGAACTATTTCTTCATCAACATCTTCTTGTTCGATTTCTTCTGAGTTCTCATTTGGACTTTCTTGAGATGTTTTCAAAGCTATTGCTTTTGGCTTTTTGATTGGTCTGTCTTATGTAGCAGCACTTCATGTGCTCGTAATGTTCCAATTAGTTCTTCCAGTTCGAGTACGTCAAGATTCTCGGCCTGGCTTATGGTTGTCGCCATTGGTCTCCATATTATTGGAAGACATCTCATGATCTTTCTGACTCTATCTTGTACTGAGTATGCTTTCCCTAAGGAGCGCATTTCATTTACAATGGTTGTGAATCTTGAGTACATCTCATCAAGGGTTTGAATTGTAAATTCACCCTTTTAAAAATTCATGTTAAAAACTTTAGAAAATAACTCAAGATTGATCTTGGTTATGAAAACAGAAAACGGAGAACGTTATTGGTTTTAACTAGAAACCAGATAATGTTCTTGGTTAGTTAAAATCAGTAATTCAGTTTATGTATTTAACTTGATAATCAATCAAAATGAAAGTAAATAGATAGGGGAAAACATACCACACAAGGATATATCCTGGTTCACCCAATCCGGGTTACGTCCAGTCCTCACAACCGTGAGATTTTCCACTAAGTGTTCAAAACAAAGAACCTTCTTGGTTTTACAGCACCTAGCTCAGATTCAACCTTGATCTGTTACAAACTTAAAACCTTTCCACCCAGAAAGGAGTTCAATCAGGTCACCTATCAACCTTGATAGGATTTCTTACAATCAACCCAAACTATACTTAACTCTTATAGTTCGAGTTTTACAATAATGATGAGATTGTTTTGTTAGAATCTGAGATGTCTCAACTCTTGTTTGAGATCTAATTCTTTGAGAGAGAAATACACGAGAATGATTCTAGGAATCAAATGGGAAAAATCAGAACTGATTCAATGTATGTGAGTGAGAGAAATTCAAGTATGATTGAAATGAGTAATGAATTGCTTAGTACTTGAAGCTCTAATTTTTCCTTGAGCTTGGCCTTCCTTTTATAGGCTTTAGGATGTTTAATGACAGTAAAAAAGAGCCGTTGGAAGTGCTTTGCTGTCATGTGTCATATTTGACCATAGACCACGTTTTATGATTAAAAAAAGTTCAAGTCTTTGAACACTTTTGAGTTCTGTTTGACTGGTCTGGATTTCTTCATTCTTGGACAGCTATGATCTTATTTAATGATCCTTTAATCTTTAGATATATGATTGATGAGATCGGTTCAATATAGTGTTTTTATTTTCACAAATCGGGCTGAGGAATGATGATATAAGGCTGGAGAATGATGGTCAGTAAGCTAGAGAATGTTTGTATCATTCTGAACTGATGTCATCATACTTGGAGAATGATGTTGATCATTCTAGAGAAAGATGTTTGCTGCTGAAGATCAAGTGTAACAGGTTGGAGAATGTTTATCAATTTGGAGATTGATGTTACACTGCTGGAGAATGATGTTATCATGCTGGAGATTAATGTTAACATGTTGGAGAATGATGTTAGCATGCTGGAGATCAATGTTATCATGCTGGAGAATGATGTTAGCATACTGGAGATTAATGTTAACATGTTGGAGAATTATCAGAATGTTGTCAACAATGTTCTTCGTTCTTGACAATCAAGCTGGAGAAGGTTCAGATCCGTTTGGTCTTGCTAATTCGTGATCTTCTCTCTTTGTGATTCGAGTAGTTTCTTTGAATCTGATTATCTCAATTTGTTCCTTGCCAAGTGCTGATGATATAAATGTAAAATCCATAGGCTAAAACTTCTTTTAACTAATGGAGATTGATTGATGTTTGAGTTGTGATGATCATTCTTGAAATTGGAGAACTTCTCCATTTTCCAGATTTTGTTAAGAATGTTCTCCATTCTTGGCTGTTCAGTTTCTTGCCTTTTTATGCTGATTTATTTGTTTTGTTTAAATCCTATCTTTAAATTATTACACTCAAAAGCACAAGTTAAATTAACATAACATTTAGAATCATAATTAACATTCTTAATTAACCTTTTGTTTGTTTTCATCAAAACATTAAATTGAAATTTTGTCTCAACAGTAGTGCTAAATAGTGTATTTTTAACATATAAGTTAGTTTTCACCCCCCCTTAATTTGTGTTCCATAACTCACAACCTTGAGCTCTTGCTTGTTCTTTGTTAAGAATCGCCTTTTAGAGAGTTATATAGAAACCAATTCTTGGAAAAAAAAACACATTATTACGGAGCTAATGGGCATGGAGGAGGCCCTAATTGTCATTTTTTATCAAGTGGTAAAACCCATTTTCCCTACTCTGTGGATTACTAATTTTAATTTTTTTTTAATTTATTATTTCTATTTCAGTATTATAATTATTATTCATTATTTTTAAAATTTCATTGATAAAAAGCCCAAGGAAACGCCGAAATACACAACAAGATATCATTTTGCTGGCTACAGTCCTTTTGTTGTAATTTTATTAATTGATTAAACTTGAAATCATAGTTTATGAATTTAAAAATGATTATATTAAATATTGATGTGTATATTTTGTGCTAATTCTCATGGGAGGTGAATATTTATGAATTTGAGATATGAATAATTGTGACAAGTTGAGTATGAATTATGAATATGCAAATGATTAATTGTGACTTGTTGAATGTGAATTGAATTTATGTGATATATTAGGTTTATATATGAGTAATAATTATTCGATGAATTGTATGTGAATAAAAAGTATGAAGTGGTTATGTGTTATGTTGAGTCAGTATATAACTATTGTTGATTAATATATGTAGTTTTGTTTATTAGCTAATTAATATATATATATATATATATATATATATATATATATATATATATAATACTGACTCAAGGGCATATCTATGTGAGAGGGAGAGAACACCTTAACACTTAGATTGAAATTTATGAATAAGATTACAAAAGTGTTTTAATTAGTCATGTGACTTTCTTTTCTTAGTATTGAAACCTAACTTTTTTTCAAAATAAAACTATTCAAACTATCTGCTTCACATTAGCTCTCTTAGTTCTCTAACCATACTCTAACTTCTCTTCTCTCACCATTTTATACTTTTGATTTATCTTCCTTCTCACTGCAACTTTTCTTCCCTCTTCACTATTGAACAAGAAGAGCACCGTGGAAGATTTTTCTTCCTTCTCAATCTATTTTCCCTTTTCGTGCAACTTTTGAGTTTTCTTGGATGTGTTCTGATTTTAAATGAGTTTTGGATTTAGTTCTTTGATATGTTTTAGATTTAATGTCTTTTATTTCGTAGAGTTGTGGTTATTGAATGGGTTACTGATTTGGTGTCTTATTTGGTTATATACGCAAGGTATTGTATAAGATGTATGTCCATTTCTGGCACTTTTTAAATGGAATATTCGAATATGGCTGACGTCATAATTGATTATGACTACGAAAATCAACCTCTGTGTTTCTAGAACATCCTAATAGTCAATTATATAAGTTTGTATAATTGATTATGAATGTAGAAGTCAACTATGTGGTTTTAAATGGTTTAAATAATCGATTAGGTTAAATATATTTTTACTCCTTATAATTTTTGAAATTTCACTTTTAGTCTCCATAAAAAATAACTACATTCTTTAGTCTCAACAAAATTTTCCTGCAAGTAGTTTAGTACTTGCTTGAAAGAAACATGTTTACTTGTACTTGAATTTTTAAATTTTTGAATGATTTTTTGTTAGCATGTTTAAAGCATTATAAAATATAGAATTTTTATAACTTAGATGAATAAAATATGACTTTTTAAAACTTAATAAATCCAAGATAAAAGTAACAAAAATATGGACATAGAAATCAAAATTTTAATTCATTTTTTTGTGGAGAAACTTTTTATAATGTTGTAAACATGTCTATACAAAACTCATTTAATAATATATGTCGAAATTCTAACAGAAACTAAAAATGCTTGCATATTAATTTTGTAGGACTAAAATATATTAATTTTTTTTTATAGGAACTATTAATAAAATTTTAAAATTTTATGAGTACTAAAAACTTAATTAACCCTAATTGATGGCTCATCATTGCAATATTTTCCATTGCCTTTTTTGGTTGACCTTCTTCTCATATAAATAGAAGGTTCTTTTCACATTGTTTTTTAACACCAATTGACATCCTTTCTTGTCAATTCACACTTCTTAATCTCCTTCCTTTTCTTGCTCACTTTAATATTCTTTTTAGAGAGCTTTTATGCTGCATAGTTTATTCTGTAATATTTTGTATGCTTCAATTTGTTTATCTACACTTAAAGTGTAAATCATTTTTATCTCTTATTATAACATTATTAGGAGTAATTCAATTGTTCAATAGAGGTGATATCGCTTGTAGTAGGATGTTCTTCTTCAAATGATAAATTTTGTTTAAACAATTCTCTTAGGATGTTAAAGATTTCTTGCTAATTCTGTTTCAAAACCTTGGCTATAATGATTTTATTGTTTGTGGAATAAGACGTAGGTCTTAGATTGTTAGTGGTTAGATCAGTATAAATCTTTGTGTGCTTTTTGTCATCTCTCTTTTTATTTCCTCACATTTATTTTATGCACTTTATTTATTTTCTGTCTCGCATTTAATTTTATTTTATATACTAGCATTGCAATTAATTTACTCAATTTTTAAGTGCTTATTTTATTGCTATTTTTAATGTTTACAATTCAATCCCATTTTATATTTGAGGTCATTTGTTCAACACGTAAGAGAAGCTGATTTGAATAGTACAAAGATAAAGAAAGATGTGTCTTAATAAAACAAAATTTTAATCCTAGTTATTTATTCTAAGGGTTGACAATGTCTCATCTCACTCTCACATGAGAGACCTATTTCTCACAATGTATCCTCTTATTCTTTATATAGAATGTGGCTTTGGACCTCCAGTCTACACGCACATTGATTTTGTTGATTAATTGCATTCTAAACCTCATTAGACCCAATTCCTTGTTGAGTCTTAGGAATTGAATTTTGAGAATCCTTAACGATAGTATTTTCTTCATGAATAGTATCTGAATAGATGAGCTATTGCCAAGGACCTCATGAATAACATTCCTTGGACTAATATTCACATTAACCATATGAGTACCCATATCTTCCCATTGCAAAATGTCAAAACTAACAACCTCCCATCAACAATAGTTTTCAAAATACTTGAGTCCACAAATTCTAGAAGAGGATTATTGACACCACACTTATGAAAATCAAAAGTTTTATCCATTGATTCATCAATAACAACAACTTTAGTTCTACCCTCCATTATCTTCTTGCCTTTATCCAAACCATCTTTCTTAATAGAAATATATTTACTCACCATACGCTTAGACTCCTCTTGAGGAACCATTTTCTCTCGAATGCACTTTACTCATAAGTTTACAAGATGAAAAATCATAACCAATGCAATGACATTGTGAATAAAAATTAGAAAATTTTTATATTCAGCATTAACTAGAAAAGAATAACCTTCTCTTCCCACCCACACTTTGTATCTAATTTTAACAGAAAAATCAATATCAATTAAAACCCTAGCAAAGTGATCAAAAAATCTATCAAAAGAACCCTTACTTGTAGTAACATTAAGACTCATAGGAGTTCCAAGACTATTAGCAATTTTTAAAAGAATTTTCGGATGCTAGTATTCTTGAGCCAAACCCAAGAAACACGCCCAATATTGCACCATTGTTTGCTTATGGTTATTAAGATTGAAATCTAGAGACCAAACAAATAATTTGAGAAAACCAGGTTTAAGGCTCCAAGAAGCCATTGCACGAACATCTATGGTACTTCTTACTCTAATGCGATGATCTCTCACACCCCCTCATCATCAAATAGTTTTGTACTTTATAAAAATTGAAGGTATAAATGTTTACAATAAGTTTTTATTTCTTTAGGAAACATAAAATTTAAAACATGAATTCTTCCTAACAGAGTCTTGAGAAAGACATTGAAGTTTGTTGTCCACTCACTCGAATTCAACTTAATTGCAGTTCAAATTCTTTGCATTCATGAAATCAGACATTAGAATTAAGATAGAACAGTCTAAATTTAAAATCGATATTTCTAATTATAAAATTAAATTAAATTTTGCATTTTTTGGACCATCTAGTCAAGATCAAATGACCTCTAATATTATTGAATGCAGGAAAATCCTAGTCTAAAGAAAATCCAATTCCCTATATATCATGCTACAAAGACAAAGTTAGTCTTCGATTAAGAAAGATATAAAATGAATTAATTTTAGATAGAAGATCATTTTTTGTCATGGCAAAATTATATAGTTAATTAATCTAACTTCGATCAGTGCATACATCCCAGGCAAGACAAGGAAGCATCAAAGGCATAGAATCTGTTTCTGACCCACAGCCACCATACAATACAATAAGATTATTGTGAATTTAGAGGATACATACCTGCAGAGACAAGAAGCAATCAGTTCCCATATGCCTCCCCAACATTTTAAGTGGTATGCGCATTATTGTCGGCTATAAAAGCTAACTATGCGTTTATATTTGAGATTGTCCCATTAATTATTATTATTATGGAGAAAATATTGACGGATGTCCTAAAGACACTCGTAAACGATTTAAATATAGAAATTTTTCATAAAAAATGTATTGAAAATGTGTATTTATATTTTTAAGGGTTCAAATTTTTTTCTTTCTAAAATAAAATTATTATTTTTGATTCTTTAACAATTGCTCTATTTGCATGACTGTTATTTATTTTTTGAAAGGCAAAATGTGACATTATTTATTAAGTTTAATTGTCGTTAACCGTCTATGTAAAAAGTTTTAAATTTTCAGTACACCACAATTATTCATGGACATGATTTTAGATAAAATTATGATAAAAATCAAACATTTTTAATGATTTAAAAATTATAATTGACTATTTTACACTAATAATGTATATGAATTAAATCTTTATTTGTTTTTGTTTTGTTGTTGAAGGAATGTCGTTTCACAAATCCAACATAAGGTTGAGAATAATTTTTTCTTAAGATATTAAGATAAAGTTCATTTAAGATATTGACATATTTTTAATAGATATTTTTTTTCACGTGTACTAAATTAATATCCAATCCCTAATCATAGCTTTAAGTATCAGTTATCAACTACAATTACAGATGTAATATTGTGAATTATACAATTTTCGTAGCGACATTAGGACTACAATTTCAACAACATCGACTGCATTTTATTGCGGTATAAAAGTTCGCAGACTAACTATATCTACAACTACATGCCATTTAAAGCCATTCACCTAATAATTCGTTTGAATTGCCAATTTATCTTTTCATACTATAACCATTAATACAAGACTTCGTTGATTAAATTACAAAAAATAAGAAAGTTGATTGTAATATTAAAATTTATTGATAATTTGAATTGTTTTACTAGTATGGATTCAATAATAGTTTTATTATAATATTTATTACAAATTACAAAAGAAAAAATATATAATTAAAAATAATGAATATAATTGAAAAAGTCAAATAAATCTGAAGAGGGTGTTATATTTAGAAAAAAGAAACAGTAATGACAGCTGAACACCCGAAATACAATCAATTTCACTATAGTCTTGGCCACAAAGCACAGCACCTTCATGAAGTGAACATAATCATATCTCAAACGTACTAGTTAATATCAGTAGCATTATTAGAAAAGATGGTTTCATTCATTACTCAAATCCACCATCATACAGTATTACAAATCAGAGGCCAAACCTTTTTCTTAATATATCCCCTGCCTTAGTGAACCAAAACTAAATATAAGTCAAATATATTCTAAAAGAAACAGTAAACTCAACTTCCAACCAGTCACAAACATAATACCAGACCAGTGAAGTTAAGTCATAAAGACAGTACAAATTCAAAGCAAATCACAAAGAGACAAAAAAAAACGACTCATATTAGAATTGCCCATTTCCAATTATTTAATTTTATCAACCCTCTCCATAAAGGATCACAATCTGCTGCAATAAATAAAACATGTAGTCATATGCGGATTTTAATCTCAACGTTAATTTGAGATTGGATGATTCAGATTAAACAATAACAAATAAATTTAAAACGGTCTCAATAGTTAATTTAAGATTTGACGATTGAGATTACAAAATGTGTAACCTATATAAAACATGGACACCTCTGAGATTGGGCGTGTTCTAGTGTCCGATATGAGTCGGTGTCCGACACCTGTACCACACTCGTATGACACGTGTCAGACTACTCAGATAATTGTCCTAAAAAAAATTGTCTTTGCTTCGACACACTTTAAACACATCTCAAGACATTTCTTCAAGAGTTAAAGATGTATTGAAGTAGAGATGATCAATAAATAGTTGATGACATTAAATTTGATTACGTCATTTTTAGCTTTTCGGTACAATAGATCAATCAATGAAGGTGAAAAACTTTTGTATTTTGTTTAAGATTTTTTTTTTTTTTTGTAATGAAACACATTGCAGAATTTAGATATTTAATATACAATGTTCATAGAATTTAGCTTTTCGGTGTCGATGTCCTATATTTTTTAAAGGTGGCAGCGTCGACGTGTCTGTATTAGAATCTGTGCTTCATAGTTATTGTACCAAATTCAAATCCCTGCACCTACGAAGGTCAAATATGTAATACGGGTGCGGGTCATATAATAAGGACACACGGATACGTGATATTTTTTGAAATTTAAGATACGATACGGCTAGGATCGATACTTTAGCCTAATTTTTATTAAAAAAGCTATATACATGTATAATACTTGTAAAGAAATATGTATTTATTATTCTTTATAAATATATAATTATAATGTATCAATAAAAGTATAATTAAAAGAATTTAAATAAAAATTGATTCTATTCAATAGATAACAATTTAAAAAGACTTTTAATTGTCTTTTCACTCAGCACAATTATCTATAAAAAAACAAAGTTTTTAAATCTCGTTCAACAAAAGATAATTGTTTCAATTTAAGAGTAGTAACATCTTAAAGTGAATCATGTACCTCTCTAACGATGTTTCAAAAAAATTGTCTCACCTTCTTTGTTTCCTTAATTTTCATAGAATATATATTCGCGAGTATCCGTGATGTATCCTAAAAGTATTAGATAAATTAATTTTTAAAAAATAATAATTTTGATACTTCTTATATACATATCTGCAAATATCCGTGAAGTGTCGGATCCGATACATGTATGTCTCTATTTTTAGAGTCTCCAGACTTGATAATCCTACACAAATCAATCAAAGTAGTGTTGGATCAAGAGAGAAGTCTAAAACATAGTATAATTAAAAAACTGTAGAGCAGGCTAAGACACTAATACAAGTGTTTTCTATGACAAATCTTCACCAAAAACCTAAAAATAGTAAATACACAAATTCCTTCACCCATACGTTGTTCAAGAGATCTATTTCAATTCAGTGCAAAATTTCGTAATCACACTTCATTTAGTCTTTACCACTACTACAAATAACAAGTTCAATGGCACATAAATCCTTTCACCATATAAAAATGAAAATTTAAAATTGTCTAGACAACACAAATTCGAAACAGAGCACACCTTTTCATACATTGTCTCGTAAAGTTATATGATTCATTGCTAATATATATGTGCCGGTTGCATCTCTTGACTTGGTTTACCTCTCTATAAAAGTCAATTTCAGTACAGTTTAATTTTGCAATTTACTAAATATTTTATCAATTATTCTTCACTTCTCTGTTTTTTAAACATATTAGTAATTAATCATTTTTGGTCTATATTCTAATTGATTTATATGCAATATGGATGATAAAATATATATTTTGTAATAACAAACATCGTTGTTTTAAATTGCACTTGTAATTATACTGTAAATTTTATATTGCGAAAAATATGAGCAAATATAATCCATAAAATCTAAATTGCAATTAATACTGTTACAGAGATTTCAAAATATATATGTAATATTGCAGTGTAGTTACAGTTTTAGACAGCAATTTAAAAAATGAGAAACAAGTTTAAAAAAACATAATATACATCAAATAATGTTAAAAATGGTGTACTGTAAAAGCACATTCTGAAGAGATTTGAAACTTTTTACTGGAATGAATGCACATGTTAGTGGTGTATGTTGTGTCAGTTATGATATTTGTTTTATTGTAGATATTCAAAGTTAGTCGTTGTCGTTGTTATTATTTATTCCTGAGAATGGAACAGTGAAAGCATAGGAAGCTGTAATGTTCACCTCAGGTATAGGTCTGCATGTTGACGGGGATATATATCATCATTCATTCTGTTCAAAAATTGACCACACTGAAGATTGTTTTAGACCTGCTCAGTGTGAGGACAACAACAGTAAGTAGTCTAAACTTATCCTCTAAAAAAGATGAGTGCAAAAACATACAAACAAATTACTATCAATGTTTATTATCACCAATTATTGTGGTTTTAAATTGCGGCAGGGGTAGTGATTATTTTATAAATATATTGTAGGTAATTGTGATTGATGCAGTCTAAATTGTAGTTTTGATATCGTTGGAGAGATTTTAAAATTTGTAATATTACAGTCGCAATTACAGTTGTAACGCCCCAGATTTTTTTTTCCAAAGATTACTTAAAAATATTTGTTTTCTTTCAAAAACGACATAATTTATTTTCTGTAAAAGAATGTAATGCAATTTACTAAGATATTATTTAATTATTTATTTATTTGCAAAACTAATCTTCCAATCGTTATTCATTTACGCTCCAAAATAAAATAAATTATCTTTAAGTGAAATTCAAAAGAAAATAGATTGATTGAAATTAATGACAATTCAATTATTACTAGCGAATGAAAGCTCACTTCCACATTTCTATTTAAAGTTAATGATGAAGAGTAAATAACTTTACAATGTACCACGAAAATTTATTAATACAAAATATTATTTTTAAGTTAAAGTCCCCTTTTCCCACGCGCGTGCACCAAGCAAACATCATTCATGCAACTCTTTGAGGTCATTAGTACCTAAATGTTGGTGTAAGGGGTCAGTTCATCCCACAACAAAAATTAAACCAAATAATAAGTTAACAGCCATAAAATATGAATATAAAATTCTTGTGTAGTAAAAGATTGAAATAAATTGATTCTTTAATAACTCACCAATATGTATTAAAAGTCATAAAATGCATCTAAATAAATCAAATAGCAACTTAGGTTAGAACAAATAATTAGATAAAACTAAAAATAACAATAAAATGTATGCAAGTTATGCATGCTCCTAAAAGTATATGATCCGGATATAACCAGCCACATAGGCGTCCACACAGAAGTCACCCATACCAATGGGGAAAATAAAACCAGCCACACAGGCATCCACACAGAAGTCACCCATACCAATGGGGAAAATTAAACCAGCCACACAGGCTTCCACAAAGATGCATATGATATGTCATGAAATGATAATGAACCATCCACTTAGATAATCACAAAGAGAACAATGTCCAACACACACATCACCAGCCACTTAGGCAACCACAAATAAAACAATATTTAAAACACAAATCACCAGCCACTTAGGCAACCACAAAGATAACAATTTTTAAAACACAAATCACTAGCCACTTAGGCAACCACAAAGATAAAATATTCAAGGTTAAATTTTAATCACATATGACATCAAAGTTTTATTCTCATTGATGCTTACAATCAAGAATCAGTAATTTTGTTATCCCAATATATAACACACAAACACGCAAACAAATGTCTTAAAGTCACAACTTTCATTTTATTAGTCTTTTAGGTATACTAATCATGGTTTACCACTAAACACATCATAAACATCAACTTAATCATGTTATCACAATTAAAGTTAAAATTTTCATCAATTCCCCCACGACTCATATATTATTCATAAAAATCAAAACTTTAAATTAAAAACATCCTAACGAACATATTACTCATTAGGTCATAATACAAATCACAACTTTATAATTAAGTACCCCTAGACAATACAAAAATCGTAACTTTACATCAAATATATGACAACAAGTATATTACTCATGTTATAATAATAAAAATCAAAATTTTATAATTAAGTTTATCAAGGCAAACATATTACTCATAAAAACAAAACATTATAGTTAAATTCTTTAAGGCAACCATAAAATCAACATTTTTCTTTTAAAACATCAAGAAATCATATCAATATCTTACAACCTATTAATTTAATATCTAGCCTAATCTTGCATGGGGAAAAGCCCTTACCTTAGGCGCTTTCTTTCTTAACACCTCTAAATTCGCACGAGAGATAGCTCATGAGGCAATGATGAATTCAACACGAATAGACATTGGGATTTACGACTTAGAAAATTATTTTGGGAGTGTACGAATGACAAATAGGTGTGACAGCACTAGGCCTAATAGAAATGTATGAATAGAAGAAGCAGTCGTGAGATCGTTAAAATAAGGGGGTTTCAATAGCTATTTACGTTGCAATATTACCATTTATTTCTTGTCTAAAATTGAAGTGCACTTAATTCCAAAATTATGCTACCAATGGTTACTATTTATTTAATTTTATTAGGTTCTTACAAAGCCAATTGCAATCATGTGTATTTATGTGTATGAGTTAATTAGGGTTAACTAGTAGAGTTCACCATATATTGTAGGGTGTCACACCACCCTTTTAATTAAATAAATAAATTAGAGGGTGTCACATCACATTTTTAATATTTTTTTTTTGTATCCAATAGTTACAAACCAAAAATTGCATAGAGTTATTTTTGTAGAGCATTAAAATAAAATCATAATTTTGGTTTAAAGAGAGATGAATGGGATATAAAAAGGAGAGTAGTATTTTTGTTGTCCTCTCTTAATTGCACATAAAAACTCATAATTAAATTTATAAGCTTCATTTCAAAAATAAATTAAATGTGTTAAGAAGGAGAGAGAAGTGGGTGCATGCTGTCAAGAATGAAGGAACGTAATTCTCTTTTAATTGGTTAAGAGACAAGGATATAAAGTTACATTATGACAAGGCAACCCAATGAATTGCCATAAAAGGAGAGTAAGTCACTATTTTTTTTATTTATACTAAAGATCGATTGACCAAAAATATTTTCAAAACACTTATACTAGGTTTCACTAACTCTGCTATCTCCTAAATTGAATAATTATTTGGTCGAAAATAAACTAACAAACAATATAACCTCTATAAATTATAATTTAATTAAATAATTCAACTAGTATTTTATCAACTAAAATAAATCAAGAAAAACAAGAATATCACAGGTCACACATAACAAAATAAAACAAACATATCTAACACATCAATCTCATGATTATCGAAACTAATCAAATAAAAAAAAAAAAAATACACAATAGTCCATTTAGGAAATAATTACGTCATAAATGGTCCCCATGTAATTGTCACGCCAAAACAATTCAATAAAAATAAAGGTTATAATTATTCCGGTAAAATTTAGTGTAACAAAATTTAATTTAATTTATTTATAATAGAATAATTATTAGTTAAATAATAAATCGTAACAATTATTAAAAAGGCACATTGGGGTGTTACAA
>JBBPBP010000001.1:29322115-29371619 GCA_037974735.1 Cicer chorassanicum
AATAATAATAATAATAATAATAATAATAATAATAATAATATTAATGGTAAAATAATTACAACAACATACTCTCTTAACTCTTAGTCTTACGGTGTGTAAAAAAACCTTCATAAAATAATGAAGACATTCTATATGTATATAAATTCAAACATAAAACGTAACTACATTAAATTTGTCTTAAGAAAATTAATTTAAGAAATAAAATCGAATTCAAATTAGGTCATTAAATACTTTTGGAATATCAAAAAAAATCTTAACTAAGTAAATTAAAAGGAAAAATTATTTTCATCACAAATAATCACCACGAATTAAATGATATTCTTTTTAAAATATTTGCAATTCAAGCGAACTCTAATTTATAGTTTCATAAAAATAACATGGAAGAGACAATGATAACAACAATAACATGCCCTATATTTTATAACATAATAATGCTCATTTGTATCAAGTAGAAGATATAATTATTTTGTAATATTCATGATTATTATTAACAACACTAATTAAGCCAAGTAATAGCTAGATCACAAAACATTTAACGTGAGCAAGAAGTAGAGAGTCTAAGATTATTAAAACAAAATAAACATACGGTAAACAAGTAAAAAATTCATAAAAAGATAGTAAATTGTATCAAATTAAATAAAAGATCTCTAAATAATATAAAAAGACAATGTTAAGAAAAACAATAGAGATTTCATATTTGAAGGCAACTAAATACATAATAAAATAACACCATTAAACCAAATAATTAAGACATATATTTAATGACAGAAATTCATGGAGGTTACATAATTAATGACACATAATAGGAATTTAAATGATTCATAAAATTCAATAATTAAATAACCAAACAATTAACATAATTAATGACACATAATAGGAATTTAAGTATTTAGTAAAATTCAAATTCAAGGAGATTTGTACAATTAATGAGATATAATTAAAAATTTAAGTGATTAGTAAAATTCAATAATTAAAAAATCGAACAAATAACACAAGCAACACCAGAATACATGCAACATACACAACACATCTACCCCAAAGGTCCGAGAATTAGTGCTCTGATACCACATGTAACGCCCCAGATTTTTTTTTCCAAAGATTACTTAAAAATATTTGTTTTCTTTCAAAAACGACATAATTTATTTTCTGTAAAAGAATGTAATGCAATTTACTAAGATATTATTTAATTATTTATTTATTTGCAAAACTAATCTTCCAATCGTTATTCATTTACGCTCCAAAATAAAATAAATTATCTTTAAGTGAAATTCAAAAGAAAATAGATTGATTGAAATTAATGACAATTCAATTATTACTAGCGAATGAAAGCTCACTTCCACATTTCTATTTAAAGTTAATGATGAAGAGTAAATAACTTTACAATGTACCACGAAAATTTATTAATACAAAATATTATTTTTAAGTTAAAGTCCCCTTTTCCCACGCGCGTGCACCAAGCAAACATCATTCATGCAACTCTTTGAGGTCATTAGTACCTAAATGTTGGTGTAAGGGGTCAGTTCATCCCACAACAAAAATTAAACCAAATAATAAGTTAACAGCCATAAAATATGAATATAAAATTCTTGTGTAGTAAAAGATTGAAATAAATTGATTCTTTAATAACTCACCAATATGTATTAAAAGTCATAAAATGCATCTAAATAAATCAAATAGCAACTTACGTTAGAACAAATAATTAGATAAAACTAAAAATAACAATAAAATGTATGCAAGTTATGCATGCTCCTAAAAGTATATGATCCGGATATAACCAGCCACATAGGCGTCCACACAGAAGTCACCCATACCAATGGGGAAAATAAAACCAGCCACACAGGCATCCACACAGAAGTCACCCATACCAATGGGGAAAATTAAACCAGCCACACAGGCTTCCACAAAGATGCATATGATATGTCATGAAATGATAATGAACCATCCACTTAGATAATCACAAAGAGAACAATGTCCAACACACACATCACCAGCCACTTAGGCAACCACAAATAAAACAATATTTAAAACACAAATCACCAGCCACTTAGGCAACCACAAAGATAACAATTTTTAAAACACAAATCACTAGCCACTTAGGCAACCACAAAGATAAAATATTCAAGGTTAAATTTTAATCACATATGACATCAAAGTTTTATTCTCATTGATGCTTACAATCAAGAATCAGTAATTTGGTTATCCCAATATATAACACACAAACACGCAAACAAATGTCTTAAAGTCACAACTTTCATTTTATTAGTCTTTTAGGTATACTAATCATGGTTTACCACTAAACACATCATAAACATCAACTTAATCATGTTATCACAATTAAAGTTAAAATTTTCATCAATTCCCCCACGACTCATATATTATTCATAAAAATCAAAACTTTAAATTAAAAACATCCTAACGAACATATTACTCATTAGGTCATAATACAAATCACAACTTTATAATTAAGTACCCCTAGACAATACAAAAATCGTAACTTTACATCAAATATATGACAACAAGTATATTACTCATGTTATAATAATAAAAATCAAAATTTTATAATTAAGTTTATCAAGGCAAACATATTACTCATAAAAACAAAACATTATAGTTAAATTCTTTAAGGCAACCATAAAATCAACATTTTTCTTTTAAAACATCAAGAAATCATATCAATATCTTACAACCTATTAATTTAATATCTAGCCTAATCTTGCATGGGGAAAAGCCCTTACCTTAGGCGCTTTCTTTCTTAACACCTCTAAATTCGCACGAGAGATAGCTCATGAGGCAATGATGAATTCAACACGAATAGACATTGGGATTTACGACTTAGAAAATTATTTTGGGAGTGTACGAATGACAAATAGGTGTGACAGCACTAGGCCTAATAGAAATGTATGAATAGAAGAAGCAGTCGTGAGATCGTTAAAATAAGGGGGTTTCAATAGCTATTTACGTTGCAATATTACCATTTATTTCTTGTCTAAAATTGAAGTGCACTTAATTCCAAAATTATGCTACCAATGGTTACTATTTATTTAATTTTATTAGGTTCTTACAAAGCCAATTGCAATCATGTGTATTTATGTGTATGAGTTAATTAGGGTTAACTAGTAGAGTTCACCATATATTGTAGGGTGTCACACCACCCTTTTAATTAAATAAATAAATTAGAGGGTGTCACATCACATTTTTAATATTTTTTTTTGTATCCAATAGTTACAAACCAAAAATTGCATAGAGTTATTTTTGTAGAGCATTAAAATAAAATCATAATTTTGGTTTAAAGAGAGATGAATGGGATATAAAAAGGAGAGTAGTATTTTTGTTGTCCTCTCTTAATTGCACATAAAAACTCATAATTAAATTTATAAGCTTCATTTCAAAAATAAATTAAATGTGTTAAGAAGGAGAGAGAAGTGGGTGCATGCTGTCAAGAATGAAGGAACGTAATTCTCTTTTAATTGGTTAAGAGACAAGGATATAAAGTTACATTATGACAAGGCAACCCAATGAATTGCCATAAAAGGAGAGTAAGTCACTATTTTTTTTATTTATACTAAAGATCGATTGACCAAAAATATTTTCAAAACACTTATACTAGGTTTCACTAACTCTGCTATCTCCTAAATTGAATAATTATTTGGTCGAAAATAAACTAACAAACAATATAACCTCTATAAATTATAATTTAATTAAATAATTCAACTAGTATTTTATCAACTAAAATAAATCAAGAAAAACAAGAATATCACAGGTCACACATAACAAAATAAAACAAACATATCTAACACATCAATCTCATGATTATCGAAACTAATCAAATAAAAAAAAAAAAAATACACAATAGTCCATTTAGGAAATAATTACGTCATAAATGGTCCCCATGTAATTGTCACGCCAAAACAATTCAATAAAAATAAAGGTTATAATTATTCCGGTAAAATTTAGTGTAACAAAATTTAATTTAATTTATTTATAATAGAATAATTATTAGTTAAATAATAAATCGTAACAATTATTAAAAAGGCACATTGGGGTGTTACAACAGTTGTGAAAATTCTTATACCGACACCACTTTTTAAAAAAAGATGTCCTCCTCTGGTTTCGTCCTTTGTAGTCGGTGCAACAATGCACTCTAGCATTTGTATCATGTTTTCATGAAATTTATTCTAACTTCTTAACAATATGAATCCATAGAGAATAATAGAAGCAAAGAAAAGAAGAAAAAGTCTAGTGTTCCAATAGAACAAGCAAATACTTGGTAAAACAAAAGTTACAACAAGTATCTTGACCAAAGTTTAAACTATTTTGACCAAAGTTTCAATAAAAATTTAAAATAATAGATTCATTATGTAACACCTCCCATCAAATTAACAATCGATTAATGGGAAAAATCGAGAGTTTGTCAATCAAGAAACGAAAACATTTAATAAAATGTGTTTTCGAGAACAAGTCAACAATATGCAAGGAGGAAGAGATAAACGTTAATGTTATGGTTTCAAGCTAAAGATGATGACGAGTGAGGTGACAATCAATTTCAATGTGCTAGGTTTGTTTATGAAAGACCAAGTTATGAACCGTAGTACATAGGAGTCGGTTCAGAAAGAAAGGCACTGATATCAAATAGTAACCAACACAACTAAACTATTTCAATAGTGGTGGATGCCATAGCATGAGACAATATTCTATTTTTTACTCTTCCAAGACATTAAATAATCTCCAAGAAGATGAGAGAAAAAAAGACTTTGAAATTGCATGCCCTAAAAGATAACGAAGAATATGAAGAACAATTGCCTAACATATAGTAGTAGGAGAATTAATAAATTGACTTACAACATGCACAACACATTATCTTGTATTCATCAGATACACGAAGTTTTCAACCAAAGTAGAATACAAAGTGGGATTTGGTAAATGAACACCATCAAAGGGAACATATTTCACATTCAACTCAAGAGGATTATTTGTTGCTCTAGCGTCAGAAACACAAATTTGTTCATGAATGTTGGTAGTGTACTTAGAACGAGAGAGAATACTTCAATCCCTAAGAAGTAGCCAATGGTGCCTGAGTCTTCCATCTAAATTATTTTTTGGCTAACTGTAGTTTCAACTCATTAATCCCACTAACATCATCCCATATAATAATCATATTATTAACATATAAAGAAATTATAATGCGACCATGAGATGTGGATTTGAGAAACAAGGTGGAGTCATGATAACTAGAATGAAATCCTAGTGGTGAAATCGCAGTAGATAATTTCTCAAACCAAGCTTGAGGATCTTGTTTAAGATGATATTGAGCTTTTTGAACTTACACACTTCCCCCAGATTATGAGATTGAAATACCTTTGGGGATGGAGCATGCAAAATTATCCTTAAAGATCATCATTTAGAAAGACATTTTTAACATTCATTTGAGAAATATGCCACTAACAAATAGATGCAACAACAATAAAAGTTAAAATAGTGGTCATCTTGGCCAAAAGAGCAAAAGATTCCTAGATTGTTGTGACAATCCCTTAGAAATAAGATGCGTTCTGTAGCATTCAACTAGTCTATCATACTTGGTTTTGATCTTGTATACCCAATGAGACCTATGGCATGTTTTCCAAGACGAAGAGGTACTAATTGTGAAGTATATGTCTAGTGCAATGCTCAAAGTTCTTCTGCCAAAGAGGATCAAGAATTGTCTCATTATTGGAAGATGGCTCAAACAAAATGTGAATAAAGGTTAGGAATGAAGGAATCATAGTAAGTAGAATAAATAAAATCAGACAATTGAGTATACTTTCAATCAGAAGAAGAGAACAAGAAATGGAGGAACAACATACGAAGGCGATTATTGGGTAGATGTGACTACAAAAATGGTGTTTGTATCTAAAGTATTCTTAGTATTAGTCCTAAAATAATCAAAATTATAATCACTAGAAACATCATCATTAAAGACAAAATGGTCAATATAAGTAAGCTTATAATTGCTAGGAGTTTGAGAATTAGAGGAAAAAGACTGAAATGGAATGTGCTCAAGAAACACAGCATGCAACGAAACATAAAGCCTTTTATTTTGAGGGTCATAACAACAATAATCCTTTATACAATTCCTAAAACCAAGAAAAACACATATTACACAACAAGAAGTCAATGTACTACATTCTACTTGTAGACGACGTACAAAACAAGTAAAACCAAATACCTTCAACAAAGAATAAGTAGGAGCAGACGCATTCAATTAAAAGAGAGATAAACTTAAAATACCATATAATGTAATTCTATCTAATAGAATTGTTCCTTCGGTCATTCTTAGTGTTATCCGAACTAATAGAAAAGCCGTTCTTAACGATCATATGGACACAACAGTGCCTTCGGTCCTAACACAAATATAAGTTTCATGCAAAATTGGGGGTTACACATTGATCCACACTTCTAACGTTTCATCTTACTCTACTCTTATTCATCTTTAAATGAACTAAAACACTTTTATCACTCTCAAATCACACTAATCCAAACAAATTTTCCAATATATTCCTTTCACTATTTTTGAAATCATCACTTTAGTCTCTAAATGGTTAACTCTCTTAGAGACAAGGTAATGCATAACATAAGATTTGAAGACCTTCTTGCTCAAACAAAATTGAAAATTGATCTCAACAATTTAGCAGAACATGAGTTTGACTTAAGAGAGTTCTTCATAGAGATGGGAATTTTAAACCTTTTCTACCTTGAAGAAAAAAATATCTACATTAATTTAGTGAAATAATTCTTGATACTATTGGAAAGGTTCAAAGGAAGAAAATCGCTATACCATAAGAAGGGATATCGAAGACTATTGATTATCTTTGTGAATGAGAAGAGTTACCCAATATTTGGATAAAAGATGAAATTAGAAGAGAACTATGTTGAACCATCTTCAACAAGCCAAAAGGAAAATAATTTTTTTAAGTTAAACCGAAAATTCTAAAGTTTACAAATCCTGGTTGAATGTATTCTGCCCTTAAATCATTGTTGAACTATGTAAAGTGTCACATAGTAATTAATAGTAAATAAGTTTTAAGTGATAATGGTTGATAACCATAATAACTATTATTAAAGATTAAAATATAATCAATTAAGAACCATAGTTAGTAAAAAGGTTGAATGACATGTGGTCATGCAATAGCCCATCCTTACATGTGGTTTCTACTTTATTTCTCCTATCAAATTTGGGTACGCTACGCAAAATTTAGCATCGCTTAGAGAGAATTTTTTGCGCTGCTCAAAGCGAATCAGATTCGCTTAGCAAATTTGACCAAACTTATCACATTTTTGGTTACTTCTTGATAGTGATTTCATTGTGTACTGAATTATTGCAAATAATAATTGGCAGAGTGTCGAGTAACAAACACAAGGATCATGTTATACGTTTGAATTATGATTTAGTTACTTGATTGAAATAACAAAATTGTGGCAATGAAATTTAATGAAGAGCTGATAGTAACAAATATCGTCAGGGATGAGTTTCACTAGATTTCTACTTTGAATTATTAATTTGACTATGACTATTGAATTTCTCAATTGAATTGTTACCAAATTCTTTATGATATTCTTGTCCTAATTCCTTAACAACAGAAGCTTTAATTCTAAAGTAACCCTTAATATCCTTGCAGATTTATGATTAGGATTAAGCAATAACAAACAAGAATTCTATAAAGAGTGAGATATTGCACTTGCAAAAATCTATTATAGGTTTCATTTATTTGTATTTATTCCTAGAGTACAAAATCACAAATCCTTTATCTCAAGCATTCATAGATTCCACTCTTGTTTCAAAATATGAATCGTAAATCATTCCATCGATGATCAATCAATAAATAGAATTAAGCAAAAAGATAAGAAAAACAATTCATTAATTTCATTCAATAAACCAAATATTAAATCACGTATTCAAATATTTCGTCAAGTTCTAATCATTCCTAAAAATGAAGAGTTTAGTAACTCAAGATAGAGTAACAAAAGATAGAGATTAAAGAAAAATTATAATTATTAATGAATGATTCTTGATAATACTACTTCAATTATGTTAGAATAAACCTCCTCTAAGTTGCTTCAACTATAGCACAAGTATATGGTCTCCAAATAACCAAAATATCCCTAAAAAAATTGAAAAGAACGCAATTTCATACATTTAGTAGTGCGTCGGGCGCCCAGCTACACGACATAACTAGACATCCGAAAAGTGCATAAATGGGACCCTTAAGCGGACAGAAATGCACCCAAGCAAATGGCTCTGACTTCTACTGTATTTTTCACCTCATCTGATTCTTAATTAGGCTATGGTGTATTCATGAAATTGTAGCTATGGATCGTAACTTTCGTTTGAAACTTATTTGACTCCATTTGAACATCTACAACTCAAGATATGGTTAAAATACCTCATAACATGCATGTTGATTTTGTACCAAATCTCAATGTTGCACTAAAATAGTGAAACAAAACAAAACTATAAAAAATATCTACTTAATCAATAAAAACATAAACACTTTATTGAATTCAAGAATTAAATATCAACAAACTATATCCAATAATTCATACAATTAACTAATGACCAATGACAAATAAGATAATTATAGATTAAAAGCCATAACAAAAAAAGGCATGCATATGATGAAGAATTATCACCGCTTCAGTAAGGCTCATTACGGGCTCTTCTCCACCGACTCTGGATATTCTCCAACTCGATAGGAAAGTTGTTTTGAACGATCATGTGGACAAAAATACGCCTTCAGTCTTAACACGAAATTAAGTTTCATGAAAAATGGGGTTTTTACACATTGATCTACTCTTCTAACGTTTCATCCTACTCTACTCTTATTGATCTTTGAATTAACTAAAACACTTTTATCACTCTCAAATCACACTAATCCAAACCTCTTTTCCAATATCTTCCTTTCACTATTTTTTAAAACACCACCTTAGTCTCTAAATGGCCAACTCTCTTAGAAACAAGGTAACCCTTGCCACTACATAAAGTCAAGACTCAACTATGCGTAACATAAGATTCGAAGACCTTCTTGTTCAAACTTAATACAGAACTGATCACAACAATCTAGTAGAACATGAGTTTGAATTAAGAGAGTCTTTCATAGAGATGGGAATTTTAATCCTTCTATACCTTGAAAAAAAAACTATCTACATTAATTTTGTAAATTTATTCTTGCTATCGTAAGTGATATCGAAAACAAATGATTATATTTGTGAAGAAGAAGAGCTACCCAACACTAAGAGAAAAGATGAAATGAAAAAAAGAACTATGTTGAATCATCTTCAAGAAGCCAAAAGCAAAATAAATTTTAAGTTGATCCCAAACTTCTAAAGTTCTTTACAAATCATTGTTTAATAAATTCTTCCCTTGAATACCATATCTGAAATCATCCCTTAAATCTTCAAGTTTATCATATTGCATTTTATTGAATCTGCACCAAAACTAGGTATTAATCCTCATCCTTCCTTTCCTAATCTGCCAAGCCCCTCCATTTCCTCTTCATCTGATGGTTCTTCACCATCACTATCATTTGGATCTGCTTAGTTTTTGTTTCCTGCCACCTCTTTTTGTTGTGAAAAAAGGGAAAAAGAAGAATTAGATTTAAGTTTTAATAAGTATTTATTTAAAAACCCTTATGTACTTCTTTGTTTTAATATTTTGCAAGTCTATGTTTTTTTTCTTTTCTGAACCACATGTATGATTCCTTATAATGTTTGATTAATGCAAAATATATTTGGTTCAAAAGTGTTTGATTGCATATGATAATGGATGCTAATATTGAGGGGGAGTTTTTTGACAAAAACTCCTTGTTTAATATCATGCTTCAATCATAATCAAAATTTCAAAATCTAATTGATATGTTTGTCATCATAAAAAGAAGGAGATTGTTAAGGTAAAATCCTTAATTATTGTTTTGAAGATAATCAAACAGTTAATTAAATTGTCAATTATGATTCTGATCATATTATCTATTAACTTGTGTTTTTGAGTGATTTATTTAGAGATAGGAAATCAAGCATAAGTTTGCATGTTTGTGCAAAAAATAACGTGGCCTTTTTCAAAGCAATCAAGAAAGTTTTGATCATTATGTGTGGTCACATATCATGACCTATCAAGACAAAAATCTATTTTTGAAAAGTCTAAGGGTTTTTTTTGAAGAATCTTCAAAATGAATGTCAAAATAATTGGAGAATGTTCATAAGAACATTTCGGTTGTCCTTTATTGAAGACAAAGTCAAGATAGATCAGTTTGGGAAGTCCATCTATAAGTTAAGGATGTAAAAACCGTACATAAGGCTACTGAGATTAAATGAACACTTAAATGACTCAAATTAAAGGCCTAAATGGTTAAAACAGTCTCCATGTTGATGAATTGTGTGTAAGGACACAAGTACACTTTACTAGCATTGTTCCAACACAAAGCTATGCATGCTTCTGATCAAACACAGTGACAACTGACATTTGACAACTCATTCTCACACTTGTTCATGTTTTCCTTCATACTAAAAGCAAGAATGTTACGGGTGGTCAAGAACGGTCTGGACAGTAATATAAACATATGTTTAATATGTTTAAATCAAATCTTAAATTTGGCTAATGTGACTAACAACTATATTCATTTGTATCTAAGTTTTCAAGTCTTTCTTCATCTATAAAAGGAAGATCATTCAGAAGACAAATGCAAGAGTTTCAAAAACAATCAATCTACACTTGATCATTTAAAGCTCATGTTTCAAAGCTCTCCTTTCAAGATAAAATCCAATTCTCTAACTATATTTGTGGATCATACTGTTGAGTTCTTGTTGTTAATCAATCTCAAACCAGAGTTGAGAAGTTTTTAGATCACAAACACTTTTTATCATACACATCATTTTGTAAATCTTTCTCTTAAGTTAGATTGAGTGTGTTGTAAAAATCATTTCTGGTTTTAAAAATACTTGTAAAAGTTATTTCTGTACTGAAAGGTGAATGTTGGGACTGATCATAGTGTGATCAAGAAAGATAGTGCAAGGCAAAATATTTTGGTGATGAGCACATTAGTGGAAAATCTCACAAATTGTGAGGAGTAGACGTAGCTCACCTTGGGTGAACAAGGACACTTATTTGTGTGATTTTCTTATCCCTTCTCTAAATTTATCTTGCACTCACTAATCACATTTCACTTGCTTATAAATTGAACTATTTTTATTTAAACTAGCACATCCAAAATGTTATGGAGATTGACTTATTTGAACCAAGATTATTCTTTAGTTAATTAAAGTTAAATGCATTAATTAAATTTAAAAAAAAATCATAATTCAAACCCTTATTTCTTGTGATTGAAATTGCTACTTCATATTGATGAGGATCCTATCTCGTTCATGCAAGCCATGGAAAGTCACAATTCTAAAGGATGGCTCAATGTGGTGAAAGAAGAGTTGAAATTAATAGATGAAAAAAATGTATGGGATCTAGTTGAGTTTCCTAAAGGTTCAAAGTGAATTGGCTGTAAATGGGTCTTCAAGACCAAAAGTGACTCAAAAGGCAACATCAAATAGTGTAAAGCTAGACTATTCGCCAAAGGTTTCACTCAAAAGGATGACATTGACTACAAATAGACATTTTCTCTAGTTTTAAAGGACTCTTTGAAAATTATTTTGACTTTGGTTGCTCATTATGACTTTGAGCTTTACCAAATAGACGTAAAGGCAACCTTTTTGAATTGTAACTTAGAGGAAGAAGTGTGTTGTATGGTTTTAGGATTGTCTCAAAAAGAGTATATAAATAAAATATTAGAGATATTTAGAATGGAAAAATGCACCACAGAGATAGTTCCTATTCCGAAAGGGGATAAGTTTGGGCAAATGCAATTTCCCAAGAATGATTTGGAACAAATGTAAATGGAGTCTATTCCCTATGCATCAGTGATTGGGAGCTTGATTTATGCTTAAACATGTACTCGATCAGATATCAATTTTGTTGTTGGAATGTTGGACCGATATCAAAGTAATCCCAACATGGATCACTAGAAAGTTTAAAAGAAGGTTCTTAGGTACTTACAAGGAATCAAATATTACATGCTCACATATATAAGGTCAGATCACTTAGAAGTGGTACTCGAATTCAAATTTTCCAAAATGTATGGACTCAAGAAAATCCACATGTGGATATGTTTTTCTTCTAACTGGAGGAGTAATATCAAGGAAGATTGGAAAACAATTTGTAATTGCTACTTTTACTGTGGAGTAAACTTTTGCGGCATGCTTTAAGGCCACAATTCAAGCATTGTGGTTGCTGAACTTTACCTTAGGGCTTGGTATTAGTGACAATATAGTTAACTCTCTAAGAATTTATTGTGATAATTTTGTAGCTATCTTCTTCTCTAGAAATGATAAGTACTCAAATAATGTTAAACACATGGATTTGAAGTACTTGTTAGTCAAATAAGAAGTGAAAAAACAAAAAGTGTCATTTGAACATATTGGTACAGATTTAATGATAGCGGGTCTATTAACAAAAGGTTTTCTGCCCAATACATTTATTAACCATGTTGATAGGATGAGAATTATGGATTAGTCATTGTTAAAATTATAGTATGATCTATGTCTATACATGTATGATTTAATGTTTGTATTGTTTGACACTTGTGAATTCAATTAAACTTATGTTTCTACTTTTTTTTGTTAACCACATTATATGGTATACATTATTGTTTAGGTGTAATGACAAGAATTGTTTTTGAAAAGACATGAAATACACAAAATTACACTATCCCTTAAAGTGATTTGGATTGAATTGATTTGTGATAATTGGAAGGAATCAAGTTTGATGGATAACTTGTAACCTCCATGATCCAATCATTTTGGTTCAATTAAAGATGATGACTTGATAATTTCAACTTATGGTGTGCACTTATGGTTTAATGTTAAATCTTCAAGTCTTCACATGGACCAAGTGGGAGATTGTTAAATTATTTTAATAATCTATCAATGTGGTCGATGTAACTAATAGGTTGGCTTTAATTAAAAGAAGGTCTAATGTGATGGTTTTTGAACTAATGGTAATTAAATTTAATGGGTAGGGTGGTCTTAAATATTTTGGAGGTTATGTTATAATCTTAAAAATTGGACCCCTAGTAAAAAGAAAATACAATTTTAGTAATTAAAAAAAAGAGTAAGATAAATTTTAGTCCCTATAAAATTTCCAAATTTTATTTTTTGTCTCTATAAAAAAATCTCAACTTTTTTGTCCCTAAAATATTTTAAACTAAACATGAATCAAAAAATTTTAGGGACTAGACTTAAAAAGGTTATAATTTTGTAGGGACTAAACATATTAAGCAAAAAAAATTCACTCATTTTTTTATATTATAAAAAATAAATAAATTGAGCCACTCACCAGCTGATGTCATGTCCTATTAGGGTGGATGCACAACTCAATAGTTGGTCCTGCCTGTTAAGACAAAATCTCTAATTAATTGTTTTGATGATAGTTAAACAAAAGGTTAATCAAGAATTATAATTATGATTCTAAGTGTTTTGTTATTTAACTTGTGTATTTGAGTGTGTTAAACAAGATAGGTAGCAAGCTATTCAAAACAAATATCATTAAAATCAAAGCAAGCAAAAGCAGCAAATCAAAGATCAATCCTGCCATACTTCTGCAAAACGAAGATTGATCTTCACTTCCATCAGAATCAAGAATGATCAATCCTATGCAGAAGATTGCATTCTAGAAGATATATCAATCTTATCTCTTTATCAAAAATAAACAAATAAAAGATTAAAACAAAATCAGCACAGAATTTGAAGAATCAAGACAATCTTCATGAATGAATATAAGAGCAAGATCATTCTTCATTTGGTACAAATGCAAGTACAATAGTACAGACTGTAAAAGTACACCACAGTTGTACTGTCAAATCAAGTCTGCACACTGACTCAAAGCAAGCAAGCAACTTCAAAAAAGGTACTGGATCGAGTACAAGTCAGAACACATTTATCTCATCTGAGGATCGATCCTGGATTGCAAGAAAGCTCTTGGATTCAGCTTGTTCACTCTTACTTTTGGCTTGCTTCAGTCTACTCAATTTCCTATGACAGCTGGCTTCATCTCAACGGCTATGTGAGCTGTCCTAACCTCTATTGAAGCTTATAAATACAACATCAAGATGAAGAACAAAAAACATCTCAAAGTGCCAAGCAAAGCATCATTCTTACATTCATATTCGAGCTCTCCCAAATATCATTCTTTTGCTTGCAAATTTTTTACTTTGTGTTGTGTTGCAATCACTAACAACCTAGTCTTAAGTTTCAGAATCTATTTCTCAAACAAGAGTTGAGTAATATTCAGATTCTAAACATCTTCATCATCATTACTTTGTAACTCAAAGCTAGTGTATCATTATAGCTTGAGAAGTGTGTGGAAATCCTTTTATGTTGTAAAAGGTAATTTATGAAATCCTTACTGGAA
Source organism: Cicer chorassanicum (assembly GCA_037974735.1). Lineage (NCBI taxonomy): Eukaryota > Viridiplantae > Streptophyta > Magnoliopsida > Fabales > Fabaceae > Cicer > Cicer chorassanicum. The sequence goes on from JBBPBP010000001.1 coordinate 29,336,595, forward strand.
TAGGCTAAGGTAAATCTGGAAATCCTTTCTAAGGTAGAAAGGTGGAAGTTGTGTAAAGATCAAGATTGATCTACGAAAGTTTTGTAACAACCAAGAACAATCTTGCCTTGAGCAATTAGTGGAAAATCTCACATTTGTGAGGATTGACGTAGCTCAAGTTGGGTGAACCAGGATTTATGCTTGAGTAATCTTTCTATCTCTATCTCTATTTACTACATGCTTTGCAATCAGTTTTTTCATTGATAAAATCAATATTGTTGTTTTTTACACTAACCAAGATCGTTCTTCGTATTACCAAGATCAATCTTGAGTAAAAATTTAGTTTCACACAGGAAATTTTTAAAAGGGGCAATTATAATTCAAACCCCGTTTCCTTATAATTGACATTGTTACTTCAATTGGAATTAGAGCCAGTCCCTAAAGAATTAAAACACTCAAAAAGTGTTAGAGCAAAAGATTTAGGAAGATAATGTCAAAAGCTAAATACATTGCTGAAGGAGGGTTTTCAAACAAACCACCATACTTTGATGGATCAGATTATTACTTCTTCAAAGGAAAAATGCAATTGTTCCTAAAGTCACAAGACACTGGTATGTGGAGAATCATCACAGATGGAGACTTCGTACCAAGATTGGATCAAAACGACTCAACATCGGCTGAAAAGAAAGAAGCCGAATGGACAGCAGATGAAAAATCTAAGGTACTCCTAAACTCAAAAGCTCAATTATTTTTATCATGTGCTTTAAGCAAGGAAGAAAGTGAACGAGTAGATGAATGCGATACGGCCAAAAAAGTATGGAACACATTGCAAAATCATCATGAGGGAACAAGTTATGTTAAGGAAACAAGAATCGATATTGGCATTCGAAAATTTGAATTGTTTGAAATGAATGATGGAGAAACAATTGATTAAATGTATTCAAGATTCACAACCATAGTGAATGAAATGCGCTCACTTGGCAAAGCGTATTCAGTACAAGACAGGGTACGAAAAATCATGAGATGTCTTCCAATCATATGGAGACCAATGGTGACAGCCATAAGCCAAGCAAAGAATCTTGAAGTTCTGGGATTGGAAGAACTGATTGGTACACTAAGAGCGCATGAGGTACTGTTTTTGGAAGATAAACCAATAAAGAAAGGCAAGGTAATAGCCTTAAAAGCATCTCAAAGCTTACCAAGTGTTCAACAAACAATTGAGAAAAGTGATTCAGAAGATGGTCAAGAAGACAAGAAAGATACAAAGAATGAGGAGGAGAAGAGATCAGATCAAAAGAGGATCCCCAGACAAAAAGGATTTCAAAGCTGAAATAGATAAAAGCAAAATCACTTGCTTTAGATGCAACAAGCAAGGACATTACAAAACTGAATGTCCATTAAACAAGAAGGTGCCAAAGAAATTCCCTTTCAAGAAAAAATCAATGATGGCAACCTGGGATGATTCTGATGAATCAGATGCGGATGAACCTGAAGAAGAAAACCTTTGTTTAATGGCCAACAATGAAGATAATGAGGTAACAGATTCTGAACCATGTCTTGTATGCAAACAAATGGAAATCGAATTTGATAATCTGTTGAATGATTCAAACTTTCTCATTCAAAAATGTAGTTCCTTTAAAGAAAAATTTCATAAAGAAAAAGAAGAAAAAGAGAAAGTACAGGTTATGAAGGATGAACTTAAAGAAATCATTCAAAACTTGAAAAAATCTCAATTCAAAGGTTCTGAAAACCAGGATCAATCTTCATCTCAAACGAAGAACGATCTTCTCAATGCTGAAATTGAAATTCTTAAAAATGATTTAATGAATTTCATTCAAGCTACTGAAACATTTCAGAAAATCATGGGATCTCAAGTAGGGATGTTTGATAAAGCTGGGATTGGTTTTGATAAAACTCAAAAATCAAAAATGTATGAAAATTTCTTTGTTCCTGAAAGAAAAGAGGGAAATTGCAAAATCAAATGCTCATACTGTAACAAAATTGGACACTTGGAATTTGCATGCTATTTTAAAAAAAGGGATAAAAAAAATCAAGAACAAAAATAATTTTGAAAAAGAAGAACAATTTAGAGTAAAGGCAAAATTTTCTCAAAATATGAAAAAACAGGATCAATCTTCAACTGATGTTAAAAACGAAGATCAATCTGAAGCTTTATCAAAACCTGTTGAAACTCGCTTTTCCAAATCCTTTCAAAAACAAGCAACTAATCATTTATCTTGGTCCAAGATAAGTCACTCTAAGACTACCTTAAACACCAAGAAAGAATCAGATTTTAAAACTAACTCCTCATGACCCAAAATCAAGTGGGTACCTAAAAACGATACAAAACATCATGAAAGATAGATCTCAAGATGTCATGAAAAGGCCATGGTTTTTGGACAGTGGTTGTTCAAGGCATATGACGGGTGAAAAGAACTGCTTCATGTCATTCATCAAAAAAGATGGAGGATCCGTAACCTCTTGAAACAATGATCAATCCAAAATCAAAGGAAATGGAACTATAGGTAAAATAAATTCTGTCAAAATCAATGATGTTCAATATGTTGAAGGATTAAAACATAACCTTCTCAGCATTAGTCATTTCTGTCATAATGGCTTTGAAGTTGTTTTTAAACCCAACATATGTGAAGTGAGGATGGCAACTTTTGGAGAAATCATTTTTTCTGCATCCAGAAAGAAAAATCTTTACATTTTATACATTGAAGAATTACCAGTTGAATCTTGCCTCATGTCCATGAATAAAGACAAATGGATATGGCATAAAAGAACTGGACATATAAGTATGAAAACAATCTCAAACCTGTCAAAATTAGATCTTGTTAGAGGACTTCCAAAAATCAGTTTTGAAAAAGATAAAGTATGTGAAGCATGTGCAAAAGGAAAACATGTCAAGAGTAGTTTTCATTCAAAAGAGTTTATATCAACTACTAAACCTCTTGAATTACTTCACATTGATCTTTTTGGTCCCATCAAAACCACTAGCTTGGGAGGCATGAAATATGGATTTGTAATTGTTGATGATTTTTCTAGATACACATGGGTGTTATTTTTAAAACAAAAAGATGATGCATTCGATGCCTTCAAAAAATTTTGTAAAAAGGTTCAAAATGAAAAAGAATCAAATATAATCATTGTAAGAAGTGATCATGGAGGTGAATTTTTAAATGCATCATTCAAAACATTTTTTGAAGAACTTGGCATCTCCCACAATCTATCTTGTGCAAGAACCCCTCAACAAAATGGGGTTGTTGAAAGAAAGAATAGAACATTGCAAGAGATGGCAAGAACGATCTTGGAAGAATCCAATGTGGAAAAATATTTTTGGGCTAAAGCCATAAACACCTCTTGTTACATTTTGAATCGTGTTTTAATTAGAAAAATTATAAATAAAACACCCTATGAAATCTGGAAAAATAGAAAACCAAACATTTCATATTTTCATATCTTTGGTTGTTATTGCAACATTAGAAACAATAAAGACAACTTGGGAAAATTCGATGCGAAATCGGACAAAGCCATATTTTTAGGATACTCAACGGAATCTAAAGGATATCGTGTCTTTAATTTGAGAACTAAAATTGTTGAAATCAGTATACACATTTTATTTGATGAGTTTGATGAGTTTGATGATCTTAAGCTGGAAAAGAAAGATGAGGATGAGGAAGATCAATCTGGGCCAACGCAAAAGATTGATCTCCAGGAAAACGAGATCGATAAACAGTCTCTGTTTCAAACTCCTCCCAAAAGTTGGAGACTTGTAGAAGATCATCCTCCAAATTAAATAATTGGGGATACAGCTGATGGCATTAGAACTAGAAGATCATTCAAAGACGATGCAAACAACAACATGACAATGATTTCTCAAGTTGAGCCAAAATCAATCAAAGAGGCAATAATTGATCAATCTTGGATTGATGCGATGAAGGAAGAACTTCTTTAGTTTGAGAAGAATGAAGTCTGGACTCTTGTCCCTGATCCACAAGATCAAACAATTATTGGAACACGATGGGTCTTCAGAAAACAACTTGATGAAGAAGGAAAAGTGATAAGAAACAAAGCAAGGTTGGTTGCTCAAGGTTATAATCAACAAGAAGGAATAGACTATGATGAAACCTATGTTCCAGTTGCAAGGTTAGAGGCCATTCCCATCCTTCTTGCATATGCATCACATAAAAACATCAAACTTTTTCAAATTGATGTTAAAACTGCATTTTTAAATGGATTTTTAAATGAACAAGTTTATGTTCGTCAACCTCCAGGCTTTGAGGATCAAAAGAAACCAAATCATGTTTTTAAACTCACAAAAGCCTTGTATGGTTTAAAACAAGCTCTTAGAGCTTGGTATGAAAGATTAAGTTCATCCTTGATCAAAAATAATTTTTCCTGTGGAAACATTGACACAACACTTTTTAAGAAAACATGTAAAAATGATTTACTAATTGTTCAAGTGTAGGTTGATGATATTATTTTTGGATCAACAAATGAAAAAATGTGTGAGGATTTTTCAATTCTCATGCAAAGTGAATTTGAAATGAGCATGATGGGTGAGTTGAGATATTTTCTTGGTTTACAAATAAAACAATATAAAAATGGCATTTTCATTTGTCAAGAAAAACATGTCAAAGATCTTTTAAAGAAATAAAAAATGAATGAAGCCAAGATCATGACAACTCCCATGCATCCATCATCCTCATTAGATAAAGATGAAAAAGGACAATCAATTTCTTGAAAAGAATATCGAGGAATGATTGGCTCTTTACTTTATCTAACTGCAAGTAGGTCTGACATTGTTTTTGTAGTAGGCTTATGTGCTAGGTTTCAATCATCACCTAAAGAGTCTCATTTTACTGTAGTTAAAAGAATATTTCGTTACCTAGTAGGTACTACTGATATTGGCCTTTGGTACAGTAAAGGTTCTCACTTTGATTTCGTAGCTTACTGCGATGCCGACTATGCTGGTTACAAGATAGAAAGAAAGAGCACAAGTGGTGCGTGTCAATTCCTAGGAGAAGCATTAATCGGCTGGTCATGTAGGATGCAAAACACGATCACCCTATCAACAACTGAAGCCGAATATGTCTCAGCAACAAACTGTTGCTCTCAAGTATTATGGATCAAGAATCAACTTAAAGACTATTCAGTAAGGTACTCTCATATCCCAATATATTGTGATAATACCAGTGCTATTAATCTCTCAAAAAACCCTATTCAACATTCAAGGTCCAAACATATTGAGATTAAGCACCATTTCATTAGGGATCATGTTAGTAAAAAGGAGGTTGAATTAATTTTTGTAGATACAAAAAATCAGTTGGCTGACGTTTTTACTAAGCCTCTTGTTGAAGATAGCTTCAATTCAATCAAAGAACGACTAAAAATCGTTAAAAATCCTGGACAAAATTGAAAAAACTAAAACACGAACATTTTGGTCATAACGAAGATTGATCTTTGTTTTTCCTTGTTGTGTCATAAAACTCAAGAACGATCCTCGTTCTTCATCATTACTACCTTTCTCTTTCATCTGAAAAGTTTGCCTTCTTTTTGAAAAAGGTAATGGCTCCCAGACACGCGCTCTCTCTTTCCTCCTTCCCAATGCAACTGCCCCTTCCCATCCAATCAACACGCATGACAACTCTTCCTCTCCAACTGCAACACATCAACACATTTTTACAAAACAACAAAAGTAATCTTTTTTTCTGATCATTCATTTCCTCTCTTCGTGTTCATCAACAAATTCAATTTCTTCTCTCTCTTCCAAACCACAAATGGCACGAACTAATACTACTGCTCACAAGCGTCCAACATCATCTCCAACTCCTTCACCATCACCATCTCCATCCCCTGTCAGATCACCCTCTCCTCCACCCAGACCCACCCCCTCACTCCCCTTCCTCTGAGAAAACATTCTCAGACTACCTTTCCTCCTCCCCTGAAGCAAGCCCTCTTCCGCTCACTCTCGCCCCTCTTTCCACCGTCATTCCTCCTTTATTTCAAGCTCCTATTCCCTCATTAAATCAAACCCCTCCACATCTTCACAAAATGCAGAAACCTACCTCTAGCACATCCTCTTCAAAAAGAAGATCCATGCGCATTTTGGCCGACATTGGTACTTCCAAACCTAAACATGTTGATACAACTATTTACACTGTCTATGATGATGATGATGCTGAAAACCCCCTATCTCAACAACCTCCAGTCGTTCCCTCTTCACGACCATCACCATCTAAATCACCAGAAAATCCGAAAACTTCAAAAACCTCAAACACTCCTCAAAACCCATAAATTTCTAAATCTGTTTCAAAATCTCCATCCAAACGTTCTCAAACCAAAACCACTACTTCTAAACCAAAACCCTCTAAAACTCCTTCAACTGAAACCCTTTCAGATTTTTTGGCTGCCCAAAAATGAAAAAATCCCAAATCATCTTAAAAGCAAAAACCCTCAGAAGAACGATCTTTGATTCCTCAAGAACGATCTTTAGCTTAGGATCAAACTGACAAACGCTCTTCACCAAGACAATCGGCTCAGGCTCGTTCCCCTCAAGATCGTTCACCAAGACTAAACCCTCAAGATCGCTCCACTCAGGATTGTTCACCAAGACCAAACTCTCAAGCTCATTCCCCTCATCAAACTCCAAAAACAACCAAAACCACGAAACCTTCAAAACCCTCATCTGTAAAAATCCTAATTCCTCATTTGATCTCTGCAGAAATACAAAAAGTCTTTTCTGAAAAATGGGCTCAACGCCCTATCGGCATTGGTCGTGTCATTGACTTTACAAATCTTCAACTTGAAGGAGTCTCCATCCAGCATCACACCGATGCCCTTGGTTGGACTGAGTTCCTCAAAGTTTCTGATTGCTTTTATCCTGATGCCATTCGTGCATTCTACTGCAAGGCTGAAGTATTTCCAGACAAATCCCTCATTGTTTCTACTCTATAAGGTGTAGAAATCGGGCTTGATCCTATAGTGTTGGCTGATATTTTGCAACTACCCTTTGAAGGTATGACCATCTTTGGAAAATATTGGTTTTCAGCTCTCAACCTCTCCAAAGAAGAGGTATTTCAAGAATTATTTGTTGATGGTTCCACAAACAATCTTTCTGCTGAGTTAAACCACTGCCAAAAAATTTCCACAACATCAGTCAAAATTGCATTCTCCCTCACTGTGGCAGTCACGAATTCGTGTCTGATAATGATATTCACATCATTTATCACCTTCTCCATCGCAAGAAGCTCAACCTGCCTTATTTAATCATTCAACATATGATTGTTGCTGCTCAGAAAGATTACAAAAGGAACATTGTCCCCTACGGCATGGTTCTTTCCAAAATCTTCAAACATTTTCAAATTTCCCTTTCAAGTGAAACTTCCAAAATCAAAATCTCCAGATTCACATCCAAAAATATCTCACACATGAAACAACTTCCATCCCAATCTGCTTCAACTCCACCAACCAAAAGAAAAAGGACTGCTAGAATTCCAATTGATCTAGACTCTCCTGCCCCTCAAGATCGATCTTCCCCTTCTCCAAATCCTCAAGAACGATCTTCGTTTCAGGAAGCTCCCCCAAATGTGAATTCACCAGCTTCTCCAACTCCACCTATCTTCCAAGGTATCCTTTGTCCTACTCTTCCCTTTCAACAAACTTCCATCATGTCCCCTATTTTTGTCTCACCACAAAAAACAACTACATCATCCATCTTTGGAATCAGTCCATTTTTGACTTTTCCTGATGTAGACAGTACTGGCCCTTCCATTCCACCTTATTCCGCTACACCATATGTCCCACACATCAGCACAAATTTTGCTTTTTTGTCTACTTTCTGCACATCTGCTGCCCCACCACACAAATATTTGCTGCTCTCCAATCCATTGCTGTTAGGCAAGCACATCACGACAAAGAACAAGCTATTTTACGGGATTGGATGACCAATCAACTTGCTCCCTAACTAGGAGTTGATCCACCTATGCAGAATCATGTTCCAGTGTTTCCAGAAATGCCACAACCCTCCTTGTCTCCTTCGTCAGAAGGATCTTCACCCTCTTTATCACTTTAATTCTCTATTTTAGTTGTACTCTCCTATGCCTTTTTGCTATGACAAAGGGGGAGAAGTATTTTTAGATTTTAATATCTGATTTGTAGTTTTTCATATCATGCTGCTTGTATTTTTTTTGGTTTGAACCATCTTTGTAATGACTTTTTTTGATATTAATGAAATCATTATTTGGTTCAAATACGTAGCACATAATAAGGGGGGGTCTTTTATTAAAAAATTCTCTGAATTATTATTTATAATCAAAATTAAAAATCTAAATTAACATGTTTTGTCATCATCAAAAAAGGGGAGATTGTTAAGACAAAATCTCTAATTAATTGTTTTGATGATAATTAAACAAAAGGTTAATTAAGAATTATAATTATGATTCTAAGTGTTTTGGTATTTAACTTGTGTATTTGAGTGTGTTAAACAAGATAGGTACCAAGCAATTCAAAACAAATATCACTAAAATCAAAGCAAGCAAAAACTGCAAGTCAAATATCAATTCTGCCATACTTCTGCAAAATGAAGATTGATATTCACTTCCATCAGAATGAAGAATGATCAATCTTGTCCAGAAGATTGCATTCTAGAAGATATATCAATCTTATCTCTTTATCAAAAATAAACAAGGAAAAGATTAAAATAGAATTAGCCCAGAATTTGAAGAATCAAGACAAGCTTCATGAAGGAATATAAGAGCAAGATCATTCTTCATTTGGTACAAATGCAAGTACAATAGTACAGGCTGTAAAATTACACCACAGTTGTACTGTCAAATCAAGTTTGCACACTGACTCAAAGCAAGCAAGCAACTTCAGAAAAGGTACTGGATCGAGTACAAGTCAGAACACATTTATCTCATCTGAGGATCGATCCTGGATTGCAAGAAAGCTCTTGGATTGAGCTTGTTCACTCTTGCTTTTGGCCTGCTTCAGTCTACTCACTGTCCTATGACAGCTGGCTTCATCTCAACGGCTATATGAGCTGTCCTAACCTCTATTGAAGCTTATAAATACAACATCAAGATGAAGAACAAAAAACAACTCAAAGTGCCAAGCAAAGTATCATTCTTACATTCATATTCGAGCTCTCTCAAATATCATTCTTTTGCTTGCAAATTTTTTTCTTTGTGTTGTGTTGCAATCAGTAACAACCTAGTCTTAAGTTTCAGAATCTATTTCTCAAATAATAGTTGAGTAATATTCAGATTCTAAACATCTTCATCAGCATTACTTTGTAACTCAAAGCTAGTGTATCATCATAGTTTGAGAAGTATGTGGAAATCCTTTTATGTTGTAAAATGTAACTTGTGAAATCCTTACTGGAATAGGCTAAGGTAAATCTGGAAATCCTTTCTAAGGTAGAAAGGTGGAAGTTGTGTAAAGATCAAGATTGATCTACGAAAGTTGTGTAACAACCAAGAACAATCTTGCCTTGAGCAATTAGTGGAAAGTTGGGTGAACCAGGATATATGCTTGAGTAATCTTTCTATCTCTATCTCTATTTACTACATGTTTTGCAGCCAGTTTTTTCATTGATAAAATCAATATTGCTGTTTTTTACACTAACCAAGATCGTTCTTCGTATTACCAAGATCAATCTTGAGTAAAAAAATTTAGTTTCAAACAGGAAATTTTTAAAAGGGGCAATTATAATTCAAACCCCTCTTCCTTATAATTGACATTGTTACTTCACTGTCAATGGAATTTTATTTTGAAATTTAAAATAAATTCAACTATAAAAAGCACTAAAAAGATAATTAAAGAATTTCTTCATTTTTTTCTCATGAAAGAAGTATCTTCACCATCAAAAATGATAATTGTTTTTCATTTGATGTCTTATAAATAGGTGGTCGAATTAAATAAATTTGACCAAATAAGATCGAGGAATAACAACATTTTATTTGATATTCGTTTTTCAACATTCACTTTTTTATTAAGTGAAATGCGTGTGAATTTCACCATTTTAAGTATGACCCATTTTTAAAGTGGTGAAATCTACGTATATTTCACCTAATATAAAAAATAGATATTGAAAAAAGAGTGAAAAATAATGCTGCTAGCACTACACTCACATTTATAAAAAAAAAATATTTGTGCGATTAATTTTGTTCATATTAGAATTTTATGTTGGGATCTTACCAAGGAATTTCTTTAAAAAAATAGGAATAATTTGCTTTGTGGGTTAAAAAATAAAAATAACAATTACATTGAAGAGAATAAAATTTGAAACTTATAAGAAATTGGATGTACAACTTCTAATACATATTTAGTATAATATTTTTATATTTGAATTTTTTAAAAGTGCATTAAAGAAATTTGTTAACATTTATTTTTTCTTAATAAGAGATATGTTTAGCAAAATTATAATTAAAAAAATGTTAATAAGTTTCTTTGAAGTACATAAAAAGATAGTTTATATTTAAGAAAAATACTAACAAATGTATCTAGAAAGATAGTTTATATTTAAAGGCGAAACTTTTTTCTCAAACAGTGTTTATAATTTAGTGGTAAAGAAGCATTTGGTCCCTCACAAAAATATATGGGACAATTTAGTCCCTAACAAAAAGAAAAACAACTCTTTTTAGTTAGTGACAAAAATAATCTGGGACTATTTAATATGTGTACCACAAAACATCATTGAACTATATGTAAACTGATTATCTGTAAAGTTAAGTCATTAATAGTGTCTGCGAACTTCCTTTGTGGCATTTAACGAAAAAAAGAGGACAGTTTCTGACGATTTCGGACTACGACAAGAAATGGATGACGTTCGACATAACCGCGATTTCCATCTAAGGTATTTCTATTGCGATTTTTTTCTTTTTTCTTTTTGTGTTTTTGCTTCCAAATTGTGGTTTATTTCCTTTTTGCGATGATTTTGTTTCCTTTTTGTTGATCATTATATAACATGTGAACTGTCACATAATCCAATCACGGTTCAAAAGCAAATAAAAATACCAAGAAAAAATTGACATAAAAATTAATGTGTCCCAATTTATTTTTGTCGAAGATTAAAAAATAATTTTTTATCAGAGACTAATATATCCCACATATTTTTTGTGAGCGGTCAAAATACACATTCACGTATCACTATCTTAGCTTTCCTAGATATAGCTAGCTTCACGATGGTCTGAGAGCTATTTAGAAAGTTTAGGGGTTGTTTACTTGTGAAAATATTTCATGTTTTTTATTTTTTAAAACTTGTACATATTATTTTACTCGTTAATATAGTGGTAAAAGACTTTTGAAATAAACAATAATTTACATTTTTAGAAATAATGAAAATATCAACAACAAAAAAATCATTATTTCAATAATATGCATCTTTGTGAACTAACATTTTATTTCATTTCTATAACAATAATTTACTTCAAAAATCTTTCATCATCAAGATAAAATAAACACATATTTAAAAAATAAAAACAATAAATCTTATTATAATGTAATTCGTCATTAAGTTATCCATAATAGAGTATATATTTTACTTTTGAAATTTGAGAACTTGTAGTAACAAATTATTTAGACAGTTTGCTCAACAATCTTCCTCAAAATTCGGTGTATTATCAGATTCTCTCGTCTGAAAGTGTATTTTAAGTGAAATACATTACCAAAAATGTGCTTTCCATAGTATATTTTATTCTTTTGAACAAAAATGGAGGGTGAGATGAGCTATCACCAGTTTTTATTCATGCAAGTGCAAATTCGTACTAGGAGAACATGAAGTGGAGGAAGCACTATCGTATAGATTTGTCATCGTTAACGAAAAAAATAAAAAATAAAATGTAACTTTATACATTGAATGGAGATAGGTTGGGTGGGTTAATTTGAATAATTGTCATTATAAAATGTTACTTTAAATAAAGATGGAAGTTTAATTTGTATTCAAAAAAGGGAACACAGCACAAACATATTTTAATAAAAAGGGTATTTGTGTTGATTAGATATATCCCTTATTTTTTTCATCCTTTGTATTTCCAAGACTGCACGAGTGAATTAATAATTAAATAATATTTAAACATCATCTTTGTTGAGATGTCCACACTTGTGCTTTGAAATCGAAAATTTCTTAAGCTGTGTTTAGTTGATTTCACATCTGCTATTATTATCGCGTCCCAAGGTACTATGGAGGTGAAAATATTGAAGCTACAAATGTTAGCTTGTGATATACGTGCGTTTATATCAAATTTTTGTTGAGGTCCCAAACGAAGGCCCCACAATGTATAGCTCGTCTTAAATATTACATATATTAAGAAATACAATAATTAAAATAAAGAGAAAAATAATTTTAATAAACTACTCATCTTAACTATTAGTTAATTTTTACTATTATCAGTGTAAAATATAATGATATGTTAGAAATTGTGTATATAATAATAATTGAATGGTATTATAGAAAAAAAATAAGTAAAGTTGCATTAAAAATTGTGAGTGGCATTCATTTTAAGAAAACTTCTTTTGCTAAATTGACAAAGAGAGTAAGAAACAATAATTAATGAGATTTCCTGTCCATGATAATTTTTTGTTTTAATTTGAATGAAAATTCTTAGAAATTATATTACATATTAAGTTATAATTAATTTCTAAAAATTGGGTCCGTCATTGACTTTGGTAGGTATCGAGTTAATGGGCCGACTTTGGTAGGTATCGAGTTAATGGGTCATTGGTCAAAACTACAGGGTAACTGATTAAAACGTTGTTTTTGTATTGAACCGAAAAATTTGAACTCGAAAAAATTCTAGACAACAATAATAAATTAAAAACAACTTTTATAATATACTCTCTCTTATCATTGTTATAAGAAGAAATAAATGACTTAAATATTTATTACCATTATAAACAAAAGACAAGTACTTTTGAATCAATTAATGCTACTATTTCTAATACACGCTTCATTTATTTTAAAATATTTAATATTAATAGTTCAATGTTTGTCATTTAAAAAGTAACAGTTTAGTAAATTTAACTTGTGTTTAATCCATTGGTTGGTGTTTGCTTGCTTGCATTATGTGCAAGAAGATATTTCTCTATAGCGAAATCATTGCGGGTGATTTCTATATAGAGAAATAATTATGAGTTAAAACATCATTGGATTTGATGAGAAATACATTCTCCTATAAACATTGTGGGTTCTCATACGGTCTGATTCAATTGTCATCCCTAACTAAATTCATCGATTGCATTAATAGAATATAATCTCTAAGTCAATTTTATTAATTTCATAAACTCAAGATCATTAATACACATTCTACCCACCTTCTATGAAAAGTTGAAGAAACTATCCAAGCATGTGCTACATATAGATGGAAACACACCATATTAATTATTTATTCTCTAGTTTTCGCTGAAGCTTTTGTATTGTTAACTGTATTTTTGGTTCTACGATAGAATGTCAAAAATGATTCCAAACACAAAATTAATTTTGACATATTGCAGTGATGTCGATTAGAATTAATTTTGTTTTTAAAATTGATTATCACTTGAAGTTAGAATTTGTAATTTTTTACTCAAAACGTCATTTCTACACTTTTTCCGACATCAAGTCACAGTTCCAACATATTGTCTGTTTTGGGTCTTGTGCATAAGCAATCACGATGTTCTTATTAAAAGGAAACTCAATGGTTTGAAGTGACTTTTTGGCATAAATAGTAGCTCTTAGTCGAGGTTAAGGGACTAAAGAGTCGGTAGTTTAGGACACTATATGGTGCAACATTGTTTTGACCTCAAGTAACATTTTCGAGGTGTTGTCACTTTGAATCTTATGTGTAAGCCATCATGGTTTTGTCCTTAGTACATTGCGTCTCAGGGGATTGAGGAATGTGTTATTCGTAAACTACCAAACTACGTGGAACTTTTAGGTGTACCAGATCAATATCCACCAAGACGAGGTTAAAAAGCGTGTAGCTTAGGCCCCTTATCTAGTGCATCAATGTTGCGACCTCAAGTCACATTTCCGAGATATTGTCTACTTTTGATCTTGTATATAAACCATCACGATTTTTTCCTTCATAAAATCCATCTTGGTAGATTGATCAGGAGGGAGGATGTTATTTATAAACTACTCTTAAAATGGACTTTCAAGCAACATGATATTTTTGTGTATGGGAACACTCAAATTTATTATTAAATCCACTTTTATGTCAATGTATTCAACATAAAACCACTTTTTTTATTTGTCTAATAGTCTAGTGACTAAACTCACACATCTTAAATGGAGAGAAGTAAAAAATCCTTTGCTGGATTGAATTAAGTTGTAATTATAAAACTATAACATAAAACACCATATTCAACTTAATTTGATTTAAAATCAATTTTACAAAATAGATTATTCAAATAATTTTGTTACCGAATAACCAAAAATACAACAATATTGTATTGAATTGGAGTACTCTTTGTATTCTTATTCAAATTTATACTTTTTTGTTTCTAAGGATATTCTATTAATTCTTAAAGTATCTAAAAAAAATACATTTAAAAGTTGTACCTCTTCCAATGATGAATTAGAAGTAGGTATCGAATCTATGACACTTGTATATTTGATCTTCAAAAAAGCTTATGCTCTTAAAACAACTTACTACATGATTCACTGTATTGTTATCTCTAAATTTTTAATTTCTTTGATGCCACAAATTCGACAAAAAGGAAATATGGTTAATTAATTAAAATGAACTAGCATCATTATGTTTCTTTTATTTTCTCTTTTGTAATATTTACAAAACGAACCAAAGGTACCTTAATTGATAAACAAAGAGAGTGCAAAATGTTAGACAATCACCATCAAGATGAACTATGAGACAAAGGAGAAGGACCCTGCTAAGTGTGTTAACCATTAAATATAATACAGAGACAGCTTCATGAATCAAACAATAAGAATTGGTACAATGAAGTCAAACAATTATCAGCAAGGTCCATTGCAAGTTTGGCTGTCCAAAGCCACAAAATCATTGCACTAAGAGATACATGTCTACGTGGCTTGGTTTCTTTCTAAATAACATATATTTGAGAGGTAATATGATATTATGACATTTCAAACTATACTAATACACCTGCAAACAAATAATTACTTCCAGCAATAAAAAATATGCACATAGTAATTGTACAGTATGGTGTCAAAATTTATTGATGGGCAGAGAGATCTAGAGCTGAGGAACATACTAGCTACATGTTTCCAGCTTCTGTATCAATTCATGGCACCCAGTTCCCATCTTCACTGGCAAACCAAGACAAATTCTAGCAGAAGGAGAATCTAAATTGTCCACCTGCCCGTGACAAGCTGCTTCAACAATGAAATTTGACGCTGTTTCGAAGCATATTTTGAGGAACGGGGATGTAGAATCTGCTATGCTCCCCTTTCTGCTCATAGGGTGATAGCAACCGGAGTGTGTCATAAAGTCAGCAATAAGCATCAAGTGTCGGATATTTACCGATATACCATAAGACTTGAAAACGTTCTGTACTTCCCTGATGATGGTTTCTTTGGCTGCTTCCACCCCATAAGTGCTTAGAATAGCATGCACGTTGTTTGAATAAACATACCTAACATTAAGATCATCTTGCATCTCCCAAAATGATTTAAAATGTATGCCAGATGTTTGAAGTGCTGGTATTTTCTCTTTCACTGATGAGGGAATTTCTTCTCTTTTACTATCATCTTCACCATAGTAGATTACACCACTTTCTTTACATGTAATAGCTTTACATTGACCAACCATTCCAAAGTTCTGGATACAAACCTTCTCGGCTGTTTTCTGAGCAATCTGCAAAAAGATAATTTGAAATAAGTGAGTTCTATATGTAAAGCAAGGACCAAAATAGAAAATTGACATATAACTTCCTGATTTTATTTCACTACATAATATCACTAGATATTAGTTGTAACTACTTTCTAGTCCACATAACAAAGGATGCCGTACTTCCCTACCCTATCAAGTAACAACAACAAAATCCTTTGTTCACTAGAGGAACAGGTTACATGGAACACAAAATGGTAAAATGCCATGTCATGAATCAATCGTAGTGACAGAACATTTAAAGACAGAACACCAATTAAGAGGCTTGCTGTTGTAAGGAAGAACCAGAAGAGAAGAAATTGGAAAAGCTTAATGTTGAAGAAGATGAACGTGAGTACAACTCGTTCCATAGGTGTTATGGGGCAGTCGCTGAACTCAAAATCTTGGACATTTAAAAATATAATGTGCTGTTTAGTGTAACAAGTTGTTATGTTCCTTATCTAAGAGACTAGAGGGAGTATGTTCCTAGGGGTACTGGGTAGCTCCTGTATCAATTAACATTAGTAGTTGTTAGTAACAACTACTAATGTTAATTGATACAGGAGCTACCCAGTACCCCTAGGAACATACTCCCTCTAGTGTCTTAGATAAGGAAAATTTTGGAGAAATCTTTTATCCTAAACATAAGAAAAAGTTACAAATTTCAAGATGTATTTATTGTTTAATTGTCTTTTATATAGAAATGCAATCTTGTTCATGCTTCGGGTTTGTCGATAAAGGGTAATCGAAGATGCAAGAATTTTTAGAAAGTTAGGAATGGACAGAGTCGTAGCAAATAGAAATCCATGCTCAACCTACATTTTTGGAGTCGGGTTAATTAAAAAGAAGTTCACTACTAAACAGAAAATGATTTGCAGTAGAAAGTACCTGAGCCAACAATATGTGAGGTTCACCCTTAAATTTAAAGTGGATCTCAAAACGCCTCCTCTCAAATTTCACATAAACTCTCCTGTCAAATTTTTTGCTCACAGGTTCAGATTTTCTCTTTTCAGATTTCGAATTTTCTTCAGGTCCTTGAGAGTAATTGGCATCAAGTGTCACCTTTTTATCATTCTCATTAACTTCAATATCACTGCCATCCTCATCACCTTTTCCATCCTCATCATCTTTGCCATCCCCATCATCTTTTACATGCTCATTATCTTTGGCATCCTCAACACCTTCCAAGTCCTCTGACAGCACACCATCTTCAAGTGTTTCCTCTTCAGGACCATCATCGTAATCAACGTCATCCACAACTTGTCGCTTACTCTTTTGCGCATCTAAACCGAGATCTTCAGCACCCTCTGTGTCGTCAGCATCACCGTCATCGTCGTCCTCATCATTAGTTTTACCATTGCTAGGATCATCTTCTGCACCATTTGAAGAATTTGGTAGTGCATCTGTCTTAAAATTTGTTATGCCACTAATTTTAGCCAGCAGCGCAATATTGTTTTCTATTGCATCCTCCAACCCTCTCACAAAGGAAACTCTAAGAGTTTCTTCCCAGTCTTTAAGCGTAATATCAGTGTATTTTGGATAGTGTTTAGGTTTATGCAGCTTCATCATAAGCTTATATATACTGCAAATGCGACCATCTTGAACAGTTACTGGTACAACAGAAACTTTCATACTCTCAATTATGTCAGCTACAGTAATCTTTTTCATTTTGTCAGCAAGGCGAATAGCATCTTCCCTGCAAACAGAAAATTCGTCAAAATTTCTGCTCTGCTATGTAGAAAAATCAAGTTTACAGAAAAAGTAATGCACAAACACCAAAAAAAAAGACACTGGAGAACAGAGAAATGTCAGCATCTCACATAGATTTATTTGGTCTCAGGGGGCATGTCATAAAGGGAGTCTTGATGTGAGCAGAGGCTGCCGTCAGGATCTCTTGCAAACGTGGAATTCCAAGAGTCACATTCATTTCACCTCGACCAGCAAGGTGGAAAGTATTCAAACTGAGTACAAAAAGAAAAGAGCAAGCCAAAACGGTTAATCAGCCACACAAAGATCACTTTTAAATTTAACAAAATAACGAAGGAAAACAAACAGATATGCAATCCTAACCCTACTAGCTTCTATACAAGACACAAATTTCATATATATACAAGTCTTCTTTTGCAATTAATGAGAATTTAATGGCCATCAAACACAATTTTTCCCACTTCCAACTATTAAAAGTTATTGTTTAGCTTGTTTCATTTTGTTCCTTCCAAATTGTAACAACAAAAGAATAGCAGGCTCAACAAGAAGAGGCAATATCATCTCCAGAGGATGTTATAGTTGTACATGATCGTAAGAAAGTTGATATAAAATAGTACCAATTGCTCAATGACACCCAGTGATTGGAGTGGGAGCAGAGGGCATGGTAATGCTCCAATTTAATAAACAATTATTCCCTTAGTCAGGTTCTTGGGACAAAACCTATTTGAACTCGGTCTCTACTGAGTGAAGAAACACAAGAATGTTCAGTCATCACTGAGTTAGATCTGGCCGTGTGTTTAGCAAATACACTTTACTCAAATGTCACAGGAAGCTATTTAAGGTTTTAGTGACCTTGTGAAAATACTAAAGCTCAAGTGGTTTAAGTGTATCGTCAACTACTATTTATTTTTTAAATGACCTCTATTTCCCATAAATGATTTGCTAAAGCTTTTCGTGAAGCATATCTGTTCCTAGCCAGTTAAACCTCAAGATGAAATATCGACTTAAAATATTGTGCTTATCTGTAGCAGCTATATGGTTTCCAGTGATCACAAAAGACTGGGATCACAATTTAATTATTCATGTTTTTTCGTGAAACAGATTGATCAAAAAGACATCTTATGGCTACATGCAATGTACAGAGAAAACAAGGACAAAATCTATGACGATTTAAATAACTTACGTCATCTGAGTTGCAGGTTCACCAACAGACTGAGAAGCTAACACACCAACTGGCTCACCTGGTTGAGCAAGACTTGAGATGTACTTGTGTTCCATCAACTGCAGGAAATTCGCGTGTGTCATTGAACCGGAATTTCTTTGTTTTGAAGAGAAATCCCGAATGAATTTTTCTGCTTTTCCTTTAAGAGCATCAGGCAACTTGTTAATATATGGACTGGATTTATCTAGCTCACGGCAACAGTTGCTGTAAACCAACTCTTTGTTCTGAAAATAAATAATATACAAATACATAAACTATGAATACAATATCTAAATGTAATATATTTATGGTTTTATTAAAAATATTAAACGAGTTCTTACAGTTGACAATGCTTCAAATTTATTGATAAAGCTAGTTTGATGAACATCCACACCATCTTCTCCATAGTGAAACTGAATAATTGAACCATCGGCATCACGGACAGTATGATCATAACAAACTTTAAGACACTCGAGGTTTTTCATTAGACATCTTTGCAGGTAACCACTTCTAGATGTTTTGACTGCAGTGTCAACTAACCTGTGAAGAAAAGATGTCATTTACCAAGATCTTGGAAGAAGTAAAACATATGATGACAGAATACATTATATCTTCTAAATTAGTATCGAGATATTATAAGATGATTTTATATTTATATCTTCTAACACGAACAATGACATGGTGCCCGGCATATATATCTAGTCCTACACAATTAATGTTTCAATACATCCAGATTTGGGAGTGATGGGGTAAGTGAATATCACACGTTAGCTAGGTATATGGCCAAACTACTCTCAAAATAATGACTTGGAAAAAACCTCCCCCCAGATGGAACTTCTAAATGTAAAATATCTTCTATTTCACCCACTTTTCTCAATGGAACCTCTACTAGTTCACATCTACTGCTTTTAAACAATCATCGATCAATCAAGAATAAACTAGGAATTTTACTAAAATTGTGCCATGTAACCAAACTTCATAGAATGTAAATATTTAAACTGCAGGTTATTATCAACATTCCTTTTCCCTTAGCATAGGAGAATTTGAAGTTGCAATCTAAGCTATAAAATTTGAAGATAATCTACTAGTTAAAGTTAATGAAACATATATTAGAGCAAACAGTGTAAGCTGTAGCACAATCAGGACTATTAAGAAAAAGTAACTAAGGGACCAGACTCTGGTCACCAGAGTAATATCCAATCCAAGGCTTGCACAGGACTAAGAGAGTAGATGAGGAGTTTTAGAAATTTAGTTTGTCAAAGTATTATGACTCTATTCGTACAAACAGACAATGGTGTAACTTGATGGTCTTACTTTATTTTCAGCAGAGCAAAGTATAAAGCACATACATGATTAAAAATGGGTTAAACAGCTTTTAAACTGTAATAAACAAGTCAAAAACATACTAGATACTGCAGGCTTTCTAACAAAAAAAGAAACTCTTCACTTCACAAAATCAATCACAACCGACAGTAGTTGTATTTCTGTGCCCATGCATCCGCATGTGACTGTGTGAATTGACTAGTACATGTTGGTTTGTCACTAAGACGATAGGCAAAGAAACTTGGACTCTTTCTCATTTACTCATTTCATCTTTTATTTCTTTTTGATTTGATACAGTGATTCACTCAGTTCATATTTTATATTTGAAGATAATTTTACCCATTGAGGTTAAATTAACAACTGCGGTGTTTGGTGTTTGGTTTTGCCGGGCAGAAATTTTAACAACCACCATGACCAATTTGTGAAGGATGGCGGCGCAATGACATTTTTGGTAAATATGGTGGCTTAAAATGACGGATTGTTTAATTTCTGCCATGGTCCGCATTCCACACTGAATAATACTGTAATTGAAACAGATATAACTTTTTGTCTTAAATACGTATTTGGTCCCTTAACTAATTTTAAAAGATCAATTTGGTCACATAACTTTAACAACGGTCAAGTAGGTCCCTTAACTTATGTCTGTTAATGCAACTTGGTCCCTTTCGTCTATTCTATTAGTCAAATTAGTAGCTTATAAGCAATAACACAAGATCCTACGCAGGATCGGTAGGGGGTTGAAAGATCGTAACTCGAAATTCACAACATGACTCGTAAGATCCTACTAAAGGGCAAAATTGTAATTACATATATACACACATACATATAAGCATAAAAACAATCATACATGACCAAAATAACCTCAAAAGACCAAGTTCATAATAAGTAACTCAAAAAACATAATCCAATCTAGAAACTACAAAAAATCTAGATATGTAAGAAATTAGCCAATCCCAAATCAGGAGGATAGGCATCTTGATTCCCATTCTCATCCTCATTCTCTTCCACTTCAAGGGCATCATCATCAACAATAGAAGGAGCATCCAAACCATCACCGGAGACACCATTAGCAACTACTCTATCGTCAAGTGAGATGTCTTCATCTTCATTATCCTCCACATTCTCAATCCATTCTTCCCCTTCCGGTGCAGAGAACAATGAAACAGAGGGAAGATGGCGAGAAAAAAAGAAGAAACAGAGAGAATAGAACAGGGGAAAGAACACAAAGAAAGTGGGGAATGTAATACCTTCTTTGTCGCATGGAAACGCGACACCGTCGCAACTCCCAGGAAGAAGAATGCATACAGAGGTGCAGGGAGAGGGGGGCTCTGCAAACGGCGGCGCAAGGAGAGGGAGGCTCTATGTTGCGACGGCGCAAAGAAGTGATTCAAGGGTTTCTGAAGTGAGCACGCGATTTTGTTATAAGGAAAACTGGGTTTTTAAAAAAAAACCCGACAAAAAACCGACCCATTTCAAAAGAAACAGGCCCAGCACAGATCAATTTACAATCCTGCTCTGAATTCACAATCTTGACCACAAACGGCACAACACCAGCAATTTCGCCTGAATCGTAGCATGCAACCATGCCCTTGGATCGTAAGGGACCAAACGGATCGTAAGTGCTGGCTCGTAAGGGATCGTAAGTGCTGGCTCGCGATCTTTACTACATTGCTTATAAGGATCTGATATGCCGCATACTCTGTTTTGGATTAGGGACCAAACGAAACATTATACATTAATTAAGGAACTAGACTAAACTTTTGACATAAGTTAAGGGACTAGACTAAACTTTTGACAAGGTTGTGATGAAGAAGACAAACTGATTTGTTCACTTACTTCACATAAAAAACAAGAAATTTTGGGAAAGATTGACTTTTAATGAACCCTAAATTAATTAGGGAAGAAGAAGTGAGGTGGGGAAAGCTTTCAAGGACTATATACAACTCATCCATTGAACAAATCTCCAGATTCACAAGGTTGTGAGGAAGAAGACTTACTGAATTTGTTCACCATGTTAACCTATTTTGAAGAAACAACAAGAAATTTTGAGTTTTGGTGAACCCTAAATTGATTTGGGGAAGAAGACGTGAAGTGGAGTAAGCTTTCAACAGCTATATACAGCCTATATACCACATCACCAAGATTTAACACCGTTTACCACTAACTTAACGGCAGGGGCCAAGTTGCCTTAACATATGTAAGTTAAGGGACCAAAGTGACTGGTTTTAAAGTTAAGGGACCAAACTGAACTTTTAAAATAAGTTAAGGGACCAAAAAGGTATTTAAGCCCCACTTTTTAGTATTAGGTGCCATTATGCCTTTTAGATTTTAAATAGATACAATACACAAACAATTAATAGCATATTGATTCGTAATCCTGAAGCTTTTATCTTACCCTTCACGACCAGCCATACAATGAAAGTAATATTCCTGTGGACGAAGAGCTGTAAGAAACCGATCAATAATGAACCCTCCCGCTCTGGGCGAACAATCCCATGATGTAAAGCATGGTAAGGTCTTTCCAGAAACCATACGTGGGACTCGTTTTCCTTCCAACTCTTGCTGGCCAAGATGAGAAGATATCTGCTGGAAATTGACCTGTTCAAAAGCATATGAAATTCATTTCACTAAATATCATTAACTTAAATGACTAGTATCAATTAGAAAAGATGAAAATGGACGTAGGATAGTGCTTCAAAAACAACATCAAAAACAGTGCGTATTATCCCATAAAACTATAAACCAGTTGTCAGACTAGTTATTAATGTCTGGTTGATAAAAGAATCTATCAAAACCTATTGAAAACAAACTTATTTTACCAAACTTTTTAATACCACAAGAAACTATACAAATAGTCCAACATCCTTGAATTTTTACTCTATAGTATCCACTAAAAAAAACCATTAGCTCAATTAAAAAGACAATTGATTTCCACTTGAAACAAATCAAAATGCCCAAACTATGCTGATGAAACCTTCTTAAAGACATGGAGCAATGAACCAACCATATCTGTACTTGCCCCCTTATACACCTTTTTTACGAAAAAGATTGATAGCTCATATAGAGAAAAAAAATGACATTTTATAATTTTAGATAACATCTGAATACTCTTTAATAGGATCTTCCATCTTATAAAGCACCGAATAGATTTTACCTAGGTCCTCAGACAAAACGTTAGGACTTCAAACAAGTGTTGTGTGAAAGAGACTTGAGCAGTCAAATATTTAAAGGAGACTCTTTTGTTTCTAACAGAGCACACACAATGTGTAGTATAGTGCATTGTATCCTTATACACAAACAACAGAGTTAAATACAGTGATGAAGACGCAACAGTACACTTACCATACTGCCCTTAGCTCCAGATGTAGTCATAAGAGAAATCCAATTTTTTCCTGAGGGTTTTAATATTCCTTCAGATAGTAGCTCCTTCAATACCCCAGAGCTTGTTCTGGAGTTAAGATTACTTATCATCTTCCTATCTAAGTATGTTATGGCTGCTTCTCCATTACTGCGTATTTTTTTCTCAACATTCATCTGCATCGTGATTGGATCTGAAATACCAAATATGCCAATACATCATAATTTTACACAAAAAACTAAACAATAATAAGAAAATGGCAACTACGAATTGGATGATTGTCTCGCAGTAAGATAATACTTGAATACACAATTTCATTTGGTTAGGGAAATGCTTTTATCCAAAATATGATTCATAAAGCATGTCACTATGTGTACGTGCAGATGTTCTTTTACATTAAAGTAGGACGAAACGCATACACCAATCTGTCATAATATGTTGGACTGTGTTCTTACTAGTTTGCATTCCCAAGACAAACACTAATCTAATATTAACTAAGCCCATCAGAGATCACTTAAATAGGATGAGAATAAATTGAATAATGAAACTGTTAGGATATAGGAATAGGGATAATTAGGAGTTTGTTAGTAGTTGTGTTCCTAGGTTGTTAGTAGTTGTATAGGAGTAACTGTTTTGGTGTTTCTGTTATTAGTTAGTTACCTTGGACCTAATTCCTATCCTAATGTATTGGAAGTATTTAAATAGAGGATTCCACCCCTTTAGAAATAATCTTTTATCAAATTTAGAAATTGAGTGGTGTAAACAATTGTAGGAGCATATCCGCTCTCATGTATCATTTTCTTTGGAGAGATTTCTCTCCTATTATTTCTTATCTTTTCTTCTAAATATTAGTGTCCATCCTCTAAACCCTTGGAATCAAATTCTTGGGTTCTTAACAGAAACCCCGGCAGTAGATGTTTTTTTCCATCCACATTTTGGAAGACATGTTTGATTCTAAGTGGTAACAAACCCCCTATACTTATAAGAGAAATTATATTGATTATAAGACATAAAACCTATTTTCACACATTATTTGGTCAGTTGGTCCAAAATTACTTGCAGGACAAAAAGATTTGTCCCATGTTTCGTTTGAAAATTGAACACGGGACTGGACAAAAAAGGAGGTGAGGGACCAAACAAAAACCCAAAATTTTGTACCTTACCAAACCATGGTACAAAAAGTTGTCCATAGACAAACTATTAAAAAGACAAAAATATCCTTACCTAATTATTATATATTCTCTTTCCTCTCTCTCTCCACTCTCTCCACCCCTCAATCTCTCTCCCTTACAGAGGTAACCATACATAGGTCCACATTTCAAGCAAAAATGCCCCCAGCTATTCGTGAAGATACATCAAATTTAGCCAGAAAGTCAGCCCCACCCCATCAGTCAATGGTGGAAAGGAGCAATCGCCCAATCTAATTGGTCACTGCAATCCTTCTATGAAGGATCAAGAACCAAACAGAAAAATAGGAAACATCAGAGAACTATAAAGGGTTAAAAGTATACATTAAACAAGTCAAAAGCCTAATATGAACTTTCATTTTCCATTAATGTGTTTTTGGATATATAGATTATTAATTATTTAGTAAATATTTATCGCATGAGAACTATATAATCAGCATATATGCATTAACTAATTTTCTGAAGCTTAACTAAGAAGCTGATTGAAATAAACCCACGTATCCAACCGCCCTTTATTCTTATTTAGAAGCAACATCCATCAAAACCTTGTGGCCATAACAATCGTTCTAGGAACCACCTTAACATTATCCTAAACACACGAATTACCTACTCTTTTCAATGTTGCATCATGGTCATTGAAACATACTTTTGCTGTATCTTCTGTAACAGACAACCCTTTTTAAACACACACACCGGCATCTATCTATGCTCGCAATAACAAAGCTCTAATACAGTTTGTTTCAAAGAGAAATATTCTGTGGGGCTCTAGAAACAATTGGCAAGAAGTAAATGCAAGAAAGTCTAGAACAAAATCAGAAGCCAGTTGTGCAGAAAGAATTTCACTATAATAAAGGGTAAGTAAATTTACATAGGAATCCAGAAATTAACCAAATTAGTGACATAAATGGTATCACTTCTGGAAATGGAGCATTATTTTAAAATCCTGTGATTAGAATTAATTAATAGTATTTCACATTACCTATATTATCACCCTCCATGACTCCAATGAATTCACGATGAACAATGTCACCAATTTCCTCGCAGCTTTCAAGTTGATTTGTTCTTTCACTATCCTTTCCTTCTGTTAACAGAAGATCATCAACCCCACATGTGAACCCATGCATCTGAATGACAAAATATATCACAATCTTGCAGGATAATTAAATCCTATAAAATACATCATATTTGCCAAACTAGAGAATTAGTGACTAACCTGTAAAAAGTTTGTGAATAATCTACTTAATGCCGAAAGCAGAATGCCGGCAGTATTTGAGCCATAAAACTCTTGCACTGTATGCACAATTCCATAATCACCAAATTGAGCCTTATCAACTACACCACGCACCAAATCATTTCTATATATCAACAATTTATCCTCATCGGGCTCATCCTTCTTTATTGATGTATCTTTAGTACGTTTTCTCCCCTCCCTCATTCGAGTCTTAAAAAAACTAGATGGGATTTTTGCATTCTTCTCAACAGTAAATGGCGGGGAACCTTTAGTGATATAGTATAGCAATGCACTGATAACCTAAACACAAATAGAACCAAAAATTACTTTATACAATAATAACGGCATGTCAAACAAAGAACAGAATATACACAAGTAGGAAAATAAGAGACAACTGTGAAAAATGTATAGCAACCTGTTTCCCTGTCCACAATGGCTCTGGCTTGAATATTGCCGGAGTAAACAGAAACATTTCATTCTCAGAGTTTGACATGAAAATTTTCTGTCCTGGTTTGCCAGCGAAAGAGCCCATCCCAGTCATCGATACACCAGAACTGTAGAGAAGTTGATTGAACTCTTCACAGCTCAAAAAGGTATCTTTTTTTGTGAGAAGAGCAGCACTTACAATATGATCCTGGAAAATTCATTTGAAATTGGAAAAATAAACTTCACAAACTCACCCCAAAACAAATCATCTATTTAATAAGAAAACTTAGTTTTTATCAGCCAAGTGTCACACTCTTATTGTTTGCAAGCATTAAGTGTCGCACTGTTGTGTTTGTTTTCTCTCCGTTGATTTATTTTTGTCGTCACCACGTACAGCACAGGCATATTCTGCTATATAGAAATAAAGCTCATTAACTATTTATTCAAATAGGAGAGGCCTGCTTCTGATCTAGTGGTCATGGGTCTACTTGGGATTTGGGAAAACAACCTCTCAGTTCCCTTGTGTTAAGCTGTATGCATCTGATTCTCTCTTGACCCCCATTATATTGGAACCCCAATGCAGTGACCAGTTCTTTTTTAATTATGTATGTTAATACCTGAATCAAGGCTCTGATTGGATCACCACTTGTAGGCTTCACATATTGGTTGTTGGCATTTACAATATTGTAAGCTTCAGCACGTGAAATTTCATCTTGAGGAAAATGAACATTAATCTCATCACCATCAAAATCAGCATTGTATGTACTGAGATGACAACAAAGGAAAGAAGTAATTGACTTTAGCAACAAAGATAGGCAAAGATGTTATTCATATTAATACACGAAAATAAGTTCTCAAGATATAGTCAAATGTATTAATACATAGATAGTTACATATTTATACTGCAATCGGACAAAGCTCAGAGAAATGATTAATATGTTACCTGCAGTTCGCATAATGCATGCGTACTGTTTTCTCCCCCTTTAGAACACGAACTACATGTGCCATTATACTAGGTTTATGAAGTGTGGGCTGCAATAGAATGCAATGTCCAATTCAAAAAACAATAAGGTACTAAAAATGATCATGTTCATATCACACATACTCAGCAATATAATTATAGTCTTAAGAAAACAGTTTTATGTTCATTGTGGTATACAGTACCAAGATATGAAATCAGAATAATCATTGACAACTTAAATGAAAACAGGATTTAAACTCAAACTAAAATGCATACTTGCATAAGTATGAGTGTGTGCAGGCGCATGTGAATGTATATGAACCACATCAACTTTTCAACAGATGTGAACAGTCAATCAGCAGAGTTGCATCTTTCTATTGTCATATACAGAGTTGTTGTCATTTTTTGTTCTTTTAAAAAGGGAAAAAAAATCAAAGGAATAGAAGACAATGCAATATCGATTATATTATTAAAAGTTTAAAACACATCAAATGAGATCATGCATTACCTGTCGATTGACAAGCACTACATCACCATCTTTCAAGTGACGACACACAACTTTTCCTTCAAATTCATCGTCATGTATCTTCCCATTATGCATAATAACCCCTCTTGAGGATTGTAATTTCCTTGATGTCAAAGAACGTATCCTCCTATCTAGTGGAAGCTTGAGTGTTGATGTTTTATCAGCATAGAGTGTAGCACCCGGATGGGTTTCAGGACCATTTAGGATAGCATTCCTTAATTCGACTACATTCCAAGGAGTCACTCTCTGCAATATATTACCAAAAAAGCCAATGGCAGGAATCAAAAAATCATACAAAGCATTCTCATGATGTTTTATACCATACCTAATAATATTCCACTCCATGCAAAGTCCAAGACACAATTATTATATTACAAAATGCCAGCAAGCATTATCATTGGTTTGTCGACATGTTAAATTTAATAATTACATATTGTTTCACTTCATTATAGAGTAATATCCCAATCTACGTTTCAAATACTTAGGAACAATAAAGTAATCAAAATTTGGCTGCAGCATGCAAATTCTTAACCAGATGAATAAGAATTCTTTAATTTCAGTTTCAATTCCTTATCTTCTTTAACTTATACATACAAGCTGTACCATGGGAAAAGATGGTTGGTCTATCTAGGACCATCAGACTTATTTAAGAAGATAATGAAGTAATCAAAGGCACAATACCAAAATATTTGCTACTTTTAACAGCATAACAGACACAAAA
Source organism: Cicer chorassanicum (assembly GCA_037974735.1). NCBI lineage: Eukaryota > Viridiplantae > Streptophyta > Magnoliopsida > Fabales > Fabaceae > Cicer > Cicer chorassanicum. The sequence continues at coordinate 29,365,048 of JBBPBP010000001.1, forward strand.
ATAATAGATATGCATATTGACTAATATGTGGTTACATCTCTCACCTCAGGATATGTTAACCTCAGGGCAAAATATGGGGGAATCCCAATTTCATTGACTGCCAAATAAGGATCTGGTGAAATGACAGAGCGGCATGCAAAATTAACTCTCTTTCCCATCATTTTCTGGCGAAAGATGCCTTCCTTCTTTTCCAGCAACTGACATATTCCAGTAACCAAGTCTTTTTGGCCTATGCCAAGCAAAAAGTAAAAATATTTCTATGTAGGTAAGAACTATAAGCAAAAAATCTGAAATAGCTACAAAATAACATGCTTATCTAGTAATCAACAAACTCATCTCATGGAATTGAAATTTTGTTTTAAAAAATGTTATTGACTTTTGGTTTCTTGATCTTCGACAATTACTTTGCATTTTACTTCGTGTAATTATTTGTTCCTCCTTCATTATAATAATTGTTCTTTTATCAAAACACAAACAAAGAGATCCCTTTGCAAACATTGGTATTACATATAAAATCATGTATATGTCGATTTGGTGCATTTGTTTTTTTGCTAATTGAATTTGGACAACTTTTTACCATTGACCAATTACAAGCAAACAGAAATACACCCAACTCCATATGTTCCTATCCCAAATAATGAAAATAAAGTGAACCAAATGAAACTCTCACCAGAAGCAGTTTTATTGTCGAATAGGAGGTTTACAGATCGCTGAAGATCCATCCACCGCCTTAGAACCACTGATGCATCTGACTTGTTTAAATGGGCCTCTCCCAAGGATATGTTGGACTCTAAAACCCTAGTCAACAAAACAGTTTGAGCATGCTCCGACACCTACAAAAGACATTGAACAAGTAATTAAGCACATGTAGGATGATAATGACAAATTCTATGGTGTACAAACCCATCATATGGTCTGTACACCAAATTGATTATTGTGATATAGAAAATAAGTAAAGAGGGAATACAAAAGAATGAAATTCAAGAATGAAGCTCTGAATTGTTCTAAATTTGTAATTTGTACTCCCTATTCCTTTTTACTCATCACTTTTGTAGACAAAGTTTATTCCTATTTACTTGTCATTTTCAAAATTCAATGCAAAATTAACTATAACTTATTCAATAGCAACCTTAACTATTTAATGCAGATAGAGAAACAGTAGAATGAGATAGTATATAGTTAAAAAGACAAACAATTTCATCAAAAGAAACAAAATTTATTAGTTTTCTTGGTATGTGTAAATAACCTTAAAACAAACACTAAAAAGGAACGGAGGAAGTAATTCATAATACAAGTAATAAGATTATACAAAAAACTAATACCAACTACTGCATATATACTAAAACAATGTAATAGAAGACAGCAATACTCTTTACATGGTATACTACTATTCTAAAAGTTATTATTGCTTGATAACAATAGCTTCCATATATATTAATATTTTATATTTTTCAATAATATATTATAGTATCAAACGATATGAAATGATGCAATGAATAAAAACACCAATAATCCATATTCTGTAACAGTTCCAACAGAATAAAACATATTTTCAATAGTTGAAGAAATTAAAAAGGGTAAGGAAATAAAATTAAAATAATAAATATGAAAATACACATTAAACTTCATCTTTACAAACGAAGAGATATCTGCCTCATAGTATTACATGGCTTCCCAGCACTTGTAGAAATTTATAAATTCAAGTCAGCAGTTTCGTCTTTATTTTTTGTCATACTTACTTTATCATCTCCTTTAGTTGGGGGACGGAATTTGATTGGTGGAACGTAAATGTTCTCTAGAAAGAACATTGAGTGACCGGCTTTCTTTCCAATACCTAGACCTTGAATGTCACTGATATACAAGCACAGTCGAGCATCATTTTTCCACAAAAGCTCTAGAATTCCCTGAACCTATAATTTGAAAAGAATTAAATGAAATGCTCCATTCACTTTAACTTAGAAAACAAAAGGGTTATAAACGCAGTCATTAAGCCAACATTTTAAAGAAACTAACCTGGGACGGTAGCAAAGAACCAGAGAGTGTATGAAACGATTTTTGTTTTTCTTTATTATGCCTTTTTGCATTACTATTTGCAATATCACCAGAGGAAATATCCTCTACATCTGTAGTATCCCCATTTCCTAAAGATATATCATCATGGATTATTTCGCTTTCCAAGGATGCATCATTGCCTGAAATAGCATTTGCTCTGGCTTGAGCAGCTGAGAGAGCTTTCTAGAGAAGTGGAATGAAAAGAAAAGAAAACAAGGAATTAGACATTGCAGCAATAAATACCAACAAGCTTGAAACTATGGCATGACATTGTATCTTGTGGTCATGTACACTTCTTACGAAAATGCAAAATCCACAATAGATTTAAGGACTTCGCAGTATTCCAGTTTCAAATTCCTCATATTCAAAACCCATATTTTAACAAATAGTCACAGTGACACAGATGACTAACTTAACTTTTTCTTCACACTTGAAAATTGGAACTATTAAAAACAAGTACAAAAGAAATAGCATCAATAGTGCATATTTAATACAATAGTAAGCAACAAAACATAATCAATGTCACACATACGCATAGAGGGAGAGACAGCAGATTAAAAGATGCTTATTTCTAGGTTTGGTATAGCACACACATCAAAGTATCAAACAGTGTCAGAATTTAATTAAAATTGAGAGGATCATAGTGCGTCTGTTCTGTTCACCATATATTCAAATACTGCAGCAATCACAAGAATCAAAGTATAGAGAGAATAAAATATTTTACCACGTGAAACCATCCAAAGGTTGGTATAGTGATTTTAGGATTGATGTATTCACAATTTTGACACTTCCTGTATTCCTTTTTTAGAAACTTCCTTAAAACAGACATTGCCTCACTAAATTGAAGAGACGTCCAATTTTCTCCCAGGTGCTCAGCACTACTACATTGACTGTCACCACCATCACGTAAATCTGCGGATTCATCTAGGTTAATTGCATCCAAATTTTTTGCCTTGGCAATATTCCCTTTCATAATAAGTTCTAACTGGTTTGCACGCAACTCCACCTTGAATCATCATGAGATCATATGAACAATGGTCAAGAAATGCACAAATATCTTACGGAAATAACACAAACAGAGAAAGAATAAATAAAATTACCACATCAGCATATATTTACCTCCTTTCTGCTAGCCTGAAAATGATGGCACGAGAAACACGTTCTTCGGAGAATATTGCTAAGCATAGAAAACATCAAAGGGTTGTAGACAGGAGAAACAAGCTCAATATGACCAAAATGCCCTGGGCAATGATAAGAGTTTTGACCACAAGATTGACAACTGCATCAAGCAAAAGATTTGTGTCAGATTCCTATCCCATAATAAAACTGCATAACATAAATACAACTTGCAAAGCATGAATGCAACATCAAACTAAACATAGCCAGTTATCTCAACAACAACTAAAAGAGGATTACAACCCCACTAAATCTTATCTCCACAAAGCTAAGTTAGAAAGAAAAAAAAATCCAGTGTCTTTGATCGTTTTTAAGATATAAAATCATCATCCAAACCAAAAAAAATTAGCCACCGGCAACACCAACAATCACCATACTAATTAAAGAATAAAATAAAATTTAGCATATAGAGAGAGAAAACAATAACAAATTCATAAGGCACCCGTCCTCATTAAAAACAGCCTAAGAAGCTAACCACATAAGCACACGTTACTAAAACATAAAACTAAATTGAAAAGTAGTAGAAGAGAAACATACGGAGATTTCTCATGAAAAGGACCTAAGGCAGGATCATACAATCCACCAGGAACAGGAGAATGGAGCGTATCAAGAAGTATGGGATTGGTTATCTTGACGCGACTACTCTTAAGTATTTCTTCGTCAGTTAGAAAACTGAATGCCACCGCCTTCACACTATTCGTTGCGCCCTGCAATTCAATGATGATAATAAGCAATCAAAAACGACGACGTAGTAGTAGAGGATGACGAAGTAAGGTTTTGAATTGATGGATGGTAAATATAAATACCTCAGTAGCGAGAGCCATGTTGGTGTTATGGCTAGCAGGAATGCCAGAGAGAGTGAAGAAGTTCAACGAGGCTGGGAGCGGGAGAGAGACGCAAGACTAAGAGTGAATATCATCGGGGTTTTCTGACTTTTGAGCTTTCAATATATTAATAGAGGTCGACATCGGGCTGGGTAGGACGGATTCGGGCCCAAAATGTCCAACCGGCCCATACCGTGGGTAAACCGTAGAAGCCCAGTTTCGCCCTTTTTGTCTAACAGTTTGCGGGTTGCATGGATAGCGGATCTTGCGTGTGGTTTAAAACGGGTTAAATCTCCAACAACAAAACAAAAGTCAAAACGTGAAAAATTTAGGTTCAGAGTACAAAATAGACACAAATATGAAAAATTTAGGTCACGTTTGATGGCCACCAATCAGATACGATAAGCTAATCCTTGTTTTAAGGTAAGATAAAATAATCAGCTTCCAACCTCATAAAGGGTTAACATATATATTCTCATTTTTGCCCTTTCTTACCCACGATTCTTTACTTTCAACTTGTCGTGTTCCCCTGTCCTCCACCTCCTTTCCACGGTCACTCTCATCTCCCTCTCCACCGCCACCGCCACTGCCGTGTTCCTCTTCACCGTCGCCCTCTCCCAAAGTACCATTTTTTCACAATTTTCTTATTGTGTTGGTGAAATAATTTTTTAATTTCCTCTGAATTTTTTATTCTTTTCTGTTGTTGATATTAGGTTAATTTTATGATTGTTGGCGTTAGATTGATTTTCTCTTTTCATATTTTCCCTGATGTTTTTGTTGTTTTCTGATTTATTTTATTTTACAACGGAATAACTTTATGATTGTATTCATATTGAAATGTTGAAAAAATAAACTTTGATTCAGAGGATTTCCGACTGTTTTTTTTTGTTCATATTTGCCCTTTTTCTCTATCATTTTTTATGTTTGAGTTTTATGTTAATTGTTTTTGTATATAGTTACTAATGATAAACCTTGATTGTTGTTTCAAAACAAATGAAAGAGAATAATAATTATTTTTCTCTCTCATCTATGTTATATGTTATGATGTATTGATATTCTATTTTGTGTTGATGGATAATAATAATAATAATAATAATAATAATAATAATAATAATAATAATAATAATAATGTTCATACTTTTATATATAGGTAAATATGAATTCACAGGAACAAAATGATGTGATGTTATATCTAATGTTAGAACAAATGTTTTTAGAGATGGTTGGACTTTGTTTAGCAACTTTTATGATAGTGATTTAATATTTTTTTATTTATTTATTTATATAAAAAAATATATGAATGTTATTTTGATGTTATTTTGAAAGAAAAAAATTAAATAGATTATAAGGACAAATTTGTCATTTTATCACAATATAAATCATATCATTTGGTTATCCGTTGTATCAAACAATGGATATGATAAGCTAATGTTATCAAGTTTGTTATCATGTTCGCATCAAACACATGACACGATAACTCCTTATCATGTCCATATCATATCCGGTCTCTATACTGCTCCTTATCATATCCGGTCTCTATCCTATCTGGTCCATCAAACGGGCCCTTAATATATCTAACTTTGGATCGGTCAAGACATCAACAAAAAAACGAAATCTAAAGAGAAGAAGAAGGGCATATATCTTTTGTTTGTCAAGTTTCATACTAGGTTTACTTCGGCGCTTGCCGCTTTTCACCATTGCAAGGCCTATGAAGAGAAAAGAAAGACATAGATCGAAGCTTGAAGAAGGAAGAACAGGGAGTTTTTTTTTACGAAAGAAGAGAGAGTTTGTGATAATAGATTTGAATTGGAGACAATAGTTTAATAATAAATATAATCATTTTAATTTACAATTTTAATTAATACTAGCAATTAATTTTCACACAAATATCATAATTAGGCCAACCGTAGAGCACTGGATGGAGTGTAAAAATTGACAAGCTATGTCACTTTAACAGGCATACTGTCACACAGTACATAGGAGAATAGACTACAGAGTATATAGATTACATTTACGGACAAATTCAGATTCCATTGAGTTTGAAAATTTTACCCGCACCTGCTTGTTGTAAAATGTGCAGAACCAATTTTATCACTTTTATACCCAAGACTTTTATACCCAAGAGATCGAACCAACCCATCCATTTTCCTTCAACTATTTGTAGTTTACCCGACTTACAAGCGGGTGTGATATTTTGTTCACTCCTAATTACAAGTGGTATAAAGAATTATGTTTTTTATAGATAAGAATTAAGTTTTTTATTTATTGAAAAAATACTAAGTTTTATACAATACTTTTTTATATAAAGTTTTATAATTAATTAATAATTATATAATAGATAGATAAATCGATATGATATAATGTATAATAAATACATTAAAAAGCTTTTTACACATTCATTCAATTAATTTATACCAAACGAATCATTTTTTATAATATAAAAAATTATTGTGTTATGTTAATTTTCAAAATATCTTTACAAAATATCTATATGGTAAGAATTGATTAGATATTTTTTAT
>JBBPBP010000001.1:29372051-29416417 GCA_037974735.1 Cicer chorassanicum
TAAAATATGGTGATATTTAATTTAAATTAAAAATTATAAAACGTTGTTTAAAAGTTATAATTTTCAATAAGTTTAAAAAATACATCATATTTAACCTAACAGCATATATAAGAATTGTTAACGAATTTCACATATCATCGTAAACTTTTATGTTTTTTCTGTTGATATAGAACTTTAATAGTAACAACTCTTTTGTATTATAATAGTTTTTTACTCAAATCACATAGTTTTTGTTAGTAGTCATGCAACATGCAACAGATCAAAAAAAATATAAATAATAATAATAATAAATAATAATAATAATAATAATAATAATAATAATAATAATAATAATAATAAAATTAAAATGTATTTTTGATCCTTTAGTTTTTCAGTTGTGCAATTTTAATCCAATTGAGATTTTAGTCTCTTACATTTACCTTATTTTTGATTTAGTAATCCCTCACTTAGATTAACTTTAAAATTAGCTTACATGACTTTTTCATTTGATGTGTTTCACTCCTATTGGCCAAAGTGGATATTTAAAAAAATTATTAAAAAAAAAGAGTGAGTATTATTATTGTCACGTGACTTGTTTTATAAATCAAATTAAAATTACAATTTCAAAACTAAAAACCCTATCAGAAAATTGAGATGACGAAGACAAAGAGAAGAAGGGAGGAAGACAAAGGACGAATACGAAGATTCCCACCACGCTAGATAAAGACGAAGACGAAGGAGGAAGAAAAATACGAGTTAGAATTGGTACTAGGGTTCAGAAATTGGAAAAATTGGTGGCAATTGAATTCACTTGAGACGGTCATAAAGCGAAGAAGAGTAGCGACAAAGATGAAGGTATCAACGGCGGCGCTCATGATTCTTGAAGCATGGCGAAGAACGATGGAGTCTTCAATGGACGACAAGGAAAGAAACGACGGAGTTTGGATGTGATGATTCAAATCCTTATGCAAATGCTTCAAAATCTACTATTGTAGGTTTACAACTTGTTGGAGCAACTGCATGTGTTCACGACCCCCACCATTCTTTTGCGTATAATCTGAGGAAAAAAAATCAATAAAATAAAGAAGAAGATGGAAACAAAAAAGTTCAAAGTATGTTGTTGAATGGCCTGTAGAAGATGAAATCATGATACAGTGAGAAAGATGAAGGAATAAAAAGGAAAGATGAAAACACTAGGAAAAGTTGAACAAATAATGAAGAAATAAGAAAAAGCAGAAGAAATAAATATTACTCTTTAAAGGGATGAGAAGATGGTCACGTGCTAATTCTTTTTTTTTTTTTTTTTCATTTAAACAATTTTTAAAAATGAAAATATTTCTACAAAAGCGAAATGAGTCAAAATCTAGTTAGGGGCTAAAATATCACAAAGGAGTAAATATAAAGGGCCAAAATCACTCAATTGAATATAGGAGATCAAAAATCGCACAATTAAAAAATTAGGGGGTCAAAAGTGTATTTAACCCTAATAGTTACCTAATTACAATAAAGGTTATGGTGGTTAACAATGAGTCGGTGAAAACTTTAGTTCAATGATAAAAATTGCATTAAGAGTAATAATGACACATAAAAAAATATAAAATCCCTATATCAATATCAAGACCATAAAATAGATGTAGCAGAAAACCACCCAAAATGAAGTAGTTGATGTTGCCTTCATCATTATTATCCTAAGGATGTTTTTTTCCTAAACTTTCATGAATATCTATTGTTGAATCTTCACTTTGGATTTTTTCTTTCTACATACTTTTGTAGATGGTCTTTCCATATCAGCTTTTCGATATGGATTTTTAGTCATTACCAATCATCGGTAGAGTATCCATGCATTTTTTGGTACTCATAGTATAATCTACTGTTTGGATCAGGGTTTAACTCTCTTTGTCGAGGTAGGTTGATTAGATTGGAATCGAATGCATATCGTAAGATTCTTTTAAGCCTATTTGTTAGTGGAGTGAAGCGGGTGAAGTACTCATTACTTCTATCTTTTACTCAATCACTTCGTCCACCACTTGGATCTTTATCATTGTGAGGATACCATTTGTAATCCTTTTTTTCTTCTTGCAACTACTTTTTCCATAACTATGTACCAATCCGCTCTTCTTCTAAGTTTGTCAAGTGTTTCAGAAGGTCTCCATGCTAGCGAATTAAATAAGGTCTTGGCTTCAAGAGAGGATCCATCTTCAGGGTATGCGGGAAGACAATGCTCTTCAATGCATCAAACGCTCATTGAGTTTTCATCCCAGCGTTAAAAGAAGTGAAATGCTCCTATGGGTCTATATTCTCGTCATATTCCTCCATGGATGAGAGGCAGAATCATATGTGTATTGGTTCTATATTGATTACGTTAGTGAATAGGAGTTGTGTTACGTCTTCCTTTTTTCACCTTTTTATCTATATAGCACCTCGAAAAGATGTTTCACTTTCTAACTCCGAGGTAGCAACATTGTCATAGTTGTCATCATCTGTTGATGAAGTTTTCTACTACTTTTGACAATCTTCAATCAACACTACCTTATTTTTGAGTCTCCTGATTTGGGATTCTATCTTGTCCATTGTATCTTATGTTTTTCACTCATTTGGACTTCGACACGGTGATGATGATGAATCTTAACGTCTGGACCTTTCAACGTTGTTACCCCACAATAAGAAGGAGCGTTGTGTGGTGAGGTTCCATCTTCATTAGGTTGTCTCGTAAATGGGGAGTTCGAATATTTGGGTCCTCCATTTTGAATGTTGGACTCCTGCATTTGTTGACTTAGTTCTCTTTGAGATCACTACAAAAAAATTGACTTATCGTGACACACAAAGTGTGTCACTAAATGTTAAAAACTGTAGGTAAAAGTCAATAATACTTTGAGTGACACCCAAATTAAGTGTCAATTTTAAGGGGGCGTCCTGCTACACTTTGAGGAGTGTCACTCCATGTTCTGACGATTGTCACTACATGTTTTTTATTTCTACCTACAATAATGACTGTCACTAAAAACTACATAAATACAAGTAAATAATTGATCTATTCCTACGATATTGTCTGTCACTAAAACCTAGAAAAATATAAATAAAAAATTAATCTATGCCTACGGTATTGTCCGTCACTAAAACCTAAAAAATATAAATAAAGAATTCATCTATTCCTATTAAATTAAATTTATTTTATCTCCCTTCTAATTGCAATTCTAAATTATTAATACCAGTAAATTAAATTTAAATTTCTAATTTACTTTTATTAACTAATGTCATTGAAATATACAATAAAATATAATTTAATTTTACTAATTCTATTAAATGCATGTTACTTGCATTCCTAGCATTTTAATTATATCCTAACATGAGTATCATATCCTTGTGGTAATATTGAAATGAAATTAGATCATAAAAAAAAATATTTCTCCACTAGTTAGATCATAAAATCTTTACAAAAGTGATATATTTCCCAACTTATGAATAAACAAGAAGGAAAAACAAGCATTATTCTAGAAGTAGAGGGTGGTGAGTGAACTATAACAAGCATTATTCTAGAAGTAGAGGGTGGTGAGTGAACTATATCAAGGGTAGTGGTGTCACTGCTAGAAGGGTCCAGAGCAATGGCCACTGCAATTCTCTTTGTGTTCATTTCAGCATTCTTGACCAAAACCTAACAAAATTCAAAACCGGATACTTTTTAACATTATTGTCAAGAGTGAGTCATCATGCTGTTCTAAAAATTGCAAGTCTCTGAATTTACAAAATCGCAAATAAGTCCTTAAAATTGAAGAATATCAATCACTTTAGTACCTCCATCAATCAATTAATTCATATGAATATATATCGTAAGATAAAAATAAACGAAAGCAGTGAAAACAACCTAAATGGAATAATTATTCAAAGGTTATAGGATGAACCTTGTTTCGGTGGAGAGCTTCAAGACATTCATTGGCCCAATGTATTGTTGACCGAAGACTTCCCACTCTTGCCATGCTTCTCAAGCCAGTTGCCATATTTCTGCGTTGTAGGTATGTTTAAACAATTATTCATCACACAAATGGGTAATAAATAACGGAAACCATATCAATGACGATGTTGAAAGAGAAAGACTATAACCTTCCTAATCACCTCCTTCTGAGATTCATTTATCTGTCAAGAATTAATATGCTGATTGATTGCTAGCTCTTCAAATCAAGGTGATCAAAAAATAAGTCCTAACTCAAGTGTTTTTAAACTATATTCATCATTCCCTCTCTATATACATATATGTATACTTAAAATCAAATAAATAAATAAAAGCAATAAAGAATGTATTTTGGTTGAATATTTGTCAAACATGCTTCTAAATAAATTTAATTTTGCAAAATTGATTTGGTTAAAATGATATTGGGACAGAAGTGACTTATATTTGGATGTTTTTGCTCTAAAACAAAGTTTTTATAAAATTCAGTATAAATATTTTAACCTAACACAAGTATTTTTGGGACCTATTAAATAACAGAGAGACTTAATTAATTCATGACCAACAATATTAGAAACTAATTTGTCATTTAACAAATTTTGGGGCCAAATTGTCCAATCACTACAATTTGAATTAACAAAAGAGGGTGTGGTCGGAATGAATTACCGGTGAACTGGAAGTGATGGAAAGTCTTTTGAGAAGAGAAGTAGAGAGAGCGAGGAGTGCAGAGTGATCAAAAGAAGGGGATTTGTCGGAGAATCTGAGAATTCCAACGATGAATATGACAAAGTAAATTTATAATAAATATCTTTATTAACATATACTTGATAAAACAACATGGTAAGCTTATAGACTACTAATTTTAACAATATAGACTACTAATTCAATTATTAGTTAAAGCAAGAAAAGTGCATCTTACCTATAGTAGTTTGGGTTCTTTTGCTGAGAACTGTCAATAAGTTCAGCTGCTTCCTCTAAAAGGGCTTCTATTTCTGGTATGTCTGATCCATTTCCATCAGATAGAATATCGGCTCTAAGGACAGATAATTTTAGCAAAAGAAATCTCCGGTGACAAGATTTTTGTTTTGCAGCATCAGCCAAGGCTTGCCACTGTCAAAGATAACACTGATAAGATTGTAAACACTATCGAGTTATCTATCCACAGATTTATTTGCTACTATGTAGGACTGACAAAAATTTCTCAAATAAGCCATCTATAATAAATACCAAAGACATAAATTTTCTTAAAATACAATCATTTATATTCAAGCTTTTTTGTGGTGTTTAATTTTAGTTAAAGACATTTTGTTTGTAGCAAACAAAAAATAACAAACTGCCCAAGAAATGCACATGTTTAATTAGTTTGATATGATTTCCCTTTCATCATCATTTTCATAAACCAACAAGCTTATTATAAATGTTATGTTACTCGTCACAAGTAAACAAGAGAAACCATATGATAGAGTATAACATGCTCATTTAATAATTCAGTAGTCTATAGATTGATGAATTGAATGATTGAACAATGAATGGTTCAAATGATATTTGATTATATAAAAAGTGGTTAAAGAAGACCACAACATGCATTACCTGAGCAAGCATAGATTCGTCAAGGACTTGAGCTAGGCCACTAACTTCATGGCTAGGCCCCAAAGCTTCAGCTTTGATTGTTTGCCATTCCCTAATAAGGGTTTCTGCTTCCTCCATAGACATCATCCTCCTATACACATTAATAGGGGAGGATGATGAGGACAGAGAAATGTGTAAATCACTTTGGCTGCCAGCATCTGGCCGGTGCAAAAAATGTATCTTAACCATCGACATAATTCTCTTCAATTTGTTGGCAATAGAACTTCGCCTAATATATGCCGGGCCTATAGTGTAGTTAGCACAATTATTGGATTTTGTGAAAGCCCAGTTAGTACGAGTAAAATTCTTGCCCGGGTTCATTCCCAACAACTTCATAGAAGCAAATGCAATACAACCCAGTACGGTAATGTATGTTATTCTTTCAAATACTTGAGCACGAGTGAAGTGATTATTCCAAATTCCATTGTGATGACTGCCAAGGTTCCTTTTCACTTTAACAGGTGGCTCGCTAGGATTGAGTCTGTTTTCATTTTTGCCAGATAGCAGTGAACTCTGCAAATCAGTAGGAGCCAGCTGCTTGACAGCAAACCCCAAATTTGGGGAAGAGCTCATATATGAGTGAGGTTCCTCGAAATTTTTTCGTTCTACGGAACCAGATGATGATAGAGGTCTGTGACATATAGTAGGAAACATTTGTGGAGATCCTTTGGAATTCTTACTTCCAGAAAATTTCTTTTGAGCAATAAAGAAATTGGCCTGCAGAGATGAACATCTGTAAATAACATTTTGTTGGAATCAAAGCAATAAATTAGTTTCATTTACTATAGCTGATCTTACCAAAGCTGGAGAACAACCTTTAGTATCTGGGTATAAATCAAGCACAGAATCCTTCAGCCACAATTCCTGGCAAAGTTCAGCAAATGCTTTGAGTTAAGAAATCAAAAACTCAAAATTACATCATAGAATCTTAAAATAAAGGATAAAAAAAGTTCTTGAACCATTACACTTTAGCTGTTATCTCGTGTAAAAACATAACATACACTAAAGAAACATTTCCAGAAGCCAAACAAAATCTCATTTTCAATTGAAAAAAGGAAAGAAATGAATCGTAGCATATGGCATTTAGGCCAGACTCTACATAAGCATAAATTATAATTGTATAATTTACACAAACTGCTCTTTTTTGTAGTATCCTTTATTTTTTGTAGAGAAATAAATGTGAAATGCATCAAACATTTACAGCTACAACAGATTTTTAACATGTTAGAATCATTTTCTATAAGTGAAAAGGGGGGCAAGAGAAAGTAAGAAAGAAAAAACCTGCTGAGTACTTGACTCTCTTGGAGAAATCATTGATTGAGAAGCCTGCTGGGCTTGTGGCATATATGTACCAGAGTGAGTATTTCCCTGTGATACTGCATGCCCATTCATCCTGCCCCTATTTTGCCTATGCTGCCTAGTATTGTTAGAAGCCTGTGAATGAAAGGCATTAATATAAATGACTCATTAAACTGCCACCATTGAAATAGGAGCAGTTTCTCCAAATAAAATGACTGTCACTATTTAGTTCCTCGATGCTAATTTTTTTTGCTGAAAGGTCCTTTTTTTCATTTTCCCAAAATCCTTATTAAAAAATCATGAAAAAGTGAATGAAATACTTATTCGGTTCATAACAAAGATGTTACTTACAACAGGTATGGGTGACTGTTGAAATGATCTAACAGGAGGTGCAGAGCCATTAGCCCTCCATCCAGGCCTCAATGGCAGATGTTGATACATGAGCCCGGCTTGAGGAGGCGCATGTGAAACAACACCAGTAGCTGTGTAGTAGTAAGGAGGATATCCACCAGGGACAATGGCAGTTGAAGGCCCAGCTAGTCCTGCAATTTGCTGTGCGTACTGGAGCTGCAACTGTGCTTGTCTGTCCTCTTTCCTTTGAGCAAGAGCAACATATAGTGGTTTACCATGAAACATGAATCCTGCATCATATAAATAATATCAACTTAAACTTAATCAGACAGTAAAGTCATTGCTGATAAAATGGTGTTAAATTTAAATGTAATTTACATAAAAGTATTATAAAATCTTCAAATAAAAAAAGCTTTAAAGAGGCAGAGATGAAAATTTGCAAGATCTTCAGTTCCAAACCAGTATACAAAATATAAGACAAAATATATTCACATTTATCAAGTATCCTTTATTTGCATTAACATGTAGGGTTGATTGTGTCACATATCATAAACCTAGAAAAAGCTCCTCTAATATGATCTTGTTAAAAGATGCAGCTAAGGATATATTCACCCTTCAATTTAAGTGGATTAAGATCACAACATGCTCTAAATTTAATAAAGTGTTGATATATACTAATGAAACTTACAAACTCTTTTTAGGAGCCTTATCCCATAAAGTGATAAACCCAACGATAGCTGTGAAGAAGAATTAAATTTTCTTTTAAAGAATTAAATTTTCTAAAATCAATCCAAAAACACAGTTAAGTGTACACAAAGGAGGTGGTATAATTTAGATTATGTGGCATACCAAGAGTTGATGTGTCATTATTGAAGCTTCACCAACCACCCCCACCAAAAAACATACACACATAAGCACACTTACAGAAAAATGAAAGAGAAAAATCACAAATAAAACCCTTGAAAAGGAATCCGGGTAATGATACAGGACACGACACTGAGAGTTCTACTGATCTTTCGTAGTAATTATCAGATCCTTTGAAATAAAATGAATAGAAGGAAAGAGCTATAAAGGATACTACAAAAAAGAGCAGTTTGTGTTTTTCCATAAAGTACAATCTTCACAAATAACAAAACATGGTAATTTATAATTGTATAGATAAAAATTACACAAAAATTATTGTTCGTGATTAACATATGTTGGCGCAATAGAAAAGCAGACAAAAGTGCATGTCTGGACGCTAGTAAGAATATAAGAGCGATAACCAAGTATTTTCCTACAAGGTGGAGTCATCTGTAATAGGTCAAAATACAGACCGATTACCCCTTAATCTATCTTTATAGTTTGGCTTGTAATTTTCTTTGGTCTCTCCTTTACCTCTAATTAATAAGACTATCCTCCATGCTCTCCTTATCTACTTCTGATCTACAGGTTGTCTCCAAAGTCCAAAAACATATCCCTTTTTCTCTCTAATAATTTATAAATTCATTTCCAATCCTATCTGGTCTTATACAATCATTCGTCCATTGTAACATTCTCATCACTTCAACAGTAAGTTTCCTGTCTTGTTACCTTTTTTACCGCCCAACACTCAATTCCATACAACACCATTGGTCTTATTATAAATGCTCATCAAACTATCAAAGTTTTCTTTAAGCTTGAGAGTTATTTTTCTATCACATACTAGTTATCACCCACCAACACTTCAGATCCAATGTGTCTGATTCTCCAAAAATGTGTCAGTCTCCGACACTGATACCTGTGTTTACATACAATATATAGTGAGGGTGTATACTTGCACACCCTAAACTTTGAAAACATGACCAATGCCTCTACTTTTTTTCCATAGTGACCACCCTCAAAAAAAATTGACACCTTAAAGGCTTAAACCCAAAATCTATTTTGCACCCTTGGGCCAAAGTCCTAGATCCTCCACTTCATACAATCACTTCTATTTCTTTAAATTATTACAATGTGTCTGTGTCATGTTTTGTGTCTCTATCGGTGCTTCATAGGTTATCACTCCCAAACATTAATGGAATTCACCAAACTCACTTGGATCCTATCATTGACATCTTGTCACTTTGAGAATTGGCAATGATAGTAATAATAATAATAATAATGAGGAAATAAATAACACAAAAATACACATTTAAATTAACAAACACAGCAATTTTCTACTACCTGATAGCAAGAAACTGGGATTTCAACTGCAGATTTCATGTGTGAATTTTCAAAAACGTGATTATTTTTATCAACAGACTTCAATTTTCTCCTTTCAAGAACTACATCACTTTTCCCAGAGTGGGACCCAACGCAAAATGAAGAACCACAAAATCCAGAACCAATTACTTCGCCATGCGAACTCAACAACGGAATCTTCGCGATGCAACCAACGCCATACAGAGAAGGACCGATCACTGCAGCATTAGCAAATGCCATGAGCTCTCATTCCAAAACCCTAATTTTTCAGCTTCAGTGTTCGCCTCAACATCGTTGAATTGGAAATTTCGAAACACATTGCATCTTGGGTAGAATTTCTGAACTGTGATTCGGGGATTTTTTTTTTTTTGATGTGGAAATGAAAAATAGAAACTGAAAAAGTGAAAGGATTGTTAGAGAAGAGAGTGTGGAAAACGTTATTAAGAAAAGGGAGGGAGATTAGGAGAGATAATCTTTTTTTGTGTGTTATCTTTTTTTTGTGAATATTTGAGTTTTTGTTAAATTAAGACAATGTAGTTACATGAAATAAGAATAGGTGACACTCAGTCTGTAACTAAAAGTAATTATAGTGATATATAAGAATAGGTGACACTCAGTCTGTAGTTAAAAGTAATTATAGTGATATATAAAAATAGGTGACACTCATTGTGTAGCTAAAAGTAATTATAGTGACAAATAAAGAGATATCACTAAAAGTTGAGTGTCACGATAGGTCAATTTTTTTGTATTGTCATGATAGTGGAATATTGTGGGCTGCAAAAAATTTACCAAGGCCCCACAGTGGGTGTCAATGTTATTGTATGAAACACGAGGTGGATCACCATTGTAGGTGATGTGGTCTTCAAGCTTTTAGAACCAAGTTGATTTTACATTTAGATTTTGATGTTAACAAAAGTATTTTATGAGAACAATATATTTGACTTCAAATAATATGAAAGAATATTCATGTTTTTGAAGAAAATCTAAAATAAGATTTGATTCCAATTGATAATTGAAGAAAATCTAAAATAAGATTTGATTAAAAATTTTAATTAATGAAAATCTAAAATAAGATTTGATTCAAATTTATAATTGAAGAAAATCTTTGACCGAGTTGAAAAGAAAATATGGTCAAGATTTGAAGAAGATTTAATTAAAATTTGAAGAAGATTTGATCAAAATGTGAAGAAGATTTGTAGAAGATTTGATCAAGATTCATCTACAACAAAATATGAACATAATCAATTTGAAGAATTTACAAACACAATCTGAACAAAAATAAAACATAATCAATCTGAAGAGTTTACAAACTCAATCTAAACAAACTAGAAATAGAATCAATTTGAAAAATTTACAAACTCAATATGAAAAGATACAATTCAAAATTAAACAAGGACTAAATTGAATCCCAAATTTTCACTATAAATAGACACTCAAGGCAGAAGGAGAAAAACATCAAAAAGTAGAAAAGAGTATAAGAACTCAAGCTCAAGATTTCAAATTCATCTTAGAGTTCAAAGAGAGAAACACTTGTTCGAATGAGAAATATTTTCCGAGTGTTCTTTTCTTAAAGTGTGAGAGTTGTTATTACTATTATCAGTTTGATAAGAAGCAACTACTTAAGTTCAAATCTTTTTATCCAACCCGATAGTGGTTTAGTTCCTTCTTCAATCTGGGGTTGTCAGGTTGTTAGGAGAAAACTTGACTTGCAGGGTCAAGGTGGTTAGTTCCTCAGTCTGGGGTTGTTAGGCTATTTGGGAAGACTGGCTTGGAGGGTCAGGTGCTTTGTAATTCAAGGTATTTGAATTACTGGATTAAAGCCTCATGAATGAGGGGACTGGACGTAGGCAAGTTAGTAGTGAACCAGGATAAATATATGTGTCAAATTATTTATGCTTTTACAGCTTGCTGCTTCTGAATCTGATTGCTTCTTATCTAAATAATTCATAAAAATCAACCAACCTTCATCAAATTAGCAAAAAGTTATCAACTTTGGCAAACACAATTCAACCCTCTCTTATCGTGTTTGCACCTTCAATTGACATCAGAGCTCGGTCTCAAGGCTGATCACTTTACAGTGTTTGAGGAAAGATCCAAAGGTTCAACATGTCTAGTTATAGTGAATCAACAGATGAAGAAATTGAGGTATTTTCTGAATATATTCGATCTGATTTAATTACTGCTATAAATTATTTTTTTAAATAAGAATCACAAATTGACTTTAAAATTGAAAACACTTAGAAAAAAAAATACAAATCTAACTTAAAAAGTTAATGTTTTAAAGAATCAAAGTGCTGAATTTAAAATAGAAAATGCAAATATGAAAACTGATATTACTGAACTTAAGACATATAATGCAACTCTGAAAACTAATATTATTGAACGTAAAACAGAAAATGCAAATCTGAAAAACTTATATTGTTGAACTTAAGGCTGAATATCTAACTCTGAAAAGTAACTATAGTTCAACATCAATTGAAAATACCACATGTAACTCTAATAAGCATGAAGAAGTATTTCAAGATTTTCCTTATAATGGTATGGAAAGAAGCAAATATGCATCTATAATTTATGGGGTTAGTAGGAATGGTAAAAGAGGAATATGATTTCAAGAAAAAGTAACTGAATCTAATTTTATTCTCTCTGATGATTTATGTACTATTTGCTATAAGAAAGGTCACACTAAAATATCTTGTCATATGCTAACCACATGGAAATACAAGAAATCTTTAAGATCTAACTAGCTAGGACCCTACCAGATTTAGGTACCACTGGATAAAATTGTTTATGTTGCAGATGTTCTAAGCAACCAAATTGAAACACCAGTCATGGTGCCTGGTCAATGGATGCTTGCAATATATGAAGGCACAAAGGTCTATGTTCCAAGACCTACCGAACAGAAGCCAACTAACTCTGGTAGAAGAAGGACTGGTCAACACAACACCTATTAGAACTAGAACCATATGATGAACCAGAAATATCAAAAAAATCTAGAGTATCAACAGACTCAAAACTGGCAGAGAAATCACACATATCAATATAATCAAAATTGGTAGAGAAATCACACATATCAACAAAATTAAAACTGGCAGAGAAATCACACATATCAATAGAACCGGAACTACCAGAAGAATCATAACTACCATCAATTCCAAAATTACTAGAGTAACCAGATACATCAGTAGAAACAGAAGTGTCAGATTAATAATCAGAATCAGGAGACTTCTGTGAACACTCTAATCAAATTCATCAAAGATTCTAAACTAAGATGGGAATTCAAATCCCTTCATCCAAACCCTCTAATTAGAAAATATGAAAATTCAACATCTAAAAACTAGAAAATAAGAAATAAGAGGATTTTCATAGTGAAACTAAAACTGTTAACATATAGGTGATATCTTTCTTTAAATTTAATTATTGTTAGATATTATGTTTACGGTGATAACAAGAAGCTTGATCTTAAATATCAAAGCTAGATAAGTATTTTGCAGGTTCTCAAATTTAGAGGAACAAAGAGATCCACATAATCTGAACACTTCAGCAGAAGTAACATACAAGTTTGGTTTTCAAAAACAAGCAGAAACCACCAGAAACAAAATTGATGTTTCGGTTGTATTGATTTCATGCTTCAATTTTCTTATTTATATTATGTTATATGAAAAACAGCTTGACCTTAAAAAGTCAAAACAAGTTGAGGATACTGCAGGTTTGCTGGAACTAGAGGAAGCAGATGCAGACAAACTAGAAGATGACAATTAGCCTCCACTTTGTACATCCCAACTTGCTTTTTAACATATCTATAACTTGAACTCCATTGACAACTATTAGTATCTATTTCTTCCACCAAGGCATATACTTATTCATGTTCTTTGTTTAGAATAAAGCCTCCACAAGCAACATCAATACTACTTCTACTTTGAACTAAAAGTCCATTGTGCAAAATCTGAACAAGTTGCCATATATGGTAGCCATGATGCGGACAACTTCTGATCATGTCTTGAAATCTTATGCCTCATATAAAAACTCTTGCTCAAATTTAACAAATTCAGCGATGTCATTCTGAAGTTTAGCAGACCTGGATAGAGGAAAATATTTTTTTTTCAAAAAGCTTTTGGTATGTTGATCCCAGGTAATAGACTTAGCAGGTTGGGATGACAACCAGTTTGAAGCCTTATCCGTCAAAGACCATGGAAATAGCCTCAATCTTATGAACGTTGGGGGTCTTCAATTGGTAGTTCTCTGAAAAATAGTAGAGGTTTGACCCATAAATAATAAGCCTGACTTAAGCTTGAAATTGCTTGCTTCCACAACTAGGTTAGCTATGCTTTCAGTAAAATCTACCGTCGAAGTGAAATAATCATCCAACGTTCTTGGTACTCTTTCACCCATTGCTCTTATTTGTTCTCTTCGCATACGAGCAGTTCGTTCAATTTTTAAATCAAAAAGCAAAATAGACTCGTGGAAACAAGTGAACATGCACACAAAAAAGAAAAAATACTAATAAATTAATAACATCTAAATAATTATTATTTTTTTTGCTTTTTTAAAAACTAAAGCGTAAAACCAAATGGAAATGATTATAATAACAAAGAAAGTTAAATATATTAGTAATAGTAACAATGAAAAGTAAATCAAACATTTTTTTTAATAAAATAATTAAAATTAAACTAAATAAAAAAAAGTATAAAGTAATAAAAATCTTTTTCTCTTAATTTTTGTAAATTAATCTCCGGAAACGGCCCCAAAAACTTGTTGTACAAAATTCCACGATTGTACGGGTTGCTAAGTAGTAGTATATAAGATTATCGTATTCACATATATTAATTTAACAACGACCAAATTAATCAAGACTCTATATTATTTTGACTAATCAAAATTATTGTTAGTCTGTGATAACGAAATGTAACGATAACATAAAAATTATAATGAGAATATATAATAACACAACTTTGAATTAATGGAAAGTAAACCTAGGGTCATGGTTTCACTTGAAATACCAATACTTCAGGTCCTACTTTTTTATAAATTCTTATTAATTTTCTCAATTATCAATCACTCTTTAAAACTATTAACAAAGATTCATCATTCAATATAATATTCTTTTTCTCTAAATTAATTATTTGATTGATCATACAAAAAATATAATTAAGAGAAAGCATAAAGAACCAAGAAGTTGAGTGATTGAAAGATTAGTATCTATGTTTAATCATACAAGAATCCTAATCTCAATTATCTTATAGATATACCATTTAATTGTAGTTGGTCAATAGTCAATTGACTGATTAAGGCATGCAAAAGTCGGTCATTCCAAAGATGTAAATAAAACAATAGAATAATTTGATTTAGATAAACAACAAAAATCTAAAATAAAACTAGAATTCAAAAATATGACATAGTAAAAAGGTATCTTAATCACAAGATTCACCCAAGACCTTAAAAGAGAGCTTAGTTACTAATTGACACATAAAAAATAAAGTAAATAATAGAAGTATTGATCAATTAACAGAAAATAAATAAAACCGTCAAAGAGTACATTTTTTCCTCCAAAATTTGAGACACTTTGCTCCAGCTCTAACCACTCGTAAGTTTCCCAAGTATTTGTCCTTATTTTCTCCCTCTCTAATTTTCTTTACTCCTCCGATTTGATTTCTGGTATATGACTGTCGTTTTGTTTATTTCTCCCCATTGTGATAGCCAGAAGATCCAAATTTACTAAACTATTATAACTTGTTACAAAGTGCAAACTGTGAAACGAGGAAATAAAATAAATTTATAAGTTGATCAAACAAGTTAAACAAGAAATTATAAGAAGTACCATTTAACATTATTTTTTGACTAAGTTATAAGAAATTATTAACACTAAAATTATCTATTATTTTTTACTCATGGAGGCATTTGACCAATGTTAGAAAAAGTTATTCGCTAATAAAAAAAACATAATTATATGATGATGAAAAAATTAACATTTTTGTTTGGATAACCATAAGAAAAAATAATAACAAAAGAGTACATCTTAATTAGTTACTCATGTGTTTAATAATGGTAGATTTCTATTTCGATATTCATTTACACAAATAGTAGTTTAAGTCTAATAATTTTGATTGAATATTATTATAATTATAACTTTTTTATTCAACTATTATAACTTGTTACAAAATGAAAATTGTTAAAAGATGAAATAAAATAAATTTATAAGTGGATCACAGCAAGTTGAACAAAAAAAATTATAAGAAGTACCATTTAACATTATTTTTTACTTAAATAAGAAAAAAAAACACTAAAATTGTACATTATTTTTTACTCACGGAAGCATGTGACAATGTTAGAATACATCATGATGAAAGAATTAACATTTTTGTTTGGATAACCGTAAGAAAAAATAATAACAACCACAAAACTAAAAATCATGCTATAACTAAGAATTCTAACCGTCAAGTAAGAAGTGTAGCTTGTCATTGACCCTAAATGACCAAATGTTGAGTTTTTGATCCTCTTTCAAACTGTTTTGCGACACAAGAAGCCTCCAATTCTTAATGAGATTATAAACACTAGTTGGATACATCTTTGACTTGTGCATCTTCGACTTTTTGTGCATCTTCCACATTTTCAAAGACATAGTGAATTCTCTAAACGAAGAATCCAATACAATCACTTTCAACCCAAAAGATTTATCTTCTTCCTTTGTATCTAATATCTTCTTCTCTATCTCAGTGAGAAAATCACATTTGATTTTTTTTAAGTGGCATTGAAAGACGATTGTTATTTATGTTGAGATCTGTTTTAAACAATTTCTTGCACATAACATATCTTACTTTAGTACCATTCAAATTTGTGATATTGTCCATGACATGAATAGAAAATTTTGGTGGTTGTGATGATTCTTTTTCCTTTATAGTCTTTGGTTTCACTCTTCTTTCTCCACAAGACATACTACCTTCATTACTTGACCAACTTCTCTTCTTGTAATTATCCACTTTATCTTTTTTTACAGTGTTTTGTAAAATAAGAGGTGACTTTGTTTCTTGACAAACACTTTGATGTAGTTCTTCAATTTGTGATAACTCTTCATTGGTATAAAAATGTGGAGCAACTTGTGCTAAAATTAAATTTAAAGTGAAATGAACTTTAGGGTTGAAAGGAATGCTCTTTTTCTTTTCCATCATAGCTTCTATATTTTGCAACATTATTTTTTTTCTCCATCAAGTTTTCTTATCTCTTACAATAATGTTGTGTTGTGATTAAAATTGATCATACCAATAGTGTATTTATATATAGAAGAGTTTTATGGAGACTAAAATTAGTCAATTTTCTTATTATCGTTTAAAAATATTATTATCTTTTAGACTAGATTTAATGAAAATTCAGTTCCATAATTCATAAATTATGATTTATTATATTATCAATTGCAAGATCCTATTTATTTGGGGCAAAATGGATAAAAGATTGGATTCTAAAATATCTCAACCAAACTGTAGAGCGCAAAGAGGCTCAAAACGGTGCTTATAATCCAACCGTGAAGATACAGATACATAACAATTATGGTAAACAAATCGAAGAAACCTCGCCAGAGATAACAAATTGCGAAGAAAGAGAATGAGGTATCTGCTTTCTCTCTCATTCAAGTTTATCTCTCTGCCACGGTGGCGGAGAAACTTTGAGCGGTTTCTTTTGAACAAAATTTTGTAATCGTACAAGTTTGTCAAATAGGAATATATGAAATTATCGTATCACATAAATTAATTTAATAACTACTAAATTAATCAAAATTTTATATTATTTAGATTAATGAAAATTATTGTTGATTCGCGATAACGAAAACGTAAGGATAGCATAAAAATTATAACGAGACACAACTTTGAATTAATGAAAAGTAAATCTAGGGTCATGGTTTCAGTTGTAATATCAATACCTCAAATCTTAGTTTTATATGAATTCTTATTTATTTTCTCAATTATCAATCCCTCTTTAAAACTATTAACAAAGATTTATCATTCATTATAATATTCTTTTCTCTAAATTAATTCTTTGACTAATTATACAAAAAATATAATTAAGAGAAAACATAAAGAACCAAGAAGTCGAGTGATTGAAAGATTAGTATCTATGTTTAATGATACAAGAATCCTAATCTCAATTATCCTATAGATATACCAATTAATTGCAGTTGATCATTAGTCGATTGATTGATTAAATGATGCACATATCGGTCATCCCAAACATGTAAATAAAACAATAGAATAATTTAATTGAGATAAACAACAAAAATATAAAATAAAACTAGAATCTAAAACTAAAACAAAGTAAAAAGGTATCTTAATCAGAAGATTTACCCAAGACCTTAAAAGAGAGCTTAGTTACTCATTGACATATAGAAAATAAGGTAAGTAATAGAAGTGTTGATCAATTAACAGAAAATAAATAAAACCGGCAAACAGTATATTTTTTTGCTTCAAAATTTAAGACACTTTGCTCCAGCTCTAACCACTCATAAGTTTCCAAAGTGGTTGTCCTTATTGTTTCTCTTCACTAATTTTTTTTTTGCGGCCCTCTTTCTGCGTTTCTGATTTATCCTCCTTATGATAACAATAAAATCCTAATTTTATGCAACAATCTTCCCCTTCTTTAGCAACAACTTGATGGAGCTAAATATCATTAGAAGAGGGGTTGAATAGGGATTTTGGCGTTTAAAAATGTTTTAGAGTTTTTTAATTACTGACCTCTCAGAGAGGATGCGAACTTAAGGACATAAATTCAAACCTTTAAATAAGAACAGAATAAATGCAAGGAGAGAATAAAGAGAGAGACGCACAACTTTTATACTGGTTCACCCAAAGATGGCTACGTCCAGTCCTCACACACTTGTGAGATTTCACTAATGATCAATCAGATCAACCTCTCGCAGAGGATGATTACACTTTGTGTATTCTTAAACTTCTCCAAGCTTACAACCTTGTTCTTTACAAGTATCAAATATTTTCAAGTACAACTTACTTGAAAATTACAGAGTGATATGAGTATGATTTCTTTCTCTTTACTTAAACACGTTCTAAAAAGATATTTCAAAGATCTAGTGTATGAATCTAGAAAGTATAAATAGAGGATGAATACTGCTTATGATTGATTTAAGATTCTTGATATTTTTCCTGCAATATTGTTGTCTGTTTGATGATGAAGAGCTTGTTGCCTTTTATAGAGTCCTTGTGGTGCTCTACCATGTGTCAAACATCTTTATGACCGTTGGGGACTTGATCAAAAAGTCCAATGGTCTTTGAGCTGAATTTACAAAACTGTCATCCAGCTGTCTTGGACAGATGCAGTCCATCCTCAGTCATGAGGTTCAAACCTCCTAGATACTCGGTCCTTTGTAGTCCTTTTCACTTTTTCTTTCTCCAAGACATGAAGTCTATTTCTTTGACTATGTGAGCTACATCCGTCTGAAAGTTGTAATACCAGGTTGAATTCAACTTTTGGAGAATGATGTGACAATTTGTCCAACCTTTTACCTAGTACTGGCCGTCCTCTCACCTAGTACTACCCATCTTAGTACTGGTTCAAATTTGCTTTCTGACCTATTTGAATAATGTGCTTTATTTGGTCATTCTTGGTTACTGTTTTGACTTCTCAGCATGATTAAAAATCATGGTTATTGTGCTTAATGAATATTGTGCATTTAGGAGGTCATCCTGTAACAGATTCATCCCATCCTCAATTTGCAAACATGGTGATATTGAGTCAGATTTTCTTCCTTTTAGTCTTTATGATGAGTAACCTGTTTTCTACTATAAATCCACTCAAGAGTACAGATTAAGCACAAAACACAATCATAATCTCTTAAGTAATTTTGTTAACATTAAAATCATTTGAGAGAGATTTTGTCTCAACACAATCTTCCTCTTCTTTGGCAGCATTTTCTTATCATTAAATTCAATCTCCTTGAATTGTGCAACAAACCTTCTTTTTGTACTTATAAGTTATAATATTAAACTTGAGGCTTTTGCACTAAAAACTAAATAGATTTGAACAATTTGAATTATTTTATCATCTCATGTTCAATTCTGCAAATACAATAAATAAATAAATAAATAAGTATGAAGAATTTGAAATCAAAATTACAAAATAAGATAAAATAGAGGACACATACCATATTAAAATCCTATAAAAATAGGTTTATCAACTCCTCCTCACTCAACATTTGCTTGTCCTCAAGCAAAGTATCATTATAAGACAAAGTTAAAAGAAATAAGAACATCATAATTGAATGTTTTAATTTGAGCAAAAAATCTTTCTGAATGTTTAGATTAAATCAAATACCTTCTACACTATGCTAACTAAGTAAAATGAATTCTCATAATTCAAAGTGTGTATTGTTAACCTCATTGCTTCTTAGCATTCAATGCCTTGAGATTTTCTTCAATCAATTCATTTAATCCTTCTCATTCATAAAGTTTCATCCTTACCATAGAACACAAAGGTTTATTTTTCTAAGTACCAGGGACATTTTTATGTGATTTAACTAGACAACTCAACCTTTTATTCATGACATTTTTTTCTTTTCTTTTTAATTTAATATCATTCCACATTTGACTTGACTATTAGTGCAAATAATCCCCAAGCTACTCAGTGAAACAACACTTCATTTTTTCTTTAATTTGATACCGTTCCACCTTTGCCTTGACTATTAGCACAAGTAATCCCCAAGCTACTCAGTAAAACAACATTTCACTCTACCTTTCACCTGACTGCTAGTGAGAGTAACCCCCAAGCTAGTAAGTGAGATGATAATTTTTTTAATTCTTTAGAATAAGTTTTCAATTACTTCTTTTTCTTATCCATTAATTCCTGAAGTTTTTACTTCTCAATTGTTCCATGTTAAGGTAGGGGTGTAACGGGTCGGTTTGGTTTGGTTTTCTGCGAAAAATAAATCCAAACCAATGAAATTTGCACGGGTTGGTTTGGTTCGATTTTACTTATTTTTTATAACTGGATCCAAATCAAACTAAACCAATGATATATGAGTCGGTTCGGTTTGGATGATTGGATTTAAAAAAAAACAAAAAGATAAACATTTCAATCTTTTTGTAGAATAAAAATAGAATATACAAGTGCAACAACCATTTTAATGTCTTCCACTAAAATAGAATTTGGAATAACTACAAACTCATAATGTAATCCTCTGAAAGACTAAAACAAAATATGCGGTAGCATTACATAATTTGGTTCCGTAAAACAGAATTTGAAATAACATAGTGCAATAACAAGCCAAGTTCAAATACAAAACATGTTGCTCAATTAAACCAGAATTTAGTTGACTAGATTATAATTGAGAGTTTAAATTACAACGCAAAATAACAACAATTCAAAGTAGGCAGTAACAATCCATTTGAATGATAGAAATCTGAAATAAAAGATATATAAAACAATTAGAAATTATAATATGAAATTTATTTCCAACTTGAACAGATCAAATTAAATATAACCTTAGATTGCATTCTTCATTCGTGTCATGTCATCGGTATTAACTCCAACACTAATACAATAAAATAGGAAATAACAATCAAAACTTTACTGAATGTACAACACAATCGGAAACAGTAATCAAAATATAAAAAAGAAACAACATAAAAGAATAAACTTTGTTACCTCAATAGAGAGAAACAAATTGTGATAGAAAAAATACTGAGACAAAGAAACGGAGAAGAGGTCACAACGGAGAGAAACGGTCAAGAGAAGGAAAATAAGGAGTTGTGAGGAAACAAAGAGCAAGGAGAGAAACGGTCTTGGGTTGTGGCGGCGAGGAGAGAAATAGAGAGCTAGGTGAAAGTCGGCGAGGTGGGCGACACAATTTCAACAAGTGGACTGTGAGTGGCGGGGTGAGAACTGAGGAGGATGATACAATACTATTGATACTAGTGAGCGTGAATGAATGAGAGGTTTTATGCGATAGAGTGTGACTGTGTGTGTGTGAGGATATCACTAGGGTTTGGAATTGAGCTTAATGGGTGATGGGTCTAATTGTTGTATAAAAAAAAAGTTGTCTTATTGAGTCAGATTTTTATGTAAAAAATAATTATATAAAAAAATATGAGTAGTGTTGGTTTGTTTCGGTTTTTATTGGTTTTTAAAACTAAAATCCAATACCCGAACCAATAATCTTTGGTTTACATTGGTTTGGTTTGGTTTGGTTTTTTTTACCCGAACCAAAAATAACGGGTAATTTTTGGGTTGGTTTGGTTTGGATGTTCGGGTTGATTGATTTATTTTGTCGACTTACACCCCTATGTTAAGGATTTAGTTTACTTCAAATTAGGCTTAACTGTTTTAATTTTGGTTCATCTAAGACGCCTCAACTTATTCACAACAAAAAGTTCTTGTGTCAAAAGTAAGGAACCTCTTTATCTAGCACACATAATTTCAAACTTTCAATTTAGCCATAACAACATGCTCATCATTAGGCCTTGCTCAAAAATCAAACACAATGTTGACTTATAGGATAAACTTCAAACACATAATTTAAGTAAAACAAGCCAACAAAGAACCATAAAAAACACTACAAGAGGTCAAACATCAAAATTTATCTTCTCCCTCAACATTAGCAATAAGTGTGGTCCTCAAGGCAGAATACTAGACTAGACTAAATGAATAAATAAATGAGAGAAAGTAAAAGTGACTTCTTTGAAAGAACTTGTTGTTGGAGCTTTTATTTTCTAAAATAAAAAATAATCAACAAAAATAATGAATTTAAACTAGAACAAAATAAAAAGAAAATACAGTTTGCCTCCTACAAAGCGCTTATTTACGTCTCGAGCCTAACGATAACCTAATAATTAATCAGGCGACTTTCCCATAGAAAATTTCACGTTTAAAGTATTGCTCCGTATTAACTTTCTAATCATGTGGTTTTAATTATTTTTTTCCTTTTTTATATGTGGTGAATGAGTTTCAGGAGATGGTAAAATTCTAATTTCATCTTCACCCACCATTTGATGGGGAATAAACACAGAAACACAATAACAAGTAATACACAGCGGATATAAAATTCCCCCAACTTGCAAGAACCCGTGAGGAGCAACAACAAATATATGGCAACAATTAATCAAAATAAAAGAATGTAAAGAACACCGATATTTTAACGTGGAAAAACCCTCAATGGAAGGGTAAAAACCACGGGTCGTCCAGACCAAAGAAATAGCTCCACTATAATCAAATAAGGATACAAGAGAGTCTCAAAAAGATGCACAAAGTGTGCCTACAACCAGCCAAAATAACAAAGCACTAAAGCTTACAAATGAAAAGCAAGAAGAAGAAAAAACACAAAAAAACCTGCTACTGTGCGAGCTCGATTCCTCCCACTCCAGAAGTCGTTTCGCCGATCTAACCGTTGAAAACGAAGCCCTGAATGTTTCGGACCTACTGTCCAAATTTCGTCCCGATCCAACGGTTAACGAATGCGCAATCAATATTTTTCTGAGACTGATTTAAAAAAATCGGGAATAGGGTTTACTCTTCCCTTTTCTCTTCTGGTGGTTGCCTTTTCATCAAAATAGTTTCTCTCTTCCAACCCTAATTATACCACTCTCCACTTAAATAAGTGAGACACATGGACTACAATATTTGGGTCTTTCTCCACATAGGAAGGGAGCCCAATACCCAACACATCTCCCCCTCACAACTATGTGGAGATAATCGCCAAACCGGTGTATCACAACAAGTTTCAAACTTCCCTCTTGGTAATGCTTTAGTCATCATATCGAAACCATTATAGTCAGTATGAACTTTAGCCAACTCCAACAACTTAGCTTCCAAAACATCACGTATCCAATGATACCTCACATCAATGTGTTTGGACCTGCTATGAAACGTTGAATTCTTACCAAGATGAATAGCACTTTGACTATCGATAAATAATACATATTTGTCCTGAATAAATCCAAGCTCCTGCAAGAATTTCTTCAACCAAATCAACTCTTTGCATGCTTCGGTAATGGCAATGAACTCTGCCTCAGTTGTAGACAATGCTACACATTTCTGTAATCTAGACTGCCAAGCCACAGCTCCATCTCCAAATTTAATCATGTAGCCTGAAGTTGACTTTCTTGAGTCAATATCTCCAGCCATATCTGAGTCGGAGTACCCCACCAAATTAGGTTTGTCACCTCCAAAACAAAGCCTCATACATGTAGTACCACAAAGATACCTCAAAATCCATTTTACAGCATTCCAATGCTCTCTACCTGGATTTGACAAAAATCTACTGACTGTACCAACCGCATGCGCAATATCTGGTCTTGTACACACCATTGCATACATCAAACTACCCACAACAGAAGTATAAGGAACTCGTTCCATGTATCTTTTCTCATCTTCACTAGAAGGACTTTGTTTAGAACTCAACTTAAAATGAGCAACAAGAGGAGTACTTACAGCCTTAGAGTTTTCCATTTGAAACCTTTGCAACACTCTCTCAATATAGTGTTCTTGTGACATCCAAAGTTTCTTCTCCTTTCTGTCACGCACGATTCTTATGCCAAGAATCTGTTTAGCTGCTCCCATGTCTTTCATGGCAAATGACTCGCCCAACTGCTTCTTTAACCTGTCAATCTTGGAAATATTTTTCCCAACAATAAGTATGTCATCGACATATAATAACAGGCTAATGAAATCATCGTTAGAAAATTTTCTAACAAATACACAATGGTCAGAAGTAGTCTTCATGTATCCTTGGTCACACATGACAGACTCAAACTTTTTGTCCCACTGCCTTGGAGCTTGCTTCAAACCGTATAGACTCTTTCTTAGTCTACACACATAGTCTTCCTTGCCTTCAACAAGAAAACCATCAGGTTGCTTCATGTAAATCTCTTCCTCCAAATCACCATGAAGGAAAGCCGTTTTTACATCTATTTGCTCTACCTCTAAGTCAAGAGTAGCTGCCAAACTCAACACGGTTCTAATTGATGACATCTTTACCACATGTGAGAAAATCTCATTAAAATCAACACCCTTTCTTTGACGGAAACCTTTCACCACTAATCTGGCTTTATACCTCGGAGACTTTGAGTTACTCTCAAGTTTCACTCTATATATCCACCTGTTTTCCAAAGCCCTTTTGCCTTTTGGCAACTTCACTAAATCATAAGTGTGATTATCATGCAAGGATTTCATCTCATCATGCATTACATCCAACCACTTTTGACTTTCTTCACTCTCCATGGCCTCTCGAAAACACTCAGGTTCCCCTTCATCAGTCAAATTCACATACTCATCAGAAACATACCTTGTAGATGGTTGTCTTTGCCTCTTAGACCTCCTAAGTTGGGTTAGAGATGATTCAAAAGCATCACTAAGATTCTCATCGTGTGACAACTCATGATCTTCACTAGTTGGAATATTTACCTCATCTCTAAGTCGATGATCATCAACACTATCATGTGGCTTATCATTCTGATCATTATCATCAGTAGTATCCAAATCAGGAACAAGTGACTGAACTGGATCACCATCAGATAAAACGTTATCTCTCTCAAGTGTAGTTTTCTCCACCTTATCAATGTCTTCAATAGTTTGGTCTTCCATGAACACTACATCACGACTTCTAATAACCTTTTTGTTTATAGGATCGTACAACTTGTAGCCAAATTCATCCTCACCATAACCAATAAAGATACATTGCTTTGACTTTGCATCCAACTTGGATTTTCATCCTTCGGAACATGCACAAAAGCCTTGCAACCAAAGACTCTCAAGTGATCATACTTGACATTCTTCCCAAACCAAACCTTGTTTGGTACCTCACTATTCAAAACGACAGTAGGAGTGAGATTAATAACATGCACCGCCGTGTACAGTGCCTCACCCTAATAATGTTTAGGCAACTTAGCTTCAGAGAGCATACACCTCACTCTCTCAACAAGTGTCCGATTCATCCTCTCTGCTAAACCATTCAGCTGAGGAGTTTTAGGAGGAGTCTTTTCATGTGCTATACCCTGTTGTTTGCAATAGACATGAAAGGGTCTGCAATACTCACCACCGTTGTCAGTACGAACACGTTTCAGCTTTTTGCCTGTCTGCCTCTCAACCAAAGCATGAAATTGTTTGAATTTATCCAACACTTGGTCTTTTGTCTTCAGAACATAAACCCATAGTTTCTTGGAACAGTCATCAATAAAAGTAACAAAATAAAGTGCACCACTAAAAGATTTTACCTTTAAAGGGCCACAAACGTCAGAATGCACCAACTGAAGCAACTCTGACTTTCTAGAGGGAGGATGCCTTTTGAAGGATACTCTAGTTTGTTTACCAATTATGCAGTGAGAACATTTCTCCAAATCTACATTCTTCAAACCTGGAAGCATATCCTTTCTAGCTAAGCAATTTAACCCCTTTTCACTTATATGACTAAGCCTTCGGTGCCACAAAGATGATTCCATATCCACGGCATTCACACTGTCTTTTGCAACTAAAGCTTTTGTCCAATACAGTTTACTAATTTTCTACCCTCTAGCCACAACCAAGTTACCTTTACTGAGTTTTCACTTTCCAGAAGCAAAATGATTGTCAAAACCACTTTCATCAAGCATATGCACAGAGATCAAATTGAAGCGAACATCTGGAGCATGTTTGACTCCTTTAAGCAACAATTGCATTCCCATGTTGGTTTGCAAGCATACATCACCAACACCAATTACATCAGATACACCATCATTACCCATCTTCAAAACTCCAAAGTCACCTGAAGTATAAGATGTGAAGAACTCCTTCCTCGGTAGTACCACTATCAATTATCCACATGCTCTCATCAGATACAAGATTAATTGACTCATAGTCACGGAGAATAATAAGATCATCACTAGTAGCAGTAGTAACACGGTCATCATTACTATCATCATCACGACCCCTTGTTTCTGCTTACCTTTCTTGCCTTTATTCTCCTTTTTCCACAGAAAACAATTCTTCTATATGTGCCCTGTTTTATGACAATAATGACACTCCACATTTTTGTGTCTAGACTTGGACTTGCTTCTGCTGTTTTCTCTACCACCCTTCGGTTCTTTTTTCTGACTTATCCCCCTATTTTCAGTGACAAGAACTTTAGATTGAGATGAAGAACCCTGTGCCTTCCTTCTCATCTTCCCATTCAAAACACCACCCTTAGCCGTTTCCAAAGAAACAACATCATTAGGAGCTGAACTCGTTATAGAAACCCAAAATGTCTCCCAAGACTCTGGTAAAGATAACAATAAAAATAGTCCCAATAGCTCGTCATCAAACTTGATACCCATTCCAAACATTTGATCAAGGAGCCCCTGAAATTCACTCAAGTAGTCCGAAATAAACGTTCCCTCCTTATACTTCAAACTTATGAAACTATTCAGTAAGAATAATTTATTATTCCCTGATTTAGAGGCAAACAAAGTCTGTATCTTATCCCACATAGTTTTTGCATTTGTCTCATTAGCAATATGATTATAAACATTATCTTCTACATATTGCCTAACAAAACCACATACCTGTTGATGTTCAAATTCCCAGTCTTCATTAGATTTAGTATCCGGCTTTTTAGAACCAAAAATAGGAAGATGCATATTCTTCACAAATAAAAAATCTTTCATCTTGCCCTTCCACAAATGGTAATTAGTACCATTCAAGCATACCATCTTTATATTCATATTTGCCTCCATCCTTCAAGCAAGTCAAATAACCCTTTAACCAAGAGCTCTGATGCCACTCTGATGGGGAATAAACACAGAAACACAATAACAAGTAATACGCAGCGGATATAAAATTCCTCCAACTTGCAAGAACTCGTGAGGAGCAACAACAAATATATGGAAGTAATTAATCAAAATAAAAGAATGTAAAGAATACCGATATTTTAACGTGGAAAACCCCTCAATGCAAGGGTAAAAACCACGGATCGTCTAGACCAAAGAAATAGCTCCACTATAATCAAATAAGGGTACAAGAGAGTCTCAAAAAGATGCACAAAGTGTGCCTACAACCAGCCAAAATAACAAAGCACTAAAGCTTACAAATGAAAAGCAATACGAAGAAAAAACACCAAAAAACCTGCTACTGTGTGAGCTCAATTTCTCCCACTCCAGAAGTCTTTTCGCTGATCTGACCGTTGAAAACGAAGCCCTGAATGTTTCGAACCTACTGTCCAAATTTCAGTCCGATCCAACAGTTAACGAATGCGCAATCGATGTTTTTCTGAGACTCATTTAACAAAATCGGGAATAGGGTTTTCTCTTCCCTTTTCTCTTTTGGTGGTTGCCTTTTCATCAAAATAGTTTCTCTCTTCCAACCCTAATTATACCACTCTCCACTTAAATAAGTGAGACACATGGACTACAATATTTGGGTCTTTCTCCACATAGGAAGGGAGCCCAATACCCAACACCATTATGTTAGGGCCATGCAAAATAAGATATTTTTCCAAACAGTTTGGCATCTCTAAATCCTCAAAATTGTCATAACTAACCTTGTCATTAATATTATTAGCCTCAATGAAGCTAGAAGAAGCAAATGAAGAAGAGTTTTTTTTTTTTGAAAGAATTAAACACTTTAAATTCAGTCTCTTCATCACCCAATCTCAAAGTTAATTTTTCCTGATTATCGATCAAATTTTTTCTGATGGCCAAGAAGGGTCTACCCAATATAGTTGGTATTTCCTCCATTTCTAAAACAACCATCTTCGCAGAAAAAAAAACTTATCCACTTTTACTAACACATCCTCTATTATCCCACGAGGGTGGATAATAGATCTGTCAGCAAGCTATAGAGAAATGTTAGTCGGTTAGGGTTCTTGTAAGCCCAACTTCCTCTAAAACAAGCACAAGCATCAAATTAATAATAGCTCCTAAATCACAAAGTGCTATTTCAAAATACGAGTTACCAATAGTACAAGGAATAGTAAAACTACCAGGATCCTTAAACTTAGAGGGCAACTTTTTCAAGACTATAGTAAAGCATTCCTTGTTAAGCTTAACCATCTCAAAGTCCTCTAGTTTCTTTTTTTTAGAAATGATTTTTTAAAAAAAAATTAGCTTTAGCTTGTTCTTTTTGTATTTGGCTTGTTTTGAGTAGGCAATAATCCCACAAGCCTTTGTGCCAATAGATTGACAATATTAGACATTTGAGTTTCTAGATTGCGAAGTTGAGTTGAGATTTGATTCTCCATATTCAAAAACCTTTTTTCTATCTGCTCTATGAATTTATCTAGTACATCTTGAAGATCTGGTTTCCTTTCCTCTTGCCTTTGCACATGTGGTTGCTTGAAAAAAAAATTAGATTTTTACCCTTGTTGTTCTTATCCCTAAGAGAAAGTAGGGTGATTCTTCCAACCTGGATTATAGGTAGAAGAATAAGAGTCATTCTAACTGCGATTGGTGTTGGTGACATAGTTAGCTTCCTCAATATGAGTTGCTAGAATTGATTGAGTTTGTGTTTTACTTTCAATGGCCTTCAACCTCTCATTTGTCTGTCCCATATAATTTGCAAGAACACCCATACAAGGATGTCCAACTTTTTGCATATACTTCACCAAAGAATCATGCATACTCTTCTTGGCATCACCATCTTTTTGGCTGACATACTTGGCTTCCTCAATCTACTTAACCCATGGATTTCCCAAATTACTTTCATCATCAAGTCCAAAAAATTCACAAACATCACCGGAAGAAGTGCCTGTAGAAGTTGGTTGAGCTTGTGCTGACATAAGAGTCTCAAGTTGCTTAGTGATTCTATCTACATTCATCTCCAATGTGTTATTAGCTGATGACTCTTCATCATATGCATAGTTTTCATTGTTTTTAGTCTTATTTATCTTTTATTCATTAGTTAATTTAAGGAGTTATTTGATATATTTTGTTGATTTTAGTTCTTTGATTCAATGAAATATTTATGTTCTTATTTCCTTGATTAAGTAGATATTTTTCGTAGTTTTGCGGTGTTTCTTTGTTTTAGTGCAGTGCTGAATTTTGGTGAGAAATCAACATGACCTATGTGGAGTATTTTAGCCATATCTGGAGTTTTAGATGTCCAATTAGAGTCAAATGAAGCACAAGCATCAAATTAATAATAGCTCCTAAATCACAAAGTGCTATTTCAAAATACGAGTTACCAATAGTACAAGGAATAGTAAAACTACCAGGATCCTTAAACTTAGAGGGCAACTTTTTCAAGACTATAGTAAAGCATTCCTTGTTAAGCTTAACCATCTCAAAGTCCTCTAGTTTCTTTTTTTTAGAAATGATTTTTTTAAAAAAAATTAGCTTTAGCTTGTTCTTTTTGTATTTGGCTTGTTTTGAGTAGGCAATAATCCCACAAGCCTTTGTGCCAATAGATTGACAATATTAGACATTTGAGTTTCTAGATTGCGAAGTTGAGTTGAGATTTGATTCTCCATATTCAAAAACCTTTTTTCTATCTGCTCTATGAATTTATCTAGTACATCTTGAAGATCTGGTTTCCTTTCCTCTTGCCTTTGCACATGTGGTTGCTTGAAAAAAAAATTAGATTTTTACCCTTGTTGTTCTTATCCCTAAGAGAAAGTAGGGTGATTCTTCCAACCTGGATTATAGGTAGAAGAATAAGAGTCATTCTAACTGCGATTGGTGTTGGTGACATAGTTAGCTTCCTCAATATGAGTTGCTAGAATTGATTGAGTTTGTGTTTTACTTTCAATGGCCTTCAACCTCTCATTTGTCTGTCCCATATAATTTGCAAGAACACCCATACAAGGATGTCCAACTTTTTGCATATACTTCACCAAAGAATCATGCATACTCTTCTTGGCATCACCATCTTTTTGGCTGACATACTTGGCTTCCTCAATCTACTTAACCCATGGATTTCCCAAATTACTTTCATCATCAAGTCCAAAAAATTCACAAACATCACCGGAAGAAGTGCCTGTAGAAGTTGGTTGAGCTTGTGCTGACATAAGAGTCTCAAGTTGCTTAGTGATTCTATCTACATTCATCTCCAATGTGTTATTAGCTGATGACTCTTCATCATATGCATAGTTTTCATTGTTTTTAGTCTTATTTATCTTTTATTCATTAGTTAATTTAAGGAGTTATTTGATATATTTTGTTGATTTTAGTTCTTTGATTCAATGAAATATTTATGTTCTTATTTCCTTGATTAAGTAGATATTTTTCGTAGTTTTGCGGTGTTTCTTTGTTTTAGTGCAGTGCTGAATTTTGGTGAGAAATCAACATGACCTATGTGGAGTATTTTAGCCATATCTGGAGTTTTAGATGTCCAATTAGAGTCAAATGAAGTGCAAATGAACACTAAGATCCATATCTACAACTTCCATGAAGACATCAAAACCCAATTCGGACTAAAAAGAGGAGAAACATGCACTAAACTACAGACAAAAGATGTTGTGCGCTGGAAGCGCGCCTGAAGCGCATTTCGCACTGAAGCCACTGTCGTTGCGCGCCTGGAGCGTGCAGAAGAACATTTAAAACTGATTTTTCTCACTTTTGAGGAATCTTTTTGGCTATTGGGAAGTGGGGAGACTTGTGTCCTAATAGAGAAAATCAAGGACATCCGTTTCTACCATCATTGGAGCAGTTTTGTCAAGAATCATTCATGAATCATTCTTGTAATTCTTCTTTAATCCCTATCTTTTGTATCTCTGTCATGAGTAACTAAACGCTATTTGTTAGGGATGAGTGTAACAAGATAAAACCGTTATTTCTCTGAATTGATTTCTAGTTATATGAATGAGTTTATTGAATTATTTTTCTCATCTCTGTGCTTAATGCTTTTTATTGCTTGATCAACATTAAAATGTTCTACGATTCGTATTTTGAAACGGAAGTGGACTTTATGAATGCTTGAGATGAGAAATTCATGAATTTGTAGTCAAGGGATAGATACAGGTCATGAAACCAATTAAATTAGTTGCAAAGGCAATAGTTTAACAAGAGAATTCTTGTACGGGAAGACTTAATTCTAATCTTAAATCCACTAAGGAATTATGGGTTACTTTGGAATTAAAGGTTCTGTCACTAAGACATTAGGGCAAGAATAATAACGAGAATTCGGTAATAATTCAATAAAGGAATTCAGTAACTAGGAACAATTAGACACCAAGGTTGGATTCGAAGTGAAACTCATCCCTGACATTTTTCTCATTATAAACGATCAATTTTATTACAATTGTTAATTTTAAATATCACTTCAATCAATTTGGGAACTTTTTGTTCAATTTTAGTAATTAAATATAATTTGATAGTAAAACACAATCCTTGAGTTCGACACTCGGTATTACCGTTTTATTATTACTTGCATCGATTCAGTACACTTGCTGAAACGCTATCATTAGCCTCTACTTTGTACATCCCAACATGCTTTTTAACATGTCTATAACTTGAACTCCATTGACAACTATTAGTATCTATTACTTCCACCAAGGCATATAGCCTCCACTAGCAACATGTCATGTTCTTTCTTTTAACATGTCATGTTCTTTTCTTAGAATATAGCCTCCATCAGCAACATCAATACTTCTTCTACTTTGAACCGAAAGTCCATTGTGAAAAATTTGAACAAGTTGTCATATATGGTAGCCTTGATGCAGACAACTTCTGGTCATGTCTTGGAATCTTATGCCTCATATAAGAACTCTTGCTCAAATTGAACAAAGTTGGTGATGTCATTCCCAAGTTTAGCAAACCTAGATGGAGGAAAATATTTTTTCAAAAATATTTTGGTTTGTTGATCCCAAGTAATAGAATCAGCAGGTTGGGATGAAAACTAGTTTGAAGTCTTATCCGTTAAGGACCATGGAAATAGCCTCAATCTTATGGCATCTGTAAAAACACTGTTATATTTTATGGTGTCTCCATCCTTATGATCCTCTTTAGATGATTATTGGGGTCTTGAATTGGTAGTCCTCTGAAAATAGTAGAGGTTTGCCTCCACAACTACGTTAACTACGTTTTCCGTAAAATAATCCTTTAACATTCTTGGTATTCTTTCACCCATTTCTCTTATTTGTTTTCTTCGCCTACGAGCAATTCATTCAATTTTTGGATCAAAAAGCAAAATAAACTCCTAGAAAAGAGTGAACATGCACAAAAATTACCAAAAAAAACTAATAAATTAATAACAACTAAATAAATAATTTTTTTTTGATTTTTTAAAAACTAAAATGTAAAATCAAATTGAAATGATAATAATAACAAATAAAATTAAATATATTAGTAATAGTAACAACGAATAGTAAATCAAACATATTTATCTTTTTTTTTGAATAAAATAATTAAAATTAAACTGAATAAAAAAATGTCTAAAATAGTAAAAAAAAAATGGCTTAACATTTCTAAATTAATCACCGGAAACGGCACCAAAAACTTGTTCAAAATTCTGCACGTGTACTGGTTCGCCAAATAGTAGTAATATATAAGATTATCGTATTCACAGTGATTAATTTAACAACTGTCAAATTACTCAAGATTCTACATTATTTAGACTAATCAAAATTATTGTTAGTCAGTGATAACAAAAACGTAACGATAACATGAAAATTATAACGAGAATATATAACAACACAACTTTGAATTAATGGAAATTAAACTTAGGGTCATTGTTTCATTTGTAATATCAATACCTCAAGTCATACTTTTATATGAATTCTTATTTATTTTCTCAATTATCAATCCCTCTTTAAAACTATTAACAAAAATTCATCATTCAATATAATATTCTTTTCTCTAAATTAATTCTTTGAATGATCATACAAAAAATATAATTAAGAGAAAACATAAAGAACCAAGAAGTTGAGCGATTGAATGATTAGTATCTATGTTTCATCATATAACAATCTTAATCTCAATTATCCTATAGATATACCAATTAATTGTAGTTGATTAGTAGCCAATTGATTGATTATGGCATACAAAAGTCGGGCATCCCAAAGATGTAAATAAAACAATAGAATAATTTGATTTAGATAAACAACAAAAATCTAAAATAAAACTAGAATTTAAAAATATGACATAGGAAAAAGGTATCTTAATCACAAGACTCACTAAAGACCCTAGAAGAGAGTTTAGTTACTCATTGATATATAGAAAATAAAGTAAATAATAGAAGTGTTGATCAATTAACAGAAAATAAATAAAACCGTCAAAGAGTATATTTTTGCTCCAAAATTTGAGACACTTTGCTCTAGCTCTAACCACTCCTAAGTTTCCAAAGTGTTTGTCCTTATTTTCTCTTTAATTTTTTTTTTTACTTCTCCGATTTTGTTTCTGGTGTACGACCTGCTTGAAGTGTGCAACAAACCTCCTTCTTGTACTTATAAATTGGAATATTAAACTTGATATTTTTGGACTAAAAAATTAGTAGATTTGACCAATTTGAATTGTTTTATCATCTCATGATTAATTATGCAAGTACGATAAATAAATGAATAAGAAGAAGTTGAAATTAAAACTATAAAATAAGATAAAATAGAGGACAAATACCCTATAAAAATTCTATAAAAATTGGTTTATAATTTTTTTTACTAGACTATTATAACTTGTTACAAAGTGACAATTGTGAAAAGAGGAAATAAAATAACAATAGTTGTATCAAATCAAACACAATAGTTGTATTTACAATTATATTTTACACAGTTTTATTTGTAAATATCATCTCAAAATAATAGTAGTTAATTAGATGTATGAATTATAGAGAAGGAAATGGACAGTAAAGTGTAAGTCATGTCTCAAAAGAATAACTTGAAAAAATATTAAAAGTGACATTAGCATATATAAAATTCACAAGGCAACTAAATAAATTAAAAAATGGTTGAATGATTTGAATTGATAATAATTACTTTTCTTTCTATGATAATAGGTTATCTTAAAGGAAATAGTTTGAACTAAAATAAATGTATAACATAAGTGCAGCTTAAAAAAGACATTAATTAAATTCGATTATGAAAATATGTGCATTTAGAATAGAATAATTCTGGAACCCGGTAGAAACTTTGTTTTTATTGTATTAGTGTGAAAAGCAACATCACTCTTCAAGATAAGTGCTTCCTCCGTCTCATTTGAGGTGTGTACAATTCTTTAGAAAATGATTATTTGATTTGATTTCAATGATAAAATGTTTCATTTACTCAAATATTTTTATTAACTGTATTAGTGGAAAAAAGTAATTAATGTTGTATTGGAATTGTAAAATGACAAATAATATGAGACAAAAAGAAATGGAAAATGAGGCATTTAAAATGAGATGGAGGAAATAATTGTTTCCTCGTAAACTTGACTTGTCAGAATGAAATAACAATTTACAAATTTGTGAAAAATCTAAAACATTTGTTTTAAACCTAATTTGTAGCCTCCATGTTCATCTCCAGCTAACATGCCTTTTGTGTGATATCTTTTTTTGTTAAGTTATATGAACCAAAAGCAACAAATATAATGTCACTAATGATACAATTATAATGCAGAAGGAAATATTGAAATTTGATTTGGTGAACGTAAAGTTAAAAATATGGATTAGATGTTTCAAATTATCATGTAGACAAATCTATTATCTATTAGGCTAAATACTATCCGTAATCCCTTAACTTAATTTCAGTTAACAATTTAGTCCTTTATCTTTTTTTTTTTCTTCTCAATTTGTTCCTTTATGTTTTTAAATAATTTCAGCGTTACCCTTTAAATGGGGTTTCGTTAAGAAAAAGTTAAAAAAATCCCTCCTCCATGTTCAAAAAAAGTTATCCTTTATGTTTTGGAAATATTTCAGAAAAATATTCAAAGTTTGTTCTAAGTTTGATAGTAGGATTGATTCGTTAAAACTGAAGCTATGAGTATTTATACTCCATAGAAATCACTTCAGATAAGTGACAATCGTTCCTAGAGGTTT
The DNA here is from genome assembly GCA_037974735.1 of Cicer chorassanicum. Lineage (NCBI taxonomy): Eukaryota > Viridiplantae > Streptophyta > Magnoliopsida > Fabales > Fabaceae > Cicer > Cicer chorassanicum. The sequence continues at coordinate 29,407,339 of JBBPBP010000001.1, forward strand.
GATGAACATATGCAATGATCTAGATGAGGGATTTTTTTAACTTTTTCTTAACGGAATCCCACTTAAAGGGTAACGCTGAAATTATTTAAAAACATAAAGGACCAAATCGGAAAAAAAAAAAAAAAGATAAAGGACCAAATCGTTAACCGAAATTAAGTTAAGTTAAGGGACCACGAGTGATATTTAGCCTATCTATTATATATATTAAAATACACTCCCACATAAACATCATCTAATATTGTGACATTTTATTCAAATATTGCCACCTCAACGAAATCCTATGTGGCACATCTAAAAAGTTTTTCCTCTTCAATTCTCCTTATTGTTCAATTTCCAATTTCCTTTAACACACATTTTACTATTACTATTATTATTATTATTATTATTATTATTATTATTATTATTATTATTATTATTATTATTATTATTATTATTATCATTATTATTATTATTTAGTATCTTATATTATGTATAACTATTAATGTGTCATGAGTTACAAATTAAAGTACAATCAATATATAATTTTTTTTTGACGTATACTATTCTACTTCTTCAAACAATCTCTACGATTAGTGTCTTGCAACCCAATTATTTTCAAAGAAGTAGATATTTTTTGTTGTCAATTTTTTTTAAAATACTATCAATTTGAAGTTTCTACATCTATTTTACTTCTACTCAACCGTACATACGAGTTGTTTGTGAAAATTCTCAAGTCATGTTGTATAGAAGTCTCATACTCAAAATATTGGAATTTAGATTTGTCCTTTCATTGACATGATTAGAATGAAATGAATACCAAATGACAAAATCATTTTTAAATTTTTATAACAATATTTTGACTATAAATTTAGATTTAACAACACAAAAAAAGAGCATGACTAATCTGATTATGTGGTAGATAATTATACATATTAATATTTATTAAAATAATTTTAAGATTTTTAACACTAAATATAATTTATGAATTTTGTTTGTAAGATGATCTTCACAATGGATTTTTAATACTAAATATATGAATTAGTTGCAATTACGTTCTGCAAAACAGTTTACATATTCTCAAATGTGTGTTTGTCAACTCATATATAATAATTACTCAAATAAACTTACTTGAAAAAATTCTCTACAAACAAAATGAATAAATTATATTATTTTTGAAATTTTAAAATCTTGTTCACAATACTACTATGTTAAAGTCTATATATCTCGCGCAACGCGCAGGTTATATTCTAGTGTATTGTTATTATTGTTCTTTAATTACTGTGGGAACTTTAATTTTCCAAGTGTAAATTTAAATCATTGTCCAGTTAATTTATTGCACTAAAAAATTATGCATTGTAACAATGAATCTACTTTGAATGATGGAAATTATGAACTATCAAGACCTTATGATTTAAAAAAAAGAAGAGGAAATGACCTAGTAAGAAATGGCTGAAAGGAGACAAAACGTGCGGTTTGTTGAATGGAACATCAATAATTGGCATCGACATAAATTAAATAAATTACTTTTTTTTATCATTGATAATTGTTAATGAAAGATAACATAAAAATTATGTAACTAAATATTAGGTATAAAATAGAACATGCATTTCCAGTGGCTAGCAATCATCCCCTACGGAAGAAGATGTTCATGAAGGAGAAAAATATACCAAAGTTAGTTACTCAAATGAATATTAACATCAGTTGCATTTCATCAAACACCACAAAAGCGTGTCTCGAGATTGTGATATCGTGTCTTCTTGAATCTTGGTTCAGCCAAGAAAAAAAGAATAAATATTTGGACTTACATTGGAAATGGTTACAAAATAATTCATATTTAATAAATGGTAAATAGATAGCAGATAAACGTTCATTGCATTATATGAGCTATTATTAATGTTTGTTTTTTGTTGAATTTTTGTTGTTGATGAAATAAAATATAATAGATGAAATGAAATTGTGTACTATATGAAGAATAGAAAGAGATGAGATTCTAACTATGACAATTAAGCAAATAAGTGAGGTGACACAAATAGAATTATGTGGCATAAAATGTGATTAGGTGTCAAATGAATGATTTTAGAATCCCATGTTAATAGAATATTTTTTTAGATTTTATCTGGTTGCTTATGTCATTCCATATCTCCCACTAAGCCAATCATCTAACATCAATGTAAACTTTGTCTATTAGCGATTCTAAATAAGTCTACCTTCTCAGTTTGTCAAGAAATAAGATTTGTTCATGGATACAAAACACCCTTTGGAGTTGTTTTTATATTTTATTTGTAAATATAAAACACCGTATAACTTATCCCCTAACCAATCCAAACCCTTAAGACTTGTTTTATATTTTATTTGTAAAGTTTCATACTTTACACCCTTTGTTTATGATTATATCATTGTTTTCTTCTGCTCTCAATTTTTTTATTGTTATATCTTGTCATCTTTTGATTCTTTTTTTTTTTGTCAATGACAAAAGGGAAGAAAAATCTGACAACAAATTTTTGCTTTGAGAGAAGTGTATGAGATCTATTTAAAAAAAGGGGATAATTTTTTTCTTATAAAACCTATGAACGTTCTTAACATTTCAAAAGAAAAAGGAACAGATGTTAAAGATTAGTCAATCATCTGTTAAGAACAACTTTCAAGTACTCTCTCAAAAACAAGTTTGACTCAAGTTAATCTTCTGATTGAAGCATCTACAACAACTTGTTTTGAATTCTTCGATTCAAGCGTCTATGAAATGAGAATGATCCTATGATCACATCCTCTAATTATTTTGACATAACATAAAAATATATTATCTTAAAAAGAAATCAAGCGCGAAAAAACACAAGAATATATTTTGAAACTCACGTCAGTTATCATATATAGTACAATCAGTACAAATCATAGGCGTACGAAAGTTGCACAATGATTTCCTATAACGATCAAAAAACCTAAAGGAATCAACGACCTCTATATAAAAAAATATTTGTGCGGAAATTCAAAAAGACAAGACTAAAATAAGAAGAGAAACATAAAACACCACTTTGAGAGAAAAATCTTTAAAGAAAAGAACAAACTTTGTCTACAACAAAAATTTTGTAATACTGAAAAGAGAAAAGTTCTTAAAACAATTTTACTGAGAATTTTTCATTGTAATGCCCCCTTGAAAAGAGATACCCATAAGCACTTGAAACAATTTCATCTTTGTACCTTAGCCTAGTAGTGCCTATGAACCTCAAAAGTTTGAATGTACTAAGCTAGAAGTTTGAGAACACTAGAACATAGTCTGGTGACTTGTAGATGTTTTAGTGGTTGAAAGAAAACAATGTGATTTAGTGGATGAAATCCTTGAGTGATAAAAGAGACATATTGTAGCTACCGTTTTGGTGAACCATGATAAATCGGTTTTGGGATCCCTCTTCCTTATCTCTTTATTTTTGTGTTAAAGTTATTTTCTTTAAATTTGTCTTAAGTTTCTAACCATAAGTCTTTTTAAGAGAAAAAATTTTAAATTTAAAAACACAATTCAAAACCTCATTTATTGTGTTTTCAACCTTTAGAAGTTACATTGAGCTTATAGTCTTCCATGTTTTCTTTCATTTTTATCCTCATTATCTTAATTGAATTTTTTAAATATTAATTAGAAATATTGTTAGCTTGTCTGCTATCTTCTATCAAAGGGAGGCATTTTGTAATTGTCGAAGTTTCAAACGTCTTGGGTCGAATGACGTGAATTTTAGTTTTTTGAAAGAATTATAGGGAGATGTTAAAATTTTTAGTTTTTTGAAAGAATTATAGGGAGATGTTAAACTTGATTTTGTGAGATTTATGGAGGAGTTTCATGTGAATGAAAGATTGGTGTGAGAGGTTCCAACTGTATAATTGTGCTTATTCCAAAAAAAGGTAATCCTTATAGTTTGAATATTTTTTGGCCTATCTCTCTTTTGTGGGTTACATGTATGAGGTCTTAACAAAAGTGTTGGCAAATAGATTGAAAAACATCATTGGTAAATTCATTTTAGATTCTCAATCGGCGTTTTTTAATGGGGGACAAATTTTGGATAGAATTTTAATTGCAAATGAGATTATTGATGAGGCAATAACGAGAAAGGAATTGATCATATTCAAAGTAGATTTTGAAAAAACGTATGATTTTGTGGAGTGAGATTATTTGGATGCAGTTATGGCGAAATGGATGTTGGAATGTGTTAGTTCTATGGAGGCGTCAGTTCTTGTCAATTAGGTCTCCCACCGATGAGTTTCCTTTATTTCAAGGTTTGCATCAGAGCGACCCCATTTCTCCATTTTAATTCTTATTAGCTATTGGAGGTTTTAACTCCATTACTTGTGCTTCGATTACAAATGAGTTGTTTGATGACTACATAGTGGATGAAAGTGTGGACTGTTGTGTCTCCCATTTTTCATTTGTAGATAATACGGTAATTATGGGCAAACAAATGTTAGAGCAATCAAATCCATTTATTATTGTACAAATTCACTTTTGGCTTGAAGGTTAATTTTAATTAGAGCATGTTGGTGGGAGTTAATGCTAATGACTCTTGGTTGATGAAAGTTGTGGATGCACTGCATTGCAAAGTTGATATATTGTAATTGCAAGGTGTCTCCTGGTTAGTTTTGTTTTAGACTGAGTATTTTGAGTGATGTCAACTTGCTTAATCTAGATGGTGCTTTGAGTGTGTGTTTTGTTGATTCTCCTTCTCTAACTTTTGCATAGACCACTTGATCAAGAAAGATTGCATAAGAAAGAAATTTTTATCATGCATAAGCTTATTTACATGTGTTTTAGCATGCATTAAGTTTGAAGCATGATCATATTGCATTGGTAACATTTAAAACTCATTTCAAATAATTTTCTAAGTGGTTTTTCCTTTGTAAATCGATTTACACACTTATGAATCGACCTGTGAATTTCAAGAACTTAGTTCTTGAAGTCCTAAGACTGTGAATCAACTCACAAGGAGTGTGAATCGACTCATCAATAATGCAATGAGTTATTTGTGTCGACTCACAACTATGTGAATCAACTCACACAACTTCAAACTTAAAATCTGATTTTTCAATTAGTGTGAGTTGTAAAGCCCGATAATTTTTTTAACCACTTATCTATTAGAAATTACATTTATATCAATTGTTGGTGAAAATTTATGATGTTAATCAACAATTAGATATATATGTCTTCGATCATGTCTTTATTTTATTAATAATTTAATAGTACTATGTTAAAAAATATATCTAAGTGTATGGCTTTATATGATTTATTTATATTAAAATTGTACTATTTTAAGATATGCAACATGTATAAACACAATAAAATATTATATTAAATTAATTATGATTACGAGTTATAGAAATGAATGAAATAGTACTACTCTAAGTATTCTATGTAGTAAAATTATATATATATATATATATATATATATATATATATATATTGATGTAATTTCATTAAATGAATGAATATTTGATCATGTTATCTGCGAGATAGATGAATTTTATATATAAGTAATTATGTAGTTCATTTGGTAAAATGAAATGGTTATTTTAGGGGAAGAACCTAGGGTCAAATCTAAGGTGGGAACAGTTTTTTAGAATATTTTTATTGTTTTAATTGAGATTTTCCACTACGTCCAGTCCTCACATATGTGAGGTTTTCCACTAGTTCTTAGTATTTTTATTGTTTTAATTCTTATTATGAGAAACCAAAAAGTTGAATAAACTAATTCCACATTTAAAAATTATTAATAGATTGTAAGACAAATAATAAATAGAGATAGGGATAGAGAGATCACACCAACATATATCTTGGTTCACCTAACACGGGTTGCGTCCAGTCCTCACAAATGTGAGATTTTCCACTAAATGCTCAAAGCAAGAACGTTCTTAGTATTTTACACCGTTTTCTCAAATCAGTCTTGATCTATCACAAGGTTCTACCTTTCTACCTAGAAAAGATTTCCACAGGTTACCTTACACTATTTCAGAAAGGATTTTACAAGTTACCTTTTAAATCATAAAAGGATTTCTACACACTACTCAAGTTATGTCAACAATATAGCCTTGAATTACAAAGTAATGATTTTGAGATTGTTAGAATCTGGATATTTTTCAACTCTTGTTTGAGAAAAAGACTCTATATATTAGAACTCAGTAATCACTAATTTTGATATCACACTAAGAAAAGGAACTGCAACTTAGAGTAGTTTGAGAAGCTCGAGTATGATTTGAATGAGTGATGTTTTACTTGGCACTTTTAGTTCTAATTTGTTCTTTATCGCGCGTGAAGCTTTATTTATAGGCTTCAAGAGAGCTTATGACAGCTCATTTAACCGTTGGAAGTAGGCCAGCTGTCATGAGTAAGTGAATGGATAAGATCAACCATAAACCAAGATTGTTCATGCTGAAACCAAGAATGTTCTCGAGATCCAAGAACGTTCTTCGAATTGGTTTAAGATGAGCTGACTTGTACTTGTGATTCTGTTAGTTGTCTGAAATGATTATTAGCTTTAAGTCATGTGTGCAGTTCTATTTGAAGGTACAACAGCAGTGTCTTTTACAGCCTGTTAATTGTACTTGCATTTGCTTAACTTGAAGAATGATCTTGCTTTATACTTTTTATGAAGCAAGGTATTGAGTCCTCGAATTCTGGAATGATTCTTGCTTAAATTGATCCTCTTATATTTCTGATGAAGATATGGAATAGATAACACTTCCTGGATCTAATCTTTTACCTATAAATCTGATCATTCTTGTTTATGGCAGATGTGGAGAACATTCTTCGTTTTCCAGAAATTTGTCACGAACGTTCTTCGTTTTACTGATTTTGCTTTCTTGATTTTAATAAGATCTGCTTTGTAATGCTTGGTACCTATCTTGTTTTAACACACTCAAATACACATGTTAAATACCAAAACACTTAGAATCATAATTAGAAGTCTTAATTAACCTTTTGTTTAATTATCATCAAAACATTAATTTGGGATTTTGTCTCAACATGCATATCTAAAGTTGTAAAATCTTATGAATAGTCTCATAATTTAATATACTTTGTACGAATTGTATTAGTCAACAATATTTTACCTTTTCCTTTATACTAAAGCAAATCTTGCATATATAATTATTCAAAAAATATTTACCATTAGACACATAGGTACATTCCACTCTAAAACAAAAATAACATTATTTTTAAATTACATATTATTGTTATTTTATACTTACTAATATATAAAATTATACCGCACAACGCGCAGGATAACATCTAGTTTATAGTTAATTCCATAGGCGTAGAGAAATTTACCGATTGAATCACAAGTTTTCCAAGAAACGAGCATAGATGGCTTCGTGAGATCAAATTCATATTTGTAAATGATGACTAGAACATTTAGGATGAGATAACATTAGTAGGACATATTTTATTACCAACAAATATGCATGGATATGTAAAGTTAGAAATAGAGGAAAAGTGAAAGTTGATTATAGTGAGAAGATGATAGGTTTATTTTTGTGAGAAGCTTTTGTATGTGGATTTCCAACATATGTATATGATGTGTGAGATACAAAAGCTAGATAGAAGATGTAAGATGAATTGTAGAAGCTTATGAAGGTCCCGCATAAGAATATAAACGATGTGGCGCAAATGTTATGATGTGGCATGTGAGGTGTCATTCAATTGAGTTGAGAGTCTGTTTTAATATATTATAAATAGGTTAGTATTATCATTAACCGACTAGATATAGACACATGATAAAGAGGAAGAAATTTGAAATTAGTATTGGATTGTGAGAAGGGCGAAAATGATAAGCAAGCTAACAATTCAACATGAACTATGACTAAAAAAAGTGGTTGTCCGTTCAAATTCAGGTCAAGAGAAATGAACAATGGTAGAGGATGGATAGTTAGTGTGATTTGTGTCCGAAAGTTAATTGCATAAGGTGTGTGAAAATGGTTATAAGAAGAAAAAAGTTATTGACAATTTAAAAAATTACAAATTCAGATTTGGAGCCACAATAGTGCAATGCAATAATAAAAATTATTAAATAAAACATAACGACAAAGTAAATATTGCAGTTTCAATTTTATTTTTAGTAAGACACTAATTATATAGCAAAATTAATAGTAAGATGACATCATCCTAGTTCGTGGGACTGTTTTAATAAAATTGTATATAAAAAATGGAGTATAAATATTTTAAAAGATAACTACAAAATATTTTATAGATCCCATTAGAAATGAGCTATTTTTTTCATTAAAGATACTATGTAATATTCAATTGGAGGAAATTAAACAATTGTAGAAACAAAAAATGTGGGATATGTAGACATTAATCATTTATTTTTCTTCATCCGAGAAAATTTAGAGAGTTATGTGTTACACTTAGAGAGGTATGTATTACATTATCTGACTCTATGTGTCTAAAGATGGGGTGAGACAGATAGTATAGTTGTCATCATATAACATTTCATAACATATTCATTATATCACTGAAATTTAATATGTGTATTGGTGTTAAAAACTTATTTTGGCATATTTCTAAAAACTATATTGGATGACACATAAAATATTCCGTAATGAAATATAAGCACAATTTGATGAAAAAAAATATTGATGTATTTGTACAAATGTCTATACACACAACATGACCATAAACTTGTCAAAATATATTATAACTATAAATAGAATTAAACCTCAAAGATGTAAACTAAAAAAAATGTAAAATTTCTCACACATTTTGCTTATCTAAAAACACGTAAAATGAACAGACAAAGAATCACAAATTAGATGCAATCAATTACAAAATTATCGACAATCAATGTAACATAAATTATTATAGAAAAGTTGCATAGAGACCAAAGTGTATATGTCATTATCTTCCAATTTCTAAATAAACATAATCAATATATGATACAGAATAATTTTCATAAATTTTTGTCATTTATATATTTATTGAGAAGCGTTTAAAATGATCAATGTATTAATTGGAGTTAAAACCATAGAAAAATTGTTACCAATAATGATGTAGGAGCAATGGGTAATATTGATTGTACATTTGTAACTCATGTACATGAATAGTAATAATATTAGATGCTAAATAGTAGTA
>JBBPBP010000001.1:29419321-29450310 GCA_037974735.1 Cicer chorassanicum
TTTTATTTCTAAAAAAGTTAAAATTATAGAGTACTTCAACACGTTTCATGTATATTTTCTTTAATTCTCTTGAATTGTCACAATAAGATCAACTTCTAATTCATAAGATCAATGATGACAACATATTTCTACTTATTTTAAATTTATTGTGTATAGAGTCGAGGTAAAATTTATTTAAGTGTACAACAAATAACATACTTAATAGTTTAAGATATTTTAAAAACTATGACTCAAAAAATTTAAAACTAAAATTATTGTGTGATTTGATCCGATGTGTGGAGAAAAGTTTTATGTTTATGCATAACGTTTAATCTCTAAATCTTAATACTAAAAGTGTGATAATTGTGTTCAAAGTTAATTATTATGTAATGCAAATTAATACATAGTTTTTTTTGAAGAAAAATTAATACATAGTCACTCTTTCAAAAATAAACATCAAATCAAAACGTTTAATTTATCAGAAATATAATATTGTTCAAGTATTTAATAGTTATTTTAAAAATAATAGGTACAATTTTAAATTATTTTAGATGATTAATACATTTAATTAAACTCTTAATTTACGACATCATATTTTAAATAAAAAGAATTATATATCCTTTGAGGGCAAGAAAATATGAAATACATTTGAGTGAGGGTGAAGAAAAACCAGTCCAGTCCGTGAACAACAAAGTTGAACAAGTTTCCGTGATCTGTCATCGTTCCAATGACTCTTGTTTTTTTTTTTTTGTTACTAATTAATGTTTTCGCCACCAACAATATTAGATAACATAAGCATAGAAAGAAAGAAAGAATATTAGATAAAGTGAAAATATGGGACAGATGTGTTGGGTTATTCTAGAAAAGTTAAATGAACCTTTTGCTCAAAAATCATTTGTGGAGGAATTTACATATTCAAACTTCATCTTGTTGGAACTAAAGAATGTACACAAGTGTCGGACGATGTAAAATTACTAATGCTCAAAGTAGTCACTAATGTTAATGATGCGGTAGTGAAGAAAAGAAGAATGGCCGAAATGTTTGAGGATGAAGAAATTGTGGCATCGGAGATGAATAACTTTGAGTCTCGGCAAACAAGAAAGGTTGTTGCAAATACTAAAGGAAAACTAGTATTGTTGGGATTCAATCAACAATTAACCAACTGCTTAAAAAACCCATAAAGGAGGAAGCAGATGACCATATTGCAGATTTCTTCTACTCTAGTGTTATTCCATTTAATTGTATAAAAAACACAACCTTTGCAAAAATGTGTGAGACAATTGGAAAATATGGAATTGGATATAAACCTCCTTCCTATCATGATATTAGAGAGAAGTTATTGAAAAGAGCAGCAGATAGAACCGACGCAATGCTTCAGAGTTTAAAGTTGGGTGGAAAAGAACCGGTTGTTCCATCATGTCTGTTGGGTGGACAAATAGGAAAAAAACGGTCGATTTGTAACTTTATGGTGAATAGTCCTAAAGGGACGGTGTTTCTTTTTTCATTGGATACTTCTAATATTTCTAAAACACATGACAAAGTGTGTAAGATGTTATATGATGCTGTCGAATTTGTAGGCGATGAGAATGTAATTCAGGTGGTTATTGATAATGCTGCTAATTTCAAGGCTGGTGGAGAATTGTTGATGCTGAAACGAAAGAATATGTATTGGACTCCATGTGTTGCTCACTACATTGATTTGATATTTGAGGATTTTGAGAAAGAATTGATCATTCATCAAGTTACTATAAAGAATGCAAGAAAACTCACTTGCTATGTTTACTCCAGAACAATGCTAATTACTATGGTCAGGAAATTCACAAATGAAAGGAATTTGATTAGGCTTGCTTTGACAAGATTTGTCACTGCTTATTTGACTCTTGCTTGTCTCAATGAACTCAAACCATCATTGATGTCTATGTTTAGCTTAGAAGAGTGGAAATCTAGTAGGTTTGCAACTACAAAAGAAGGAAGAAAAATTACTAAGATGACTATGGATAGTCATTTTTGGAAGAATATAATTGTATGCCTCAAGAATGATGTTCCTCTCATGGATTTGCATGCAACTGCATATTACTTTAATCCTCAATATCACTTTGAGCCTGATTTTAAGCGTGATAATATTAAGATTAAAAATGGTTTATACAATTGTGTGTCAACTTTTGTGAGTGATGCTACAGTTAGGGAAATGATTAATGCACAACTTGTTGACTTTCATTTTTGTAATGGGCCTCTTTTTGGTAATCAATATGCAAAAAAGTCTAGGAAGACTATGCATCCAGCACAATGGTGGTGATGTATGGAGATTATACTCCAGAGTTAAACAAATTTGCTATTCGTGTTTTAAATTTGACTTGTAGCTCTTTCGGATGTGAGCGTAATTGGAGTGCATTTGAAATGGTAATTGAACTTATGACTTTGTTTATAGTTTTTAATTTCTTTCGTTAGTGCTAATTTATAGTTTAAATTTTTTTATGTTTTATTTGTTAGATTCATACCAATAAAAAGAATCGGTTGCATCAAAAAAGAATGAATGATTTGGTATATGTGATGGCAAACATGAGGTTAACAAAGAAAGAAACAAGAAATAAGGAACCAATTTTATTTGTTGATATTGAATCCGATGATGAATTTCTAACTATTGAAGATGCACATGTTAATCATGATGAGAATGTGATGCAGCCTATCAATGTTGAAATGAATGCAAGTTGTGCAACTGTTAGTTCAAGCAATCCTCCACCTCCACCTTCAAATAATGTTGATAATTATAATTCGATCTTCAATATTGAAGAACGTTTGTCATCTGGGGAGAATTTGATGAGGTTGAAGATGGAGATAGTGATAAAGATAATGTTATCGGAGGATTGAACTTTTAAAGAAATTTGATCTTGTTTTTTGAATTGTTTTAACCTTTAACTTTAGGATCTATGTTCAATATTTTTATTATTTGGTGGAATAATTAACCTATTTTGGTACAAGTTTAAAGTAATTGAGTATGACATTTTATTATGGTGATTTAGCATTTTTTTTCTATTGAAATTTTATAATATTTTTGATAAATTTATAATCACATATAAGCATATATGTAATGTATAAATTATTTTTAAAATTATTTTAATATGAAGTACGAGATTACTAGTCGAGTTTACCTAGGCAAAACGAGTTTATTTTACCTCTCGAGTTTGACAACTTTGAAGACCAATCTTTGTTTGGGAGCAACCTTTTCTGCCTCATAGGTGGGATTTATTTGTCTTTGGTAGATGATAGTTGGGTGACACATCTATCCTCTAATAAGTTAGCTAAGCTTATCTGGAGTTGTCAGCAGAGCATCCTCCTATGTAGAATTCAGTTGGGTGGAATGTGGATGATTTGGAAAATTGGAAGTAACATAATGTTGCCATTTTCTCTTTCATGGGCTGAGCATATGGTGGATTAAATCTAATTTTTCGCTTGGAAATGGTTTTTCTCTAAATCGTTGAGATCCTCCTTTACCTTTTATGAGTGAGTAGCTACTTTTTCCTTATGTTTGTTTTGTTAAGTGTTTGACTGTATTTGTGATTGTATCATTTCTGTGCAACCACATGTCTTAATATGTTTCATTTTCTTTTGGACTTTGTTTCTTAAAGCCTTTCAAAAAAAAATTATATATTTTTAATACTATATAATTTATTAGATTTATATTAAAATGAATGTCACCTAAAAAAACCATCACAACTTTCTTAATAATAAACTTTATTTGATCAATACAATACTTGTATTAGTCTTCCTCATTCAGGCCAAAATATTTTTTCTTCATTTACTTATTGACTTAGCAAATATTGTTTGAAGTGTCATAATTATTGATTCAATTGATATCCAAAATTCTTAAATTACTTCTATAATGTTGATAGTTGTCTTTGAATATGTTTTATTATTTTGGGATTTTGTTGAAGAAGACAACAATTTAAAGATAGTTTTTGAGATTTTAGATGACATCAAGATAGTTTTTATGTCACATTGAATAATCATTATTTAGTACTTTTCATATTATGTTCAATGTATTGTGAGAAAAGAATTAATATTTACACATTTTAAAAAATTAAAGACAGAAATGAATCTTAAAAAAGATAAAGGATCAAAACAAAGATTAGTTAAAAGATAAGAGTTTTATATATACTATAAAAAAATTAACAATATCAATAAATTATAATCATTCATATGTTATTTTAGTGAAAGTTATATTTAATTCAAATACTTTTTATTATATAATGATTATGATTGATTGAAAATGTAAAAAAAACCTTCACAATGACAGTATATATTAATTAAATTTGAAAGATACAAGATGATATTTATATTTTAGCCATAATAATATTATATAAGAAGTATGGACTATTCTCCAAATTATAATCAAAATATCATTCATCATAGCCATAGCCACAAAATTTTGATTCACGAAACTTCGTACAATCCAAAGCAAGATTGAACTTTTGACCAAAGAAAAAAAGGCACAATTTACATACGACAATGCTAGAAACATATTTATTAATATATATTTTACAACACACTCTATATTATTAATTGAAATTCACACAAGTTCCACCAAATTTAAATGAGACCCACATAATTTTATGGAATTCATGTAAATTTCAATCAATAAAAGATAGTACATTAGAATGTGTGTATTAAAAAGTGCTTTGTTAACACTCCTCTCTAATAAATTGAGGTTTTAAATAGCAATCACGGTCAATATCCTTGAAATGTTGTCATGTGGTGATTTTGATAACATCAAAAGTTGTTATACCGCAGTCTATATCATGATTTTTGACCATTATTCCAAACTTGAAACATATCATCATAATGATTTTGATATATAGAAATATCTTCTTGCATAAAATGTTTAATTCATTGGTTAGTGTTTGCTTGTTTGCATTGTGTGCAATAAGATATTTCTCTATAGCGAAATCATTGCAGGTGATTTCTATATAGATAAATAATTATGAGTTAAAACATAATTGCGGTTGATGAAAAATATCTTTTGCTATAAACATTACGGGTTCCCATAAAGTCTGGTTCAATTGTCATCCATAATTAAACTCATCGGTTGCATTAGTAGGATTTAGTTTCCAGGTCAATTTTATTAATATCATCAAACTCAAGATCATTAGTACACATTCTCCCCACCTTCTATGAAAAGTTGACAAAGTTATCCAATCATGTGCTAGAGATAGATGGAAACACACCATATTAATTGTTTATTCTCTAGTTTTCGCATAAGTTTTTGTATTGTTAACTATGTGTTTGGTTCCACGATAGAGTGTCAAAAATGATTTCAAACACAATTAATTTTGACATATTGAAGTGGTGTTAATTTGAATTGATTTTTCTTTTAAAAATTAATTTTTACAACATATTGTTTGTTTTGGGTCTCGTGCATAAGCACCCACGGTGTTTTTATTCAAAGGAAATTCAATGGATTGAAGTGACTTTTTCGCATAGATAATAGCTTTTAGTTGAGGCTAAGGGGCTAAAGGGTGTGTAGTTTAGGGCACTATATGGCGCAACATTGTTTTGACCTCAAGTCACACTTTCGAGGTGCTGTTTGCTTTGAGTCTTATGCGTAAACCCTCATGGTTTTGTCCTTAGTACAATGCGTCTCAGGGGATTGAGGAGTGTGTTATTTGTAAACTACCAAACTACGTGGAAATTTTAGGTGTACCAAAACAATATCCACTAAGACGAAGTTAAAAGGAGTGTAGTTTAAAACCCTTATCTAGCGCATCAATGTTGCGACTTCATGTCATATTTCCGAGATATTGTAGCTTAGGGCCCTTATCTAACATTTCCGAGATATTGCGTTTCTTAGGGCCCTTAATTAAAATGAATTAGCATCATTATGTTTCTTTTATTTTCTCTTTGGTAGATTGATCAGGAGGGCAGATGTTGTTTATAAACTACTCTTAAAATTGATTTTCAAGCAACGTGAGATTTTTCTGTATCTTAACACTCAAATTTATTATTAAATCCACTTTATGTGGATGTATTCAACATAAAACCACTCTTTATTTATCTAGTAGTTTAATGACTAAACTCATACACCTTTATAGAGAAGTGAAAAATCCATCACTCAATTGAGTTTAGTTGTACTTAAAGAATTATAACTTAAATCACTCTATATTCAACTTGACTTAAAATTAATTTTACAAAATAATTTTGTTACCGCATGACCAAAAATACACAATATTGTATTGAATTGGAGTACTCTTTAAAAGAATACATTTAAAAGTTGTACCTCTTCCAATGATGAATTAGTAGGTATCGATTCTATGACACGTATACTTTATGAGATTCAAACCACTTTCTACTTGATTCATTTTTCTTTAGTTTGTATATTTGCTCTTCAAAATAGTTTATTCTCTTAAAACAACTTACTACTTGATTCACTATATGGTTCTCTCTAAATTTTTAATTTCTCTGAAGCCACAAAGTCGACAGAAAGGAAATATAGTTAATTAATTGATATGAATTAGCATCATTATGTTTCTTTTATTTTCTCTTTTGTAATATTTATAAAATGAACCTAAGGTACCTTAATTGATAAACAAAGAGAGTGCAAAATGTTAGATAGACAATCACCATCAAGATGAGCTATGAGACAAAGGAGAAGGATCCTGTTAAGTGTGTTAACCATTAAATAATACAGAGACAGCTTGATGAATCAAACAATAAGAACTGGTACAATGAAGTCAAACAATTACCAGCAAGGTCCATTGCAAGTTTGGCTGTCCAAAGCCACAAAATCAATGCACTAAGAGATACATGTCTACGTGGCTTGTTTTCTTTCTAAATAACTTATATTTGAGAGGTATTATGATATTATGACATTTCAAACTATACTACCTGCAAACAAATAATTACTTTCCAGCCATAAAAAATATGCACATAGTAGTTGTACAGTATGGTGTCAAAATTTGTTGATGGGCAGAGAGATCCAGAGCTGAGGAACATACTAGCTACATGTTTCCAGCTTCTGTATCAATTCATGGCACCCAGTTCCCATCTTCACTGGCAAACCAAGACAAATTCTAGCAGACGGAGAATCCAAATTGTCCACCAGCCCGTGACAAGCTGCTTCAACTATGAAATTTGACGCTGTCTCGAAGCATATTTTGAGGAACGGGGATGTAGAATCTGCTATGCTCCCCTTTCTGCTCATAGGGCGATAGCAACCCGAGTGTGTCATAAAGTCGGCAATAAGCATCAAGTGTCGGATATTTACCGATATTCCATAAGACTTGAAAACGTTTTGTACTTCCCTGATGATGGTTTCTTTGGCTGCTTCCACCCCGTAAGTGCTTAGAATAGCATGCACGTTGTTTGAATAAACATACCTGACATTAAGATCATCTTGCATCTCCCAAAATGATTTAAAATGTATGCCAGATGTTTGAAGTGCTGGTATTTTCTCTTTCACTGATGAGGGAATTTCTTCTCTTTTACTATCATCTTCACCATAGTAGATTACACCACTTTCTTTACATGTAATAGCTTTACATTGACCAACCTTTCCAAAGTTCTGGATACAAACCTTCTCGGCTGTTTTCTGAGCAATCTGCAAAAAGATAATTTGAAATAAGTGAGTTGTATATGTAAAGCAAGGACCAAAATAGAAAATTGACATATAACTTCCTGATTTTATAAAGACAGAACACCAATTGAGAGCTGTTATAAGGAAGAACCAGAAGAGGAGAAATTGGAAAAGCTTAATGTTGAACAAGATGAACGTGAGCACAACTCAAAACCTTGGACATTTAAAAATATAAGGTGTGCTGTTTATGTAACAACTACTAATATTAATTGATACAGAAGCTATCCAGTACCCATAGGAACATACTCCCTCTAGTCTCTTAGATAAGGAAAATTTTGAAGAAATCTTTTATCTTAAACATAAGAAAAAGTTACAAATTTCAAGATGTATTTATTGTTTAGTTGTCTTTTATATAGAAATGCAATCTTGTTCATGCTTCGGGTTTGTCGATTAAGGGTAATCGAAGATGCAAGAATTTTTAGAAAGTTAGGAATGGACAGTCGTAGCAAATAGAAATCCATGCTCAACCTACATTTTTGGAGTCGGGTTATTTAAAAAGTTCACTACTAAACAGAAAATGATTTGCAGTAGAAAGTACCTGAGCCAACAATATGTGAGGTTCACCCGTAAATTTAAAGTGGATCTCAAAACGCCTCCTCTCAAATTTCACATAAACTCTCCTGTCAAATTTTTTGCTCACGGGTACAGATTTTCTCTTTTCAGATTTCGAATTTTCTTTAGGTCCTTGAGAGTAATTGGCATCAAGTGTCACCTTTTTATCATTCTCATTAACTTCAATATCACTGCCATCCTCATCACCTTTTCCATCCTCATCATCTTTGCCATCCCCATCATCTTTTACATGCTCATTATCTTTGGCATCCTCAACACCTTCCAAGTCCTCTGACAGCTCACCATCTTCAAGTGTTTCCTCTTCAGGACCATCATCGTAATCAACGTCATCCACAACTTGTCGCTTACTCTTTTGAGCATCTAAACCGAGATCTTCAGCCCCCTCTGTGTCGTCAGCATCACCTTCATCGTCGTCGTCATCATTAGTTTTACCATTGCTAGGATCATCTTCTGCACCTTTGGAAGAATTTGGTTGTGCATCTGTCTTAAAATTTGTTATGCCACTAATTTTAGCCAGCAGTGCAATGTTGTTTTCTATTGCATCCTCCAATCCTCTCACAAAGGAAACTCTAAGAGTTTCTTCCCAGTCTTCAAGCGTAACATCAGTGTATTTTGGATAGTTTTTAGGCTTATGCAGCTTCATCATAAGCTTATATATACTGCAAATGCGACCATCTTGAACAGTTACTGGTACAACAGAAACTTTCATACTCTCAATTATGTCAGCTACAGTAATCTTTTGCATTTTGTCAGCAAGGCGAATAGCATCTTCCCTGTAAACAGAAAATTCGTCAAAATTTCTGCTGCTATGTTGAGAAACCAAGTTTACAGAAAAAGTAATGCACAAACACCAAAAAAAATACACTGAAGAACAGAGAACAATGTCAGCATCTCACATAGATTTATTTGGTCTCAGGGGGCATGTCATAAAGGGAGTCTTGATGTGAGCAGAGGCTGCTGTCAGGATCTCTTGCAAACGTGGAATTCCAAGAGTCACATTCATTTCACCTCGACCAGCAAGGTGGAAAGTATTCAAACTGAGTACAAAATGAAAAGAGGAAGCCAAAACGGTTAATCAGCCACACAAAGATCACTTTTAAATTTATCAAAATAACAAAGGAAAACAAACAGATATGCAATCCTAACCCTACTAGCTTCTATACAAGGAACAAATTTCATATTTATACAAGTCTTCTTTTGCAATTATTGAGAATTTAATGGCCATCAAACACAATTTTACCCACTTCCAACTATTAAAATTTAATGTTTAGCTTGTTTCATTTTGTTCCTTCCAAATTGTAACAACAAAAGAATAGCAGGCTCAACAAGAAGAGGCAATATCATCTCCAGAGGATGTTATAGTTGTACATGATCATAAGAAAGTTGATATAAAATAGCACCAATTGTTCAATGACACCCAGTGATTGGAGTGGGAGCAGAGGGCATGGTAATGCTCCAATTTAATAAACAATTATTCCCTTAGTCAGGTTCTTGGGACAAAACCTATTTGAACTCGGTCTCTACTGAGTGAAGAAACACAAGCATGGTTAGTTGTCACTAAGTTAGATCTGGTCGTGTGTTTAACAAATATAATTTACTCAAATGTCACAGGCAGCTATTTAAGGTTTTAGTGACCTTGTGAAAATACTAAGCTCAAGTGGTTTAAATGTATCGTCAACTACTATTTATTTTTTAAATGACCTCTATTTCCCATAAATGATTTGCTAAAGCTTTTCGTGAAGCATATCTGCTCCTAGCCAATTAAACCTCAAGATGAAATACCGACTTAAAATATTGTGCTTATCTGTAGCAGCTATATGGTTTCCAGTGATCACAAAAAACTGGGATCACAATTTAATTATTCATGTTTTTTCGTGAAACAGATTGATCAAAAAGACATCTTATGGCTACATGCAATGTACAGAGAAAACAAGGACAAAATCTATGATGATTTAAATAACTTACGTCATCTGAGTTGCAGGTTCACCAACAGACTGAGAAGCTAACACGCCAACTGGCTCACCTGGTTGAGCAAGACTTGAGACGTACTTGTGTTCCATCAACTGCAGGAAATTCGCGTGTATCATTGAACCGGAATTTTTTTGTTTTGAAGAGAAATCCTGAATGAACTTTTCTGCTTTTCCTTTAAGAGCATCAGGCAACTTGTTAATATATGGACTGGATTTATCTAGCTCACGGCAACAGTTGCTGTAAACCAACTCTTTGTTCTGAAAATAAATAATATACAAATACATAAACTATACAATATCTAAATGTAATATATTTATGGTTTTATTAAAAATATTAAACAAGTTCTTACAGTTGACAATGCTTCAAATTTATTGATAAAGCTAGTTTGATGAACATCCACACCATCTTCTCCGTAGTGAAACTGAATAATTGAACCATCAGCATCACGAACAGTATGATCATAACAAACTTTAAGACACTCGAGGTTTTTCATTAGGCATCTTTGCAGGTAACCACTTCTAGATGTTTTGACTGCAGTGTCAACTAAACTGTGAAGAAAAGATGTCATTTACCAAGATATAGGAAGAAGTAAAACATATGATGACCAGAATACATTAAGCCTTGCATTTGAAAGATATCAACACATTGCCACAAACAAAACTCAGTGAGTTTGCAAAAGGGGAGGAAATGGGATAAAAACAAGAAAAACAAATATGCATTGGGTTTGGAGAAATGAGAGTGGTGTCATCGAGTAATGCCACGTTTTGCACCCTAAACTAGTGATTCTAACTTAAGATAAATTACATTGTTATAATTATAATAGTATAACCGTTCATCTGTTTTCAACTAGTAACTTGAGCTTTGGTGATAACTGGTTCACAACATGGCATCAAAGCCTAACCCAACTGTTAGAAGATACTCTAAATTAGTATCGAGATATTATAAGATGATTTTTTATTTCTATCTTCTAACACAAACAATGACATGGTGCGCCACGTATATATCTAGTCCTACACAATTAATGTTTCAATACATCCAGATTTGGGAGTGATGGGGTAAGTGAATATCACACGTTAGCTAGGTATATGGCCAAACTACTCACAAAATAATGACTTGGAAAAAACCTCCCCACAGATGGAACTTCTAAATGTAAAATATCTTCTATTTCACCCACTTTTCTCAATGGAACCTCTACTAGTTCACATCTACTGCTTTTAAACAATCATCAGTCAATCAAGAATAAACTAGGAATTTTACTAAAATTGTGCCGTGTAACCAAACTTCATAGGATGTAAATAGTTAAATTGCAGGTTACTCTCCACATTCCTTTTCCCTTAGCATAAGAGAATTTGAAGTTGCAATCTAAGCTATAAAATTTGTAGATAATCTACTAGTTAGAGCTAATGAAACATATATTAAAGCAAACAGTGTAAGCTGTATGCACAATCAGGACTATTAAGAAAAAGTAACTAAGGGACCAGACTCTGGTCACCAGAGTAATATCCAATCCAAGGCTTGCACAGGACTAAGAGAGCACATGAGGAGTTTTAGAAAGTTAGTTTGTCAAAGTATTATCACTCTATTCGTATAAACTGACAATGGTGTAACTTGATGGTCTTACTTTATTTTCTGGAGAGCAGAGTATAAAGCACATACATGATTAAAAAACATTCAGAAGATTATTTGATAAAATTAATTTAACAAAGTTCAAAATGGGTTAAACAGCTTTTAAACTGCAATAAACAAGTCAAAAACATACTAGATACTGCAGGCTTTCTAACAAAAAAAGAAACTCTTCACTTTAAAAAATCAATCACAACCGACAGTGGTTGTATTTCTGTTCCCATGCTTCCGCATGTGACTGTGCGAATTGACTAGTACATGTTGGTTTGTCAATAAGACGTTAGGCAAAGAAACTTGGACTCTTTCTCATTTACTCATCTCATCTTTTATTTCTTTTTGATTTGATACAGTGATTCGTGCAGTTCATATTTTATATTTGAAGATAATTTTACCCATTGAGGTTAAAAATAACAACTGCGGTGGTTGGTGTTTGGTTTTGCCGGGGCAGAAATTTTAACAACCACCATGACCAATTTGTAAAGGATGGCGGCGCAATGACATTTTTGGTAAATATGGTGGCTTAAAATGACGGATTGTTTAATTTCTGCCATGGCCCGCCATCCACACTGAATAATACTGTAATTGAAACAGATATAACTTTTTGTCTTAAATACGTATTTGGTCCCTTAACTTATTTTAAAAGATCAATATGGTCCCATAACTTTAACAACGGTCAAGTAGGTCCCTTAACTTATGTCTATTAATGCAACTTGGTCCCTTTCGTCTATTTTATTAGTCAAAGTCCAATTAGTGGCTTATAAGCAATATAGTCAAACACGAGATCCTGCACAGGATCGGTAGGGGGTTGAAAGATCGTGACTCGAAGTTTGTAACACGACTCGTAAGATCCTATTAAAGGGCAAAAATGTAATTACATACATACATACATATATATACACACACACACACATATAAGCATAAAAACAATCATACATGAACAAAATAACCTCAAAAGACCAAGTTCATAAGAAGTAACTCAAAAAACATAATCCAATCTAGAAACTACAACAAATCTAGATGTGTAAGAAATTAGCCAATCCCAAATCCCGAGGATAGGCATCTTGATTCCCATCCTCATCCTTTTCCATTTCAATGGCATCATCATCAACAATAGAAGGAGCATCCAAACCATCACCGGACGCACCACTAGCAACTACTCCATCATCAGGTGAGATGTCTTAATCTTCATTCTCAATCCATTCTTCCCCTTCAGGTGAAGAGAACAGTGGAACAGAGGGAAGATGGCGAGAAAAAAAGAAGAAACAGAGAGAAGTGAACACGGAGAAAGAGGGGAATGTAATACCTTCATGCAGGGAAACGCGACACCGTCGCAACCCGCAGGAAGAAGGCTCTGCGTACAGCGGTGCAGAGAGAGGGGGACTCTGCAAACGGCGGCGCAAGGAGAGGGAGGCTCTGCGACGCGACGGCGGAAAGAAGTGATTATCGGGTTTCGGAAGTGAGCGCGCGATTTTGTTATGAGGAAAACTGGTTTTTTAAAAAAACCTGACAAAAAACCGACCGGTTTTAAAAGAAACAGGCCCAGCACAGATCAATTTACGATCCTGCTCCGAATTCACGATCTTGACCACAAAACGCACCTCCAACAATCTCGCCTGAATCGTAGCACGCAATCATGCCCTTGGATCGTAAGATCGCATGATCCTACGTGCTGGCTCGCGATCTTGACTACATTGCTTATAAGGATCTGACATGCCGCCTAATCTGTTTGGGATTAGGGACCAAAGGAAACTTTATACATTAATTAAGGGACTAGGCTAAACTTTTGACATAAGTTAAGGGACTAGACTAAACTTTCGACATAAGTTAGGGGACTATACATCAATTAATACAAATAAAAACACCAAATTTTTTTCGATTTCATGAACCAAAAAATCCATTTTTAGAAATAAAATTCAAGATTCACAAAGTTGTGATGAAGAAGACGAACTGATTTGTTCACCATGTTCACTTATTTCACATAAAAAACAAGAAATTTTGGGAAAGATTGACTTTTAATGAACCCTAAATTAATTAGGGAAGAAGAAGTGAGGTGGGGAAAGCTTTCAAGGGCTATATACAACTCATCCATTGAACAAATCTCCAGATTCACAAGGTTGTGAGGAAGAAGACTCACTGAATTTGTTCACCATGTTCACCTATTTTGAAGAAACAACAAGAAATTTTGAGTTTTGGTGAACCCTAAATTGATTTGGGGAAGAAGACGTGAAGTGGAGTAAGCTTTCAACAGCTATATACAGCCTATATACCACATCACCAAGATTAAACACCGTTTACCATTAACTTAACGGAAGGGGCCAAGTTGCCTTAACATATGTAAGTTAAGGGACCAAAGTGACCGATTTTAAAGTTAAGGGACCAAAGTCAACTTTTAAAATAAGTTAAGGGGACCAAAAAGCCCCACTTTTTAGGTGTTGAAGTTGTGAGATTTTAGAGAAAAAGAGGAGAGAAAATAATTAGGGTTTGAATATTATTGATAATAGCTTAATACTGACTTGATTACAAAATATTCAATACTAATCTCTATTTATAGAGAAACATAGACTTAATTCTAAATCAGGAACAAATCATAATAATAATGAGAGATATTCTAAGATATCTCTATGATTATAAATTGATCCTAGGAAATAACTCAAGATACTCTAATATAATATAAAAGATATTATAAGATATCTTCTAATATTCTAACACTCCCTCTCAAGCTAAAGCTTACTAGCTTTAGCTTGTTACAAGAAAATAATGTTTTGCTCTGCAAAATAATAAAAAAGATAGAAAGGCAACTCAGGGATGCAGGTGAAGTCGGAGAGAATTGCTATAAATATAGCCTAGCCAGATAGCCGGAATGATCATCAGCATGAGAGAAATTCATGGCAAGCAATTGAACAAAGCAAAGTCCGTCCTTCTAAAAAACTGCATTTGGAAGCTTCAAACCAATAATATCGGAAACTCAATATTTAAATTGGAATATGCTTCAAGGAGAGAGCACCATGCTTCAGGGAGAGAAAGGCAAGGCCAGTACATCTGGGACAAAGATGGGGCCAGTGCATCTGGGACAAATTGCCAAGATAAAGTGAGTCATGAAAATAAAAGATATCGTTAGAATAACCATCAACGAAAGAAGAAGTCAAGCCATTGTTATAATCTATTAGTAAGAACTAAATTGCATGACAAACACAGAAGAAGAAGCAGCGCGACTCTAACGAAACGAAGTTATGATCGATCAACGAAGTAAGAAAATGCGTCCAAAACAGGAGAGATAACGGATGTTTGAACAATGACACATATTTTCATTGATCAAAATTGGAAAGTAAGGGCAAATCTGGAAACAGGAAGGAAAACCCAATCTAGACGACTGAAACTTTGTGCCGGAAGGTGGACAGACGCACCTAAGCTTGAGGCTGTTGGCGGCGGCGCGTGGAATGAACACGGAGGATCTTGAAGGCACATGAGCGTGTGTGGAGCAACTTTTGACCTAAAAAAATCTGGGTTGTGTAGATTGGGAGATTCCACACATAATGGAAGTGGTTGTATCGGAAAACTTTTCCAGCAACGACGGCAGGCAACAGCAGTAGACGGCGGCATTAGCAGACAGGGCAGCAGCGACGATTGTGGACGAAAGTGACAACAATCAGAAAAGGAATGATCCTGCTAGAAAAGAGAAACTATGATTATATTCCCAAACTGTTGGGAACTCGGCAGCGGAATAGAGGCGGGATCGTTCAAGGAGGATCGAAATAGGCTCTAGATACCATGTTGAAGTTGTGAGATTTTAGAGAAAAAGAGGAGAGAAAATAATTAGGGTTTGAATATTATTGATAATAGCTTAATACTGACTTGATTACAAAATATTCAATACTAATCTCTATTTATAGAGAAACATAGACTTAATTCTAAATCAGGAACAAATCATAATAATAATGAGAGATATTCTAAAATATCTCTATGATTATAAATTGATCCTAGGAAATAACTCAAGATACTCTAATATAATATAAAAGATATTACAAGATATCTTCTAATATTCTAACATTAGGATTAGGTGCCATTATGCCTTTTAGATTTTAAATAGATACAATACACAAACAATTAATAGCATATTGATTCGTAATCCTGAAGCTTTTATCTTACCCTTCTCGACCAGCCATACAATGAAAGTAATATTCCTGTGGACGAAGAGCTGTAAGAAACCGATCAATAATGAACCCTCCTGCTCTGGGCGAACAATCCCATGATGTAAAGCATGGTAAGGTCTTTCCAGAAACCATACGTGGGACTCGTTTTCCTTCCAACTCTTGCTGGCCAAGATGAGAAGATATCTGCTGGAAATTGACCTGTTCAAAAGCATATGCAATCATCTTCATTTCACTAAATATCATTAACTTAAATGACTAGTATCAATTAGAAAAGATGAAAATGGACTTAGGATAGTGTTTCAAAAACAACATCGAAAAAAGTACGTATTATCCCATAAAACTATAAATTGTCAGACTAGTTTTTAATGTCTGGTTAATAAAACAATCTATCAAAACCTATTGAAAACAAACTAATTTTACCAAACTATTTAATACCACAAGAAACTATACAAATAGTCCAACATCCTTGAATTTTTACTCTATAGTATCTACTAAAAAAAACCATTAGCTCAATTAAAAAGACAATTGATTTCCACTTGAAAGAAGTCAAAATGCCCAAACTATGCTGATGAAACCTTCTTAAAGAAATGAAGCAATGAACCAACCATATCTGTAGTTGCCCCCTTAAACGCCTTTTTTACAAAAAAGATTGATAGCTCATAATTGAGAAAAAAAATTGACGTTTTATAATTTTAGATAACATCTGAATACTCTTTAATAGGATCTTCCATCTCACAAAACACCGAATAATAGATTATACCTAGGTCCTCAGACAAAATCTTAGAACTTCAAACAAGTGTTGTGTGAAAGAGACTTGAGCACTCAAATAATTAAAGGAGACTCTTTTGTATCTAACAGAGCAAAAATGTGTAGTATAGTGCTCTGTGACCTTATACACAAACAACAGAGTTAAATAGAGTGATGAAGACGCAACAGTACACTTACCATACTGCCCTTAGCTCCAGATGTAGTCATAAGAGAAATCCAATTTTTTCCTGAGGGTTTTAATATTCCTTCAGATAGTAGCTCCTTCAATACCCCAGAGCTTGTTCTGGAGTTAAGATTACTTATCATCTTCCTATCTAAGTATGTTATGGCTGCTTCTCCGTTACTGCGTATTTTTTTCTCAACATTCAACTGCATCGTGATTGGATCTGAAATACCAAATATGCCAACACATCATAATTTTACACAAAAAGCTAAACAATAATAAGAAAATGGCAAGTACGAATTGGATGCTTGTCTCGCAGTAAGATAATATTTGAATACAAAATTTCATTTGGTTAGGGAAATGCTTTTATCCAAAATATGATTCATAAAGCATGTCACTATGTGTACGTGCAGATGTTCTTTTACATTATAGTAGGACGAAAAGCATACACCAATCTGTCATAACAGGTTGGACTGTGTTCCTACTAGTTTCCATTCCCAGGACAAACACTAATCTAATATTAACTAAGCCCATCAGAGATCACTTAAATAGGATGAGAATAAATTGAATAATGAAACCTCCGCAGTAGATGTTTTCTTCCATCCACATTTTGGAAGACATGTTTGATTCTAAGTGGTACCAAACCCCCTATACTTATACGAGAAATTATATTGATTATAAGACATAAACCTATTTTCACACATTATTTGGTCAGTTGGTCCAAAATTACTTTCGGGATCCAAAATTACTTGCGGGACAAAAAGATTTGTCCCATGTTTCGTTTGAAAAGTGAACATGGGACCGGACAAAAAAGGAGGGGAGGGACCAAACAAAATCCCAAAATTTTGTACCCTACCAAACCATGGTACAAAAAGTTGTCCATAGACAAACTATTAAAACGACGAAAACATCCTTACCTAATTATTACATATTCTCTTTCCTCTCTCTCTCTACTCTCTCCGCCCCTCAATCTCTCTCCCTTACAGAGGTAACCATACATAGGTCCACATTTCAAGCAAAAATGCCCCTAACTATTCATGAAGATAGACCAAATTTAGCCAGAAAGTTAGCCCCCATCAGTCAATGGTGGAAAGGAGCAATCGCCCAATCTAATTGGTCACGGAACCCAACACAAAAATAAGAAACATCAGAGAACTATTAAGGGTTAAAAGTATACATTAAACAAGTCAAAAGCCTGAATATGAACTTTCATTTTCCATTTAGTTTGTTTTTGGATATATAGATTATTAATTATCTAGTAAATATTTATCGCCTGAGAACTATATAATAAGCATATATGCATTAACTAATTTACTGAAGCTTAACTAAGAAGCTTATTCAAATCATTTTAAACCTGCGTATCCAACCGCCCTTTATTCTTATTTAGAAGCGACATCCATCAAAACCTTGTGGCCATAACAATCATTCTAGGAACCACCTTAACATTATCCTAAACACACGAATTAACTACTCTTTTCAATGTTGCATCATGGTCATTGAAATATACTTTTGCTGTATCTTCTGTAGCAGACAACCCTTTTTAAACACCCTGCATCTATCTATGCTCGCAATAACAAAGGTCTAATTCAGTTTGTTTCAAAGAGAAATATTCTGAGGGGCTCAAGAAACAATTGGCAAGAAGAAGTAAATGCAAGAAAGTGTAGAACAAAATCAGAAGCCAGTTGTGCAGAAAGAATTTCACTATAATATGGGTAAGTAAATTTACATAGGAATCCAGAAATTAACCAAATTAGTGACATAAATGGTATCACAGCTGGAAATGGAGCATTATTTTAAAATCCTGTGATTTGAATTAATTAATTAATAGTACTTCATATTACCTATATTATCACCCTCCATGACTCCAATGAATTCACGATGAACAATGTCACCAATTTCCTCACAGCTTTCAAGTTGATTTGTTCTTTCACTATCCTTTCCTTCTGTTAACAGAAGATCATCAACCCCACATGTGAACCCATGCATCTGAACGACAAAATATATCACAATCTTGCAGGATAATTAAATCCTATAAAATATATCATATTTGCCAAACTAGAGAAATAGTGACTAACCTGTAAAAAGTTGGTGAATAATCTACTTAACGCCGAAAGAAGAATGCCAGCAGTATTTGAGCCATAAAACTCTTGCACTGTATGCACAATTCCATAATCACCAAATTGAGCCTTATCAACTACACCACGCACCAAATCATTTCTATATATCAACAATTTATCCTCATCGGGCTCATCCTTCTTTATTGATGTATCTTTAGTACGTTTTTTCCCCTCCCTCATTCGAGTCTTAAAAAAACTAGATGGGATTTTTGCATTCTTCTCAACAGTAAATGGTGGGGAACCTTTAGTGATATAGTATAGCAATGCACTGATAACCTAGACAGATATAGAACCAAATATTACTTTATACAACGATAATGGCATGTAAACAAAGAACAGAGTATACACAAGTAGGAAAATTAAAGACAAGTGTGAAAAATGTATAGAAACCTGTTTCCCTGTCCACAATGGCTCTGGCTTGAATATTGCCGGAGGAAACAGTAACATTTCACTATCAGAGTTTGACATGAAAATTTTCTGTCCTGGTTTGCCAGGGAAAGAGCCCATCCCAGTCATGGATACACCAGAACTGTAGAGAAGTTGATTGAACTCTTCACAGCTCAAAAAGGTATCTTTTTTTGTGAGAAGAGCAGCACTTACAATATGATCCTGGAAAATTCATTTGAAATTGGAAAAATAAACTTCAGAAACTCACCCCAAAACAAATCATCTATTTAGTAAGAAAACTCAGTTTTTATCAGCCAAGTGTCACACTCTTATTGTTTGCAAGCATTAAGTGTCGCACTATTGTGTTTGTTTTCTCTCCGTTGATTTATTTTTGTCCTCACCACGTACAGCACAGGCAACCTCTGCTATATAGAAATAAAGCTCATTAACTATTTATTCAAATAGGAGAGGCTTGCTTCTGATCTAGTGGTCATGGGTCTACTTGGGATTTGGGAAAACAACCTCTCAGTTCCCTTGTGTTAAGCTGTATGCATCTGATTCTCTCTTGACCCCCATTATATTGGAATCCCAATGCAGTGACCAGTTCTTTTTTAATTATGTATGTTAATACCTGAATCAAGGCTCTGATTGGATCACCACTTGTAGGCTTCACATATTGGTTGTTGGCATTTACAATATTGTAAGCTTCAGCACGTGAAATTTCATCTTGAGGAAAATGAACATTAATCTCATCACCATCAAAATCAGCATTGTATGTACTGAGATGACAATAAAAGAAAGAAGTAATTGACTTTAGCAACCAAAATAGGCAAAGATGTTATTCATATTAATACACGAAAATAAGTTCTTAAGATATAGTCAAATGTATTAATACATAGATAGTTACATATTTATACTGCAATCAGACAAAGCTCAGAGAAATGATTAATATGTTACCTGCAGTTGGCATAATGCATGCGTACTGTTTTCTCCCCCTTTAGAACACGAACTACATGTGCCATTATACTAGGTTTATGAAGTGTGGGCTGCAATAGAATGCAATGTCCAATTCAAAAAACAATAAGGTACTAAAAATGGCCATGTTCATATCACACATACTCAGCAATATAATTATAGTCTTAAGAAAACTGTTTTATGTTCATTGTGGTATACATACCAAGATATGAAATCAGAATAATCATTGACAACTTAAATGAAAACAGGATTTAAGCTCAAACTAAAATGCAAACTTGCATAAGTATGTGTGTGTGCAGGCGCATGTGTATGTATATGAACCACATCAACTTTTCAACAGATGTGAACAGTCAATCAGCATAGTTGCATCACTCTATTGTCATATACAGAGTTGTTGTCATTTTTTGTTCTTTAAAAAGGGAAAAAAATCAAAGGAATAGAAGACAATGCAAGATTGATTATTATATTTGTTGAAGAATCAAGAGAAATCATATTTGATTCTCTTTTATTTTATATTATTATGTTTATTTTAATTTTATGATTCCGTCATTATTACTCAGTATTACTATTGTAATTTCTTTTCCTATATAAACAGCTTAAGGGTGTATTTCTTCATGGTATCAAGAGCTCTGGTTAGGGTTCTGTAAAGAACCAATCAGGGTTTGCCGCTCTAACCAATTGAGCTATGGCACAAAATACCCCATGGAAGGCAGCCCTTATGGGTAGCAACGGCAGCAGCGATGATGGTTTGGGTAAAAAATCAGAAGTAGTCAACAATGCCGACGCCCTTATGGGTAGCAGCGGCAGCAGCGACGATGGTTTGGGTAAAAAATCAGAAGTAGTCAACAACGCCGACAGTATTGGTTTAGGCAGCGGCCCAGGCAGCAATAATGGTTTATCTAACAATGGTTTTTCCAACATTTTTGGCCATGAGGGAACTTCTAATGTCCTCAAGGTTGAAATTCAAAAACTCAATGGAAAAAATTATGTTGAATGGTCCCAAACCACAAGATTGATACTAGACGGTAAGGGAAAATATGGTTTCCTAACAGGAGAGGTGCAAATGCCTGCCACTACTGATCCGAATTACAGGTTTTGGAAATCCGAGAACTCTGTTATTATCGCTTGGCTGCTTAGTAATATGGAATCAATGATAAGAAAACCTTTTATGTTTTTGCCTACTGCAAAGGAAGTTTGGGAGGCAGTCAAAGAAACATATTCTGACATTCAGAATTCTTCTCAAATTTTCGATCTCAAATCACGATTGTGGCATGCCAAACAAGGAGATAGAGATGTCACTACCTATCATAATGAGTTGATGACACTATGGCAAGAATTGGATCTCTGCTATGATGATCATTGGAAGTGCTGTGAGGACAGTGTTTTGTTTCTTAAGAGACAGGAGAACGACCGAGTATTCATGTTCTTGGTTGGGCTTAATAAGCGGCTCGATGAAGTCCGAGGCAGAATATTGGGAAAGATTCCATTGCCATCTCTTCGGGAAGCGTTCTCAGAAGTTAGAAGAGAAGAGGCGAGACAAGGTGTTATGATGGGTAAGACACTTTCTGTTGGTGAGGTTGAAAGCTCTGCCCTAGTCACTAAGAATGAAGACGGGAAGAGAGATGGCAAGAAACCATGGTGCGAACATTGCAAACGTCCAGGGCACATACGTGATACATGTTGGAAGCTCCATGGAAAACCTCTAAATTGGAAGAAAAAAGAAGGAAACAAAGGTCATGCCCTCCAAGCTGGTACCTCTAATCAAGAGAAGCAGTCCCCTTCAAGCCCATCTCCTTTCACCAAGGAACAATTAGATAAATTGTACAAACTCCTTGAGTCTCAAACTCCTTCTTGCTCTATAGCTCAGAGGTAATTTTCCAAATATTGCTCTACTTAGTGTCACTCCCAGCCATACTTGGATTATCGATTCTGGTGCTACTGATCATATGACTGGGGAGTCGAATCTATTTTCTTGTTATAGTCCTTGTGCAGGTAACCACAAAATTAAAATT
Organism: Cicer chorassanicum; assembly: GCA_037974735.1. Classification (NCBI taxonomy): domain Eukaryota; kingdom Viridiplantae; phylum Streptophyta; class Magnoliopsida; order Fabales; family Fabaceae; genus Cicer; species Cicer chorassanicum. The sequence continues at coordinate 29,441,668 of JBBPBP010000001.1, forward strand.
GCAGATGGCTCTCTTTCAGCCATTGCAGGGAAAGGTTCTGTTATTCTGTCACCTGTGTTAACCTTAAAAGATGTCTTACATGTTCCTAATTTATCATGTAATCTGTTATCCATTACTAAATTAACAAAGGATATAAATTGTCAAGCTAACTTCTTTCATTCTCATTGCACTTTTAAGGATTTGAGCACGGGGAAGATGATTGGCAATGCTAAGGAGAGTGGAGGACTGTATTATCTTGACAATGGACTCGACTTCAAAGACCAACAAAAAACAAGTACTTGCTTTGAATCTATTTTTGTCTCTTCTAATAATGATGATATTATGTTATGGCATTTACGGTTAGGACATCCTAGTTTTCCGTATTTGAAACATTTGTTTCCTAAATTATTTTCTAAGAAGGATCCGTCTTTATTTCATTGTGAAACTTGTGAACTTGCTAAACATCACCGTTCTTCTTTTTCTACACAACCATATAAACCATCAAAACCGTTTGCAGTTATTCATAGTGATGTTTGGGGTCCTAATAGAATAAACACATTTTCTAATAAAAAATGGTTTATAACTTTTATTGATGATCATACTAGAATTTGTTGGGTTTATCTATTAAAAGAAAAATCTGAAGTTGGACAGGTTGTCAAAAACTTTTTTACAATGGTGCATACTCAATACCAAACAAATATTCAAGTCTTCAGAAGTGACAATGGTAAAGAATATTTTAATACACTTTTGTCCGATTTTTTTCTTGCAAATGGGGTTGTTCATCAAAGTTCTTGTGTTAATACACCCCAACAAAATGGAATTGCAGAGAGAAAGAATAGGCATCTTCTTGAGGTTGCTAGAGCTTTACTATTTGCAAATCACGTTCCAAAATATTTGTGGGGTGAAGCTGTTTTAACTGCATCATATTTAATTAATCGAATGCCATCTAAAGTTTTAGATTTTCATACCCCTCTTGATGTTTTTCGAAATTATTTTCCTTTAACTAGTGTCTATGCTGATTTACCATTAAAAGTTTTTGGTTGCACTGCTTTTGTTCATGAACATAAACACCTTGACAAACTCGAGCCACGAGCAATAAAATGTGTGTTTACCGGTTACTCTCCAACTCAAAAGGGGTATCGGTGTTTTGAACCAAAATCAAAAAGAATTTTTGTAACCATGGATGTTACTTTTGTTGAAAATCAACCCTTTTTTACTGACATTCATCTTCAGGGGGGAAATTTTAAGGAAGATTCATCTTTTAGGTTTGAAAACATCATTACTTTAAGTGATATAGTGTCGTCACAAAATTCTGAGACTTATATAGATGCACCAAAAGAAAATGCCCAAGAATCTATATTGAAACTCAATCCACTTATGAGTGAGGTTTCGACAGATTCGGGGGCGACAATTTCATATCAAAATCACAATGATCAAAATCACAATAATGAAGGACCACCTGAAATGCCACAACATAATGACTCAGATAAAGAGACACAAAGCAGGTTTACTACAATTGACCCTACTTGGAAGGGAAATGTCTTTGAAAGAAGAAACCATAAACAGAGAAATGAAGGATCCATTCTCCGACCCTTCCAAGATTCCGAACCAATAGATAATCCAACACATCATCTTGATACAGGTAAGTCTTCTTCTGTTCTTAAAAGTCATGTCGAGTATCCTAATATAGATCTTCCTATTGCAATTAGAAAACCTGTTAGATCATGCACTAAATATCCTTTGTCTAATTATGTGTCATACTCAAAATTGTCTTCTTCATTTGCTGCATTTACCTCTAAGTTGTCTGCTGTAGAAATTTCAAAAAATATACAGGAGGCTCTAAAAATTCCAAAGTGGAAGGAAGCTGTTCTTGAGGAGATGAGAGCTCTTGAGAAGAATCAAACTTGGAGAGTCATGACGTTACCTACAGGAAAGAATACTGTTGGTTGTAAATGGGTATTTACTGTAAAATATAATTCTGACAACACAGTTGAAAGATACAAGGCACGCTTGGTTGCTAAAGGGTTTACTCAGACATATGGCATTGATTACTCAGAGACTTTTGCTCCCGTTGCCAAATTAAACACTATTAGAGTTCTCTTGTCCTTGGCAGTGAATTTAGATTGGTCTCTTAACCAACTTGATGTAAAGAATGCTTTTCTGAATGGTGATTTGGAGGAGGAAGTATACATGGATAGCCCACCTGGCTTTGAAGATAAATTTGGTTCAAATGTGTGCAAACTACAAAAATCCCTTTATGGTCTCAAGCAATCCCTAAGGGCTTGGTTTGAAAAATTCACTCGGTCGGTCAAAAAGCAAGGATATATGCAGGGACAATCAGACCATACTCTGTTCATGAAGTTCTCTAATGTTGGTAAAATTGCAATTCTAATTGTATATGTAGATGATATTATTCTCACAGGAGATGACATTGTCGAGATGGAAAGATTGAAGAAAAATTTGACACAAGAATTTGATATCAAAGATTTAGGCGCGCTTAAATATTTTCTTGGTATGGAAGTTGCTCGCTCAAAGAAGGGAATTGCTGTTTCTCAAAGAAAATACATCCTAGATCTCTTGGAAGAAACTGGGATGAGTGGGTGTAAACCAGCAAATACTCCTATGGAATTAAACACTAAACTTTGGGAGAAAGGCAGTGTTCCTGTTGAGATTGGAAGATACCAGAGGTTAGTCGGCAAACTTATTTATCTAGCCCACACTAGACCTGACATCGCTTTCTCCGTGAGTGTTGTAAGCCAATTCATGCATTCTCCCTATGAAGAACACTTGGAGGCAGTTTATCGGATCTTAAGGTACTTGAAATCCAATCCTAGAAATGGTTTGTACTTCAAGAAAACTAATGACAGAGAAGTCTCTATATTTACAGATGCTAATTGGGCAGGATCAATTACTGATAGAAAATCCGCCACTAGATATTGTGCCTATGTTTGGGGAAATTTAGTTACTTGGAGAAGTAAGAAACAAGGGGTTGTTGCTCGAAGCAGTGCAGAAGCTGAATTCAGAGCAATGGCTCAAGGAATCTGTGAACTTTTATGGATTCGTAAACTCTTGGACGAATTGAAAATGAAAGTTGACTCACCCTTAAAATTGTTCTGTGATAGCAAAGCAGCAATAAGTATAGCTCACAACCCTGTACAACATGATAGAACCAAGCACATTGAGATTGACCGCCATTTCATAAAAGAAAAAATTGATGCTGGAATTATATGTCTGCCATTTGTGACTTCCAATCAGCAAACTGCTGATATCTTGACAAAAAGTTTGGCAAGACCCAATTTTGAGCGACTTATAGCCAAGTTGGGCATGACAGATATCTATGCACCAACTTGAGGGGGGGTGTTGAAGAATCAAGAGAAATCATATTTGATTCTCTTTTATTTTATATTATTATGTTTATTTTAATTTTATGATTTTGTCATTATTACTCAGTATTACTATTGTAATTTCTTTTCCTATATAAACAGCTTAAGGCTGTAGTAATAAAATATGAAAGTATTATATTATTTTATCTTCTACTTTCTTCAATATTATTAAAAGTTTAAAACACATCAAATGAGATCATGCATTACCTGTCGATTGACAAGCACTACATCACCATCTTTCAAGTGACGATACACAACTTTTCCTTCAAATTCATTGTCATGTATCTTCCCATTATGCATAATAACCCCTCTTGAGGATTGTAATTTCCTTGATGTCAAAGAACGTGACCTCCTATCTAGTGGAAGCTTGAGTGTTGATGTTTTATCAGCATAGAGTGTAGCACCAGGATGGGTTTCAGGACCATTTAGGATAGCATTCCTTAATTCGACTACATTCCAAGGAGTCACTCTCTGCAATATATTAACAAAAAAGCCAATGGCAGGAATCAAAATATCATACAGAGCATTTTCATGATGTTTTATACCAAACCTAATAATATTCCACTCCATGCAAAGTCCAAGACACAATTATTATATTACAAAATGCCAGCAAGCATTATCATTGGTTTGTCGACATGTTAAACTTATTAATTACATATTGTTTCACCTCATTATAGAGTAATATCCCAATCTACGTTTCTAATGCTCAGGAACAATAAAGTGATCAAAATTTGGCTGCAGCATGCAAATTCTTAACCAGATGAATAAGAATGCTTTAATTTCAGTTTCAATTCCGTAACTTCTTTAACTTATACATACATGCTGTACCATGGGAAAAGATGGTTCGTCTATCTAAGACCATCAGACTTATTTAAGAAGATAATGAAGTAATCAAAGGCACAATAACAAAATATTTGCAACTGTTAACAGCATAACAGACACAAAAATAATAGATATGCATATTGACTACATCTCTCACCTCAGGATATGTTAACCTCAGAGCAAAATATGGGGGAATCCCAATTTCATTGACTGCCAAATAAGGATCTGGTGAAATGACAGAGCGGCATGCAAAATTAACTCTCTTTCCCATCATTTTCTGGCGAAAGATGCCTTCCTTCTTTTCCAGCAACTGACATATTCCAGTAACCAAGTCTTTTTGGCCTAGGCCAAGCAAAAAGTAAAAATATTTCTATGTAGGTAAGAACTATAAGCAAAATATCTGAAATAGCTACAAAATAACATGCTTATCTAGTGATCAACAAACTCATCTCATGGAATTGTAATTTTGTTTAAAAAATGTTATTGACTTTTGGTTTCTTGATCTTTGACAATTACTTTGCATTTTACTTCATGTAATTATTTGTTCCTTGTTCTTTGATTAAAACACAAAAAAAAAAATCCCTTTGCAAACATTGGTATTACATATAAAATCATGTATAGGTCCATTTGGTGCATTTGTTTTTTGCTAATTGAATTAGGACAACTTTTTACCATTGACCAATTACAAGCAAACAGAAATACACCCAGCTCCATATGTTCCTATCCCAAACAATGAAAACAAAGTGAACCAAATGAAACTTTTACCAGAAGCAGTTTTATTGTCAAATAGGAGGTTTACAGATCGCTGAAGATCCATCCACCGCCTTAGAACCACTGATGCATCTGACTTGTTTAAATGGGCCTCTCCCAAGGATATGTTGGACTCTAAAACCCTAGTCAACAAAACAGTTTGAGCATGCTCCGACACCTACAAAAGACATTGAACAAATAATTAAGCACATGTAGGATGATAATGACAAATTCTATGGTATAAAAACCCATCACATGGTCTGTACACCAAATTGATTGTTGTGATATACAAAATAAGTAAAGAGGGAATACAAAAGAATGAAATTCAGTAATGAAGCTCTGAATTGTTCTAAATTTGTAATTTGTACTCCTTGTTCCTTTTTACTCATCACTTTTGTAGACAAAGTTTATTCCTATTTACTTGTCATTTCAAAATTCAATGCAACATTAACTATAACTTACTCAATAACAACCTTAACTATTTAATGCAGATAGAGAAACAGTGGAATGAGACAGCATATAGTTAAAAAGACAAACAATTTCATCAAAAGAAACAAAATTTATTAGTTTTCTTGGTATGTGTAAATAACCTTAAAACGAAAACTAAAAAGGAACGGAGGAAGTAATTCTTAATTCAAGTAATGAGATTATACAAAAAACTAACACCAACTACTGCATATATACTAAAACAATGTAATAGAAGACAACAATACTCTTTACATGGTATACTACTATTCTAAAAGTTATTATTGCTTGATAACAATAGCTTCCATATATATTAATATTTTATATTTTTCAACAATATATTATAGCATCAAACGATATGAAATGATGCAATTAATAAAAACACCAATAATCCATATTCTGTAACAGTTCCAACAGAATAAAACATATTTTTAATAGTTGAAGAAATTAAAAAGGGAAAGGAAGTAAAATTAAAATAATAAATATGAAAATACACATTAAACTTCATCTTTACAAAAGAAGAGATATCTGCCTCATAGTATTACATGGCTTCCCAGCACTTGTAGAAATTTATAAATTCAAGTCAACAGTTTCTTTTTTTTTTTGGTCACACTTACTTTATCATCTCCTTTAGTTGGGGGACGGAATTTGATTGGTGGAACGTAAATGTTCTCTAGAAAGAACATTGAGTGACCGGCTTTCTTTCCAAAACCTTGACCTTGAATGTCACTGATATACAAGCACATTCGAGCTTCATTTTCCCACAAAAGCTCTAGAATTCCCTGAACCTATAATTTGAAAGGAATTAAATGAAATGCTCCATTCACTTTAACTTAAAAATCAAAGGTTATAAATGCAGTCATTAAGCCAGTATTTTAAAGAAACTAACCTGGGACGGTAGCAAAGACCCAGAGAGTGTAATTTGCTCAGCAAGTTTATGAGACGACTTTTGTTCTTTTTTATTATGCATTTTTGCATTACTATTTGCAGTATCACCAGAGGTAATATCCTCTACATCTGTATTATCCCCATTTCCTAAAGATATATCATCATGGATTATTTCACTTGCCAAGGATGCATCATTGCCTGAAATAACATTTGCTCTGGCTTGAGCAGCTGAGAGAGATTTCTAGAGAAGTTGAATGAAAAGAAAAGAAAACAAGGAATTAGACATTGTAGCAAGAAATACCAACAAGCTTGAAACTATGGACATGACATTGTATCTTGTGGTCATGTACACTTCTTAGGAAAATGCAAAATCCACAATAGATTTAAGGACTTCGCAGTATTCCAGTTTCAAATTCCTCATATTCAAAACCCATATTTTTACAAATAGTCACAGTGACACAGATGACTAACTTAACTTTTTCTTCACAATTGAAAATTGGAATTATCAAAAACAAGTACAAAAGAAATAGCATCAATAGTGCATATTTAATACAATAATAAGCAACAGAACATAATCAATGTCACACATACGCATAGAGAGAGAGAGACAGCAGATTAAAAGATGCTTATTCCTGGGTTTGGTACAGCACACACATCAAAGTATCAAACAGTGTCAGAATTTAATTAAAATTGAGAGGATCATAGTGTGTCTGTTCTGTTCACCATATATTCAAATACTTCAGCAACCACAAAAGAATCGAAGTATGGAGATAATAAAATATTTTACCACGTGAAACCATCCAAAGGTTGGTTTAGTGATTTTAGGATTGATGTTTCCACAATTTTGACACTTCCTGTATTCATTTTTTAGAAACTTCCTTAGAACAGACATTGCCTCGCTAAATTGAAGGGACGTCCAATTTTCTCCCAGTTGCTCATCATTACTACATTGGCTGTCATCAACATCACATAAATCTGCGGATTCATCTAGGTTAATTGCATCCAAACTTTTTGCCTTGGCAATATTCCCTTTCACAATAAGCTCTAACTGATTTGCACGCAACTCCACCTTGAATCATCATGAGATCATATGAACAATGGTCAAGAAATGCACAAATATCTTACAGAAATAACACAAACAGAGAAAGAATAAATAAAATTACCATATCAACATATATTTACCTCATTTCTGCTAGCCTGAAAATGATGGCACGAAAAACACGTTCTTCGTAGAACACTGCTAAGCATAGAAAACATCAAAGGGTTGTAGACAGGAGAAACAAGCTCAATATGACCAAAATGCCCCGGGCAATGATAAGAGTTTTGACCACAAGATTGACAACTGCATCAAGCAAAAGATTTGTGTCAGATTCCTATTTCATAATCAAACTGCATAACATAAATACAACTTGCAAAGCATGAATACAATAAAATTTAGCATATAGAGTAAACAATAACAAATCCATAAGGCACCCGTTTTCATTAAAAACAGCCTAAGAAGCCACGTTACAAACGCATAAAACTAATTGAGAATAGGTAAAATTGGCAAAAAAACTAATTAAGAATAGGTAAAATTGGCGTTGAAATTGAAAAGTAGTAGAAGAAAAACATACGGAGATTTCTCATAGAAAGGACCTAAAGCAGGATCATACAATCCACCAGGAACAGGAGAATGGAGCGTATCAAGAAGAATGGGATTGGTTATCTTGACGCGACTACTCTTAAGTATTTCTTCGTCCGTTAGAAAACTGAATGCCACAGCCTTCACGCTATTCGTTGCGCCCTGCAATTCAATGATGATAATAAGCAATGTAAAACGACGAGTAGATGATGATGAAGTAAGGTTTGAATAATTCAATGATGATAATAAACAATCAAAAGCGACGTGTAGATGATGATGAACTAAGGTTTGAATTGATGGATGGTAAATATAAATACCTCAGTAGCGAGAGCCATGATGGTGCAAGAAACTTCAGAAAGATTTTGATGAAACACGAGAGTTCAGAGACGACAGTGGCAACAGCTGAAAATTTGAGCTAGATTTTGAAAACCGCCAGGAGAAAGCGTGACTGGAACTATGCTCGCCGGGGACGAGGCTAGCGGACGGAGGCTGTACACGAGAGAGTGAAGTTAGTTAGGGTTTATGAATTCTGAGTTTAAAAAAGAATTATGTTTTTTTATTTATTGAAAAAATATTAAGTTTTATATAATACAATTTTATATAAAGTTTTATAATTGATTACTAATGAGACAATAGATAGATAAATTGATATAATCATATACATAATATAATATATAATAGATAAATTGAAAAAAAAAATTACACATTGATTCAATCAATTTTTACTAAGAGAAT
>JBBPBP010000001.1:29454901-29483864 GCA_037974735.1 Cicer chorassanicum
AATTATTTTGAATATGAGTCTTGGTTATTAATGTATTTTAAAAGATTAATTACTTTAATTATTTTATTTTACAAAATATGGGTTTTGAAATATTAATAATTTTGTGCTTAATTTCTGTATATGAGTGCTTGTCAAGTTGTGTCTATTTTATATATATTCCATTGATTTAGTGGCTTATATAAAATATTGATGTTATATTTTTTTTATTGTCATTTTAACTATTCTCATAATATAATAATCTTTTAATTTGATATTTTGAAAGATATTATTTTAGTGGCAAATAAATAAATTAAAATAAGTATGTAATTAGTTGGACCATGTGAAAAAATAAAATAAAATGGAGTTTAATGAATTAGGTTAACAATAACTAATATGTTTAAAAAAATAAAATCAAATCAAATATACCCTAGCGCTACAGTAGAAAGATATTAGAAAGAGAGAGTTCGTGACATTGCAAATTGAGAAAAGGCAGCAGCCGCACTAAGAGAAAATAAAAGAAAATTGGTTCCGATGATCGACAACTATCCAGAAAAACTTCCTCCGTTTTCGTTCAAATCTCAGTATGTTATTTAATTTATTGAGTTAGTCAATTAAACACAATTTTCTAGATTTTTAACAACCCCAATTTCTCTCTAAAATACCCGACTTCTCCGTTTGTAAAATTCATTATTTTGCACCGTTTTTCTTCACCGTAAGTCCGATTTGAGTGAAACCAACACCAAAACGATCGTGTGAAAAGTGGCTATATTATCCACTTATTGGTTTTCAGATTTATGGTAAGATTCCTTGACCGAATTTCGAAATTAATTTTAGAGTGTCTTCTCATAATTTATTTTTAACGTTTACCCATAAATTGTCGAGTTAGATCGATTGAAGGACAAAGAGTCGGAGAATAAAGGTTGTTTGTTCGTTGAATCGTATTCGTGTGTGAAAGCGTCGAAATAAGGTAAGGGGTGAAAGAGCGTTTGAATTCATGAGTGTAATATATTGTGAGATTAACGGGAAAACCGTATTTCCCAATGATTCATCCGGGGCTTGTTACGTACGGCAGTAGCCCTTTGAGTGATAAATTAATTAATGTGCAAATATGGGAATTGTGAGATTAAAATGTGGAATAGAAATACTTATAAGGTGTTGATTGATTTAATTCCATTGAATGTGTGTTATTTGATATTATTGTGATATTTGATTTATTTTTGTTAAATGTGTGATATTTGATATTATTGTGATATTGGATGTCGAATGAATTTGGTGCATATGTTGGATTAGATGAGTTTACGTGATGTGATAATAAAAGATGTGTGCATTGTGATAATTTTATGTGATGATGATGATGTATGAATAATAATTGTGATTTCATTAATTTGTGATAAGTTTATGTGATGAGTTACGATTGATGATAATGATGCTCTAAATTTGTGATGAGTTATGTAATGATGATAATATGTGATTTATAATAGTGATGTTATGAATTTGTGATGAAAATATTGAAGTAACCCCTGATGAAATAATTGTGATTCCAATTTGTGTTTGAGATGACAGTCTTAATGGAGTATCATAGGCCAACGAGGGGAGAAAATAAATATTGAGAATTTGTGAAGTGGAGATTATTTTGTCATCATATAGGTAGGGCCTGACAAGCCTAGCGATTCCGGGGAAGTACAACTGAATTGAGCCTGATCGTGGCGGTCTACTGTTGAGCCTTAAGGCAGGATTGTTAGACCTTGGAGGTATTCAGGTGAGGAATTCCTAGGTGACTTGGAGGTAGCACTCCAAATGTCGGGAGCTACCATGCAACACACGTTTACCTCGACTGTCGCGTATATGTGTCTCGGGTTGAGTTGAGGGGATCTATGAGGACAGGGCCAATTTGAATTGTCCGTCCACCGGAATGGTGGCATAGTATCATGGTCTCCTAACCAAGTACTTCAGAGTTAGAATGGTACCACATTGTGAACTAGAGTCTAAGCTCATGCATAGCATTGCATTTTCTTGCGATTATTTTATTGTGATTAATATGTGTCGTGTGCGATAACAATTCTTCTTAGATGATTTGATGTTATAGTGAAATGTATTGACTTTCCTTGAGTGGTTTTGGATCATCCACATTCGTTGATAAATTTTATTCAACGGACGAGATTGAATATTGAATAAAATAATTTCATTGGTTGAAAATAATTCACAATGATTGGTATTGGATCATCCACATCCGTTAATGAATTTTATTCAACGGACGAGATTGAATATTGAATAGAATAATTTCATTGGTTGAAAACAAATCACAAGGATTGGTATTGGATCATCCATATATGTTGATAAATTTTATTCAACGGACGAGATTGAATAATCGTGGCCTGGGGGAGCGACCCCCTGAAAAGATCGTGGCCTCGGGGAGCGACCCCCTGAACGGATATGAAACAAACAAGTCGTTGCCTAAGGACGCGATCTATAAATACATGCTTTGTCCCATCTTTTAATCACAACTTCCTCTCACTTTTCTTTATCATATCTCTTTCATACATTCAAAATTATCAAAATTTCTCTTTTTATCGTGGAACTATCAACGAATCACATAGGTGAAATCAAATACATTAAAGCATTTGTAAGTATTTGAATTTTTTATTTTACTTATAAGTTTTTTAGTCTCATTAATTATTTTATTTTATTTATAATTTTTTTAGTCTCATTAATTATTTTATTTTTGTTATATATTATTAATTTTAGTCACCCTTAAAGGATAAACTGAAATGTCAAGGTAATGTTAACAAAAAATCAAATGAAACCATATTATCATATTTGCAAGCGGCTGACTTCGGTGAAGCGATCAAACTCGGAAATTATAAAATAGATGTCGGCCTGATTACTGTTATGGTTGAGAGATGGAGACCATAAACTCACACGTTTCATCTTCTAGTAGATGAGTACACAATAACTTTGAAAGATGTATACTACATTTTAGAATTAAATGTTTCTGGTTTTTCTGTTAGCGGTTCAAATTTTGTGCACGTTAAAGAAGTTTGTCAAGATTACTTAGGAGTTATCCCACCTGATGGAGCAACAAAAGGTAATTCTATTACATTAAAGTGGCTTAAAGATACGTTTGACGATGTTGGTGAAGATGCATCTATATTAGAAAAACAAGCATCATGTCAAGCATATATCCTAAGTATGATCAGAGGGTTATTGATGCCTGATAAATCCAACAACCATATACATTTAAAATACCTTTCACTATTAGGAGATTTAAATAAAGCATCCAAATATAGTTGAGGTTCAGCAGTTTTAGCTACACTTTATAGAGAAATATGTCTTGCAACGAAACCTGGTGTAATGTCTATAGGAGGATGTGCATTGTTGTTGCAAAACTGGACATGATATCATTTGTCTTGTGACGCTCCAGAGTCTCCTAATGCATGGATATTTCCACTTGCACAAAGGTAACTATATTATTTTTATATTATTTTTTCTTTTTTTAAAACCAACTGCTTACCATATTACTAATTTTATTATATATATATATATATATATATATATATATATATATATATATATGTATTTTTTGATATATTCGACAGATTTAATTATGGTGGTCTAAATTTTGGTAAAGTTCCTCATAACGACGTAGAAGGATACCGAAAAACAATTGATCACATGATGGTTGAGGAAGTAATATATTCATTCACATTTATTTGAACTTTTTAAATATTTTATTTTTTATACTTGTTATAATTACTTTAGCTTATTTTTTACATATCAGTTTTATTGGAGACCTTATCTCAGGTTCCAACATGAAGTTTCCGAAGAAGAGATGGTCACTTAGACTGCATGTACCTATCTGCATTGTTATCATATTTTTGAAAAACATCATACAAATAGAGTAACACTTCAGTTCGGTTTCCATCAACAAATACCACAACCACCAGAGGACATGAAAATGTACCATGAGGTCAACATGAGACACAGAATTGATGATAATTGGAACTGGGTTTGGAGGGAAGAAATTAAATATTGGAATGAGCGTCAGAATTACGTGTTGCAAGGTAAAATCGTAGAAGGTGTTTTATGTCATAGGACATAATATATGATTTGGTTTAGACAACACACCAAATTATTTATATCTATCGAACAATATCTCTGTGATCCCCGTTTACAACCGCCGTCATATCCTCATGTGCAGTCGACCTCCCAATCAACCCCACAACAACAAAACATAGCAGAACCATCTTTATCATCACCTCACCTACATGTCCCTATTGAAGTTTCATGTTATGATCCACCACCGACTCAGTATTATGTTCCGTCGGTGCCAGAAATACCAACCCCCAGTTATTCGACAAAACATGAGCTTTTCTATAATTTGTTTGGAACTCAGTGCACAACTCCTGAGTCAGCTTATGCTGTGTTTGATTCCATGAATAATCCTCAGACTCAAAATTTATGGAAGCAAGTGACAGTGGTTCTAATCCACCTACAACTTACATTGAGGATAATGATCAAAATCAGGATGAACCGGAAGAACCTCAACTCGTTCAAAGAGCTAGACGAGTTTGACGACATCCTAGATGTGGAACTGGAGGTCATTTAGGTGGACATCATTAATATAAATTTGATGTTTTTTTTCTTCTCAAATATGATGTATTTTTTTTCGTTAATTTAATGTATTTGGTTTCATTTTCATGTTATTAATATAATTTTTTTTAATTATTATTATTATTATTTGTTTAAATTTTGATGTATTTTTTTTTAAATTTATAATATAATTTACTATTTTTAATTATAATCATTTTTAATTATAATTATAATTATAATTATTATTTAATGTTATTATTATTATTATTTATTAATGTATTTTATTTTACTTTATTGAATTAAAAAAGTAGGACAATCGCGTAATATTTTTTTATTGTGTGGCATTTTAGTTATAAAAAAAAGGGATATTTAAAAAAAAATCTCATTGCATAAGTTTGGTTAGAATACATACCCGAAATATTTTATAAATGAAAAATAATAGTTTTAGAAGTATTGCTACATATAGTTCAATAATTTAACATGTCTTGAAATATGCTTATATTTAATTTAAATTAAGAATTATAAAAACGTTATTTAAAAGTGTGAGAGTTCCTATTAGTTTAAATGATATATTTAATAAACAGTTTAAGGACAATTAATATAGTATTTTGCAGATCATATAATTTTTAATAAATTTAAAAGATACACCATATTTTATCTTAATAACGAATTTCTCGTATCATTGTAAACTTTTATGTTTTTTTCTATTGATTTATAACTTTAATAGTCATAACTCTTTTGTACTATAATAGTTTTTTTACTCAAATAACATAGTTTTTGTTAGTAGTCATGCGACTTATAACACTAGATAATAATAATTAGATTAAAATGTATATTTGATCCATCTACTTTTTCAATTGTACAATTTTTGTCCAATTGAGAGATTTTGGTCCCTCACATTTATCTTATTTCTGATTGAGTAGCCCCTCACTTAGATTTTCAAAACCCTAATTTCATTTAGAGAACTAAGATGACAAAGACAAAGAGAGGGATGGAGGAAGACGAAGGAAGACAAAGGACAAATACAAAGACTCCTACCACGCTGGATAAAGGCGAAGACGAAGGAGGAAGACAAAGACGAGTTAGAGTTGCGTATTAGGGTTCAAAAATTGGAAAAATTGGTGGCAGTTGAATTCGATTGAGACGATAAAAAAGCGAAGAAGTGTAGCGACAAAGATGAAGTATCAACGACGACGCTTATGATTCTTGAAGCAAGGCGTAGAACGATGGAGTCTTCAATGAACAACAAGGAAAGAAACGATGGAGTTTGCATGTGTTGCTTCAAATCCTTCTACAGATGCTTCAAAATCCACTGATGTAGGTTTACAACCTGTTGGAGCAACTTCATGTGTTTATGGCCCCCACCATTCTTTTGCGCATAATCTGAAGGAAAAAACCAATAAAATAAAGAAGATGAAGAAAAAAAAAGTTCAAAATATGTTGTTGAATGACTTGTAGAAGATGAAATCATGATACAGTGAGAAAGATGAAGGAATCAAGAAGAAAGAAAGATTAAAGACACTAGAAGTTGAACAAATAATGAAGAAATAAGAAAAAGTAGAAGAAATATGAAGAAATGAATATTACACTTTAAAGTGACGAGAAGATGGTCACATGCTAATTCTTTTTTTTCTTTTTCGTTTAAACAATTTTTAAAAATGAAAATATTTCCACATCAACGAAATTGAGTCAAAATCTAGTTGAGGGCTAAAATATCATAAAGGAGTAAATATAAGGGGCCAAAATCGTTCAATTGAAACTAGGAGGTCAAAAATCGCACAAATAAAAAATTAGAGGGGCAAAAGTGCATTTAAACCTAATAGTTACATAAGTACATTAAAGGTGATGGTAGTTAACAATGAGTCGGTGAAAACTTTAGTTGAACCATAAAAATTGTATTAAGAGTAATAATGACAAACAAAAAATAGAAAAACCCTATATCAACTTCAAGACCATAAAATGGATGTAGCAGCAAACCACCCAAAATGAAGTGATTGATGTAGCCTTCGTCATTATTATCCTAAGGATGCTTTTTTCCTAAACCTTCATGAATATCTATTGTTGAATCTTCACGTTGCGGTTTTTTGTCCACATACTTTTGTAGATGGCCTTTTCATATCAGCATTTCCATATGGATTTTTAGTCATTAGCAATCATTGGTAGAGTATTCATGCATTTTGTGGTACTCATAGTATAATCTCCCATTTGGATCAGGCTATAACTCTCTTTGTCGAGGTAGGTTGATTAGATTGGAATCATATGCTTATCAAAAAATTCTTCGAAGCCTATCTATTAGTGGAGTGAAGCTGGTGAATTATTCATTTCTTCTATCTTTTCCTCGATCAGTTCGACCACCACTTGGATCTCTATCATTGTGAGGATACCATTTGTAATCCTTTTTTTTCTTGCAACTACTTTTTCCATAGCTATGTACCCATTCGCTCTTCTTCTGAGTTTTTCGAGTGTCTTAGAAGGTCTCCTTGCTAGTGAATCAGAAAAAAGGTCTTGGCTTTAAGAAGGGATCCATCTTCAGGGTACGCGAGAAGACAATGCACTTCAATGCGTCAAACGCTTATTGAATTTTCATCCTGGTGTTAAAAAAAGTAAAATGCTATTGTGGGTCTATATTCGCGTCATATTCTTCCATGGTTGAGAGGCAAAATCATATGGGTATTGGTTCTATATTGATTTCGTCAATGTACAAGAGTCGTGTTACGTCTTCCTTCTTTCGCCTTTTTATCTATAGAGCACCTCGAGAAGATGTTTCACTTCCCGACTCTGAGGTAGCAACCTTGTCATAGTTATCATCTTCTGTTAATGAAGTTTTCTACTGCTTTTGACAATCTTCAATCAACACTACCTTATATATTGTCCATTGTATTTTATGTCCTTCACTCATTTGGACTTCGACATAGGGATGATGACAAGTCTTAATGCTTGGATCTTTCAACGTTGTTTCCTCGGAATAAGAAGGAGCATTGGCGTGGTCAGGTTCTATCTTCGTTAGGTTGTCTTAGAAATAGGGAGTTTGGATGTTTGGGTCCTCCGTTTTGAATGTTGGACTCGTGGGTTTATTGACTTGGTTCTCCTTGAGATGGCTCTATGGGAGCTCTGCTTCTGGTGATTGTCATGCTAGTGGAATATTGTGGGCTGCAACAAATTTACCAAGGCCCCACGGTGGACGTGAATGTTATTGTATGAAACACGAGGTGGATTAGCGTTGTAGGCGACATGGTCTTCAAGCTTGATGCTTCATATGGTGTAGTAATGTAATACAAAACATTTATTTTATTTTTTGTAAATTTAGAAACTCCTTTAGTAGTTTGTCTTTTTCTTTATCAGGATAGTTTTTGTCTGAATTATATTATAAAAATTTGAGTAGATTAAAAATGTCTTAGATGAAAAAAGTATTATTAAATTGTGGTATTTGATTCAAGGTTAAATTACAATTTTAGTCCCTTAACTTTTTGTTTTCTGGATTCACTACCGTTTTGGTCCCTTAATTATACTTCTTTTAGTCAAATTGGTCCTTTCTGTTAGTTTATGTAAAAAATCGTTAAGTTTTGTACAAATGTCATTTTAGATTTGTGATGTGGCATTTGTGACTCAACAATATATAAACAAATGTTTCAGATGTAAACCAAAATTAAGGGTTGCTTCATCTCACTCGTCTTCTTCATCACCTTCATCCCATTTTGGGCCATTAACTATACTGCTGTTAGTCAAATTGGTAATTTTTGTTAGTTCATGTCAAAAATCGTTAAGTTTTGTACAAGTGTCATTTTAGATTTGTGATGTGGCATTTGTGACTCAACAATATATAAGTAAATGTTTTAGATGTAAACCAAAATTAAGGGTTGCTTCATCTCACTCATCTTCTTCATCTCCTTCGTCTCGTTTTGGTCCGTTAACTATACTTTTGTTAGTCAAATTGATAATTTTTGTTGGTTTATATCAAACATCGTTAAGTTTTGTGCAAGTGCCATTTTAGATTTGTGATGTGGCATTTGTGACTCAATAATATACAAGTAGATGTTTCAGATGTAAACAAAAATTAGGGTTTGCTTCATGTCACTTATCTTCTTCATCTCCTTCATTTTCTTCATCTAATTCATCTTTTCCAGATCTAAACAATGTCTATACTTTGAATGAATGCTTTCACTATATTTTGGGAACCTTGTTTTTCTAAGTTTTTAAAAACTTTTGATATAATAGATGATAAAATAAAAGTGCGATGAAGCAAAAATAAATAAAGAGATAAAAAGAGGAAACACAAGCCAAATTATCCTGGTTCACCACCAATATGGTATCTACGTTTAGTCCCTTCACTCTAAAGGGTTTCATCTACTAATCACCAAAAGTATCATATGCCAACTGAACACCTACTAGTCAATATCACTGTGTTCAAGTCTGCTCAACCTTCTAGCTTAGTACAATCAAGTTGTTGCATGTAGCAGTCACTACTAGGCTAAGTTACAAAGAGTGTTTAAGGTTGTTTTCTAAATAACTCTCACTAGAATGTATTTGATGTTTTTTAGCACTAAGAAAATAATACAGTTTTTCAACGGTTGTTGTATATGGCGGCAATATGTTTCTCGTATGTATGTTTTTGCAGTGAAGATCACAAGTCTTTTTATATAGAAACTTCAATGTCATTAGAGTTTTTGACTGTTTTTGTGATTGGATGAAATCAACAAATAAAATTATGGATCGTTTCGAATCTTCAAAGATCTTGAATAAGCATTTAAAACTTGTCAAAATATGTTTTTGTAATGAATTTAGCGTATCTTGATAGAAGTGGCAGGAATAGCAAATTATGAAATTTTCTGAGGAAGTCATTGCATATATTTAGTTATAGGATAAGTCCATCTTTGATGAGCAGAGGATGTTGAGATGTTGACTTCTTCAAAGTTTTGGTCTCAAAATGTTTGACTTGAGAAAGTTGACATTTTATCAAAGTGTTGACTTTGTCACAATGTTGATTTGATGCGTTGACTAGATGATTAATCGGTTTGCCATAATTATCAGACGCATAATTATTAGAGCAAACTTGTAATATCACATTCATCAAAGGTGCATTGATAAGAGTCAGACACAACTTTAACAGATTTTTCAGAGCATTGCCTTGATTTCTTCATTTTTCTTTTCTATTCATTAGAGGATGCAACGTAAAGTCTTTAAAAGTTTTAACAAAGGGTTTGCGCACTTAAAAAGATTCATTAGCACAATAAATTGTTCTAACAAAATAATTTTTATTATCATAAAAAATTAAGGGTCATTGTTCTTCGAACCAACTTGGTTCTAACATATTTTTGGGAACCTCAAGGCTGAAGAAGAAGATCATCGAAAATCAGAAAAGAGTAGAAGAACTCAAGCTCAAATTCCAAATTCATCTTAGAGTTCAAAGAGAGAAACACTTGTTCGAATGAGAATAATTTTCTGAGTGTTTTTTTCTTAGAGT
The DNA here is from genome assembly GCA_037974735.1 of Cicer chorassanicum. Taxonomy (NCBI): domain Eukaryota; kingdom Viridiplantae; phylum Streptophyta; class Magnoliopsida; order Fabales; family Fabaceae; genus Cicer; species Cicer chorassanicum. The sequence continues at coordinate 29,464,932 of JBBPBP010000001.1, forward strand.
GTGAGAGTTATTATTATTATCAACTTTGTTAGAAGCAAAAGCTTAAAGTTCCAATCTTGTGTATCCATACCGATAGTGATTTAGTTCCTTCTTCAATCTGGGGTTGTCAAGTTGTTAGAAGAAGACTTGACTTGTCGGGTCAATGTGGCTAGTTCCTTAAAAGTCTGGGATTGTTAGACTATTTGGGAAGACTGGTTTGGAGGGTCGGATGCTTTGTAATTCAAGGTATTTGAATTAGTGGATTAAAGCCTTCTAAATGAAGGTACTAGATGTAGCCAAGTTAGTTGGTAAACCAGGATAAATCAATGATCAATGTGTCAAATTATTTATGCTTTCCTTTTTTGTTGCTTCTTAATCCGATTGGTTTTTATCTAAGTAATTCATAAAAACCAACCAACCTTCATCAAATTAGCAAAATGTTATCAACTTTGTCAAACACAATTCAACCTCCTTCTCGTGTTTGTACCTTCAGTTGGCATCAGAACTCGATCTCAAGGTTGGGGACTTTACAATGTTTGAAGAAAAGTCCAAGGGTTCAACATGTCTGGATTCAGTTAATTAGTAGATGAAGAAATTGAGGTATTTTCTGATTTTACTCGATCTGATTTAGTTATTGCTATAAATGATTTTTTAAATAAGAATCACAAATTGTCTTTAAAACTGAAAACACATATGAAAGAAAATAAACCTAATTGAAAAAATTAATGTTTTAAAGAATCAAACTGTTGAATTTAAAACAGAAAATACAACTTTGAAAACTGATATTACTGAATTTATAACAGAAAATGCAACTCCGAAAACTGATATTACTGAACTTAAAATAGAAAATGCAACTCTAAAAATTGATATTACTGTACTTAAAACAGAAAATGCAAATATGAAAATTGATATTGCTGAACTTAACGCTGAAAATCTAACTCTGAAAAGTAATTATAGTTCAACATCAATTGAAAATACCACATTTAAATACAAAACCATACCTTTTCAAATCGTCCTGCAAAGCTTTCGGGTAGAGGGGTAGTCTTGCATTTAGAAAGAAAGTTTATCGAGATTATCAATCGCTCTTTTTAGTGAGGATGAATAGTGCAGGAAGGGTGCGAGACAAACCCGAGCCCTTAGGAGAGTCAATGCTTCCCATGTGTAAAGTTGAATAAAAGAATGCATCCTCAACTAGATAGATCAACATGCGCCAACGGGGGCGTAGAACTCAGAAATCCGTGACTAGCAAGTTTTCTAAAACCAAACTTAATAGAAATTTTACTTTCCTAAAATGATTTATGAAAATAAAAGAAAGGAAATTAGGCCCATTTTCGTAGTTTTTTGGTCAAACTAATGATTCTCTTCTAAAAGTTATAGAGAGATTTTTTTATAGTTAGACTTGTATCAATGCAATGAAATAACCATCCTTCCTATTTCTATGTCATGTCAGATAGATATATAAGAAGACCCAAAAGGTCCTTTCTTTACCACTTTAGGGGGTAGGGGTGAAGGGGGAGATGGTTTATTTACAACCGATGCAAAGTTGTTTTTTTATTGAATCTCAGAGGCATTCTTATCATTTGGTAGATCCAAGTCCACAACCTATTTTGGGTTCACTTAGAGCGTTGGCAACCATTGTAGGAGGTGTGATGTGCATGCACTCATTTCAAGGGGGTGCAACACTTCTCAGTTTGGGCCAAATATTCATCCTATATACCATGTTTTTATGGTGGCACGATGTTCTACGTGAATCCACGTTGCAAGGACATCATATCAAAGTCATATAATTAGGACCTCAATATGGTTTTATTCCGTTTATCATATCAGAGGTTATCTTCCTTTTTGCTTTTTTCAGGATTCATTTCATTCTTCTTTGGCACCTACGGTAGGGATCGTGGGTATTTGGCCCCCAAAAGGGATTGGGGTTTTAGATCCTCGGGAAATCCTATAACTAGGACTCATCATGCTATACTCGCAGGGACGGAAATACGAGCAATTTACGCTTTAGTAGCAACCGCTTCACTGGCTCTAGTATTCACTGGCTTTCAAGGAATGGAATATTATCAAGTACCCTTCACTATTTCAGATAATATTTGTTATTTTTGAATTTTGAAAAACTTTTTGAAAACAATTTATGCCACTGGAAATATTATTGGGTTGAGTTGCGGACTAGGTTGCTCTCTTTAAGACGTTTCGAGGCACTGCCCAAATTGTGCAAGGCAGACTATCTACTGCACCGTAGAAAATCGTTCTAGAATTACACCCTCAATATGGCAGTCGAATGGCCGTCACTCGTAATATGGTACTAAAACCACTCGAAAGAAAAAGAAGAAAAAAGTAAGAAAGGAGGAGAAGAGAGAAAAGCATCAGATACGAAGAGCTTTGGGTTTGTTTTTCCAACTGAGGAGAACCCTCTATTTATAGAGAAAATCTGCAACTGGATCAGAGAGAAAAGTGCGATCCATTAATTTTGATTCACTAAACGTGCGCTCCAATTTGGTTGACCACCAAAGCTCCAAACTTAGGGTTTTGACTCTGAGTTTTGACCGGGCAAAAACAGATACGTGAGACCAAAGACTAGGTTTTTGACCGAGCAAAACCAGACGCATGAATCCGAATCCAGGAAGGAAGACTGGATCAGATATTGAATGTTGACTCGGTGGAGGGCAATTACGTAATTAACGTAATAATAAGAGATAAAAACGGTGCGTGTGTGTGATATCCCTTAGGGCACACCCTTTTACAAAATTGGGGTACCCCTTGGGGCACACCCCAAGTGTCATACCTCCACCTTATAAACACTACTAGTGTGTGATATCCCTCCTATGTGGGACTTCCTTATTTTTCAATTCACAACAACACTAGCTCTCATTAATGTCATCATTATTTCCAACATTCTTCCATTAATATCATCATCATTTCCAACAATATTTATGGTTCTATTTTTTTTCTTAGCATCTGGATTTCATGATTTTCATGTGATTATAGGTACTCTTTTCTTGATCATATGTGGTATTCGCCAATATCTTGGCCATCTGACCAAGGAGCATCACGTTAGCTTTGAAGCAGCTGCATGGTACTAGCATTTGTAAACGTGGTTCAATTATTCCCTTTTGTCTCTATCTATTGGTGGGGAGGTATATGAAGGAACAAAATAGTGGATTTAGGAATGAAAGCTTGAATACAAAGAGAACCAGGCTTTTCCAAACAATTATTGCAGCTTTCCCACTCACTTTAATTTTAATTACCCAATTCCTTGTTTGATTCGGGCTCTATTTTGACTTGTAATTTTTAACAGTGTAATTAACCAGGCACATCTCTACCACATGTTTATTAATTTGGTAGAGAAGGATAAAACCTTGAGTGGATTTCTGTAAGACTCTGAATATTATAAACTCTAATATCTGCAAATTTATTGTACTTTGTGTTGAATTGCTTAGGCTTTTAACTCTGTTTTTATTTTGTGAATTAAGTACCAAAAATATATTTTGTTAGAGTTAGTAATATGTTTAATATATATATATATATATATATATATATATATATATATATATATATATATATATATGTATATACACTTGGAGACTTGTTTAAAATTAGTTATAGGATAATTTTTTATCGATAAAAAATTTTAAGATGTCACATGTTGCTAATAAACTCATCTGTCAATTGAGATGCGACGAGAGTATATATTTTTACTAAAGTAGATTGTGTAGTGAGTAGGGGTGTATGTGGGTTGGGTTCGGTCGGTTTTGACAAAACCCGATAACCGACCCGATCGATTATCTTTGGGTTGGGTTAAGTTCTAAACCCGTATTTTTTTCATTTAACCCGAACCGAACTGATCCGATCAAGAATGGGTTGAGTTGGGTTGGCGGGTTATACATAAATTATAACTTGTTTTTTATTTTACGGGAAAATATATTGAATGAAGATATATTTAATACTTGAATGTCTCAAAAACTATAAAATTTCAATCATATCATTCAATTCTTTTTAAAAAGTCATCAATCTCTCACAAAAAAAAAAAATCCAACAATCTTCAAATACATAAATAAATTCAACAACAGTAATCAATAAAATATGAAAATTCATCAACTTCAAGTACAAGCACTTAGCAAGTTCTTCAAAGTCTGGAAGGAAACAATTGGGAATCTGCAAAAATAAATTTTAATAATAAAAGTGAGGAGAAAACACCTAGCATTGCTACTTGGTCCACCACATTACTTTCATCATTACACATAACCCACCAACCATTTTAGTTTACTAAGCTACCATAATTTTTTAATAGTAGTGCTTCATTTGTTTATAGTTAGAGTACTTACTATTTCCAAATATAATACACAAAAAAGTGTTTAATAGACTTAATGTAAAATTTTTAACTAAATTCATCATAAGCTTTTGCATAAGCATAATTTTTGCTCATAAATAGTATTTAACAAAAATGAATAGTATTTAACTAAAAAAATTTGTATTTAACAAATGTAAAAAATTTAAACTAAATTCATTATAAGCATAAGCATAAGCTTTCCGTTCATACCTTTATTATGTAAAACTATAACAAAATATAACATTTACATAAATAGTATTTAACTCAAAAATTAAATTGCTCTTTTGAAAGAGACAATTCAAAAATTAGATACAAATTTTATGAGTAGACATATACGAGATTACAAGGCCAAAACAAATTAAACGCTAAACTGCGAGATAAATCAGTATTTAGGCTAGACGCATGAACATCTTGCATTAGCATTCATATAAAAATCAGTTATTAACAATATCTTATTATAACTTGGTTAAATTGGTTTAATGTGAAATTAGGGAGGTGTTGGTGTTGAGTGTGTTATTTAAAAATAAATTTTTTATCCTTGTTATTGATGTTGCTAGTAATGGTTAAAAAAAAGAAATTGATTTTTGATGTGTTTGAGTTATGTAATGAGTTATTTTCAAATAAATGAGTTTGAACTAAAGTTGAAATTTTACAAGAAAATTTAGGGTTGTTAAAGTCGTGAAAAAGTTCAAATTTTAACTAAGTTAAAGAGTTTGAGCAAAAAGTTAGATTGAAATTAAAATGTTTAGAGTTAAAAATGTTACTCTTTTAATTACTCTTGAACTGAGTTTAAAAAGACAAAAGTTTAGAGTACTTTATTAACTCAAATTTTTGGTGCTCTAATGGTTGAGTGATATAACTTAAAAGATAAAAAGACTTAATTTTGAAATTATGATGTGGTTGGATAAATTTTGGTGGTGGACAAAATTGTTATGAATCTTTATGTTTATGTAGTTAGTTCATTGAGTCTCGAAAATGAATCGAGGCCGTTGGCACCGAGTTAGCGGTGGGGAGAACTCTGAAATATTAATGTTGTTGTGGTAAATAAAGAAAAATGATTTTCTTAGTGTATGCCTTTCTAAAGAATAGTGGTTATGGTTGATGATCAAGAATGTATACATATGATTATTAAATTTTTGAACTTGTGATTAATGGAAAATTAGTGAATTGTGGTTTCAAGCTTGTATATGTATACTTTCAATTTTTAGAAAAGTTTGCATGATTTTAATTAAAGTTTCAAGTTTATTAAGTAAAGGTTAAAGTCTTGAGTTATAAATTCTTTTTTTTTTTTTAAAGATTCCAAGTTTCATGAGTTAAAATACAAAGTTTGTTGAAAAATATATATTTTGAAAAGGATGAAAATATTTCAAAGATTTAGAACTTTGAAACTAGAAAAAACATTTATTGATATATTTTTTTTTGGTGGTTATGTTGTTATGAGGTAAATACTTTGATTGAACACTTATTCTTTAAAAATGTAGTAGATCAAACTTGTAGTTATTTGAAACAAAAAAATGAGTTATGGCAAATTTGAGAAAATTTGTGGTTATGTGAAAATTTTTGAGAAAAATAATTTAAGGTGTTTCGAAATAATTGTTAGTGAATTCTCTGAAAAATTGAAGGATGTTGATTTCTAAAAAATATGTTTCTATATGTTGAAAGCGTGTATTGTGAATAATAATACTATTAGTTCTTACTCGTTTTAAACTCTTTTAGTAAATATACTCTAAGGGGATTAGGAGTATGAAAGGGTTGTAAGGTAGTTAAAGTCTCATGGGCTAATTTGACTAAGTCAAACACTATTTGATTGAAGGTGTTGGCGCGAGCGAGATTTTCGTTGTGGTAGCAATAGTTGTTGAAAAAACTATAATTGAGGTAAGGGCTCATTCCAAATTTTTAGTTTGCACATAGGAACCTTATATGTGTGGTTGACGTGTGAATATGTGATGATTAATATTGATGTGATTATGCATTCTTGAGTGATAGTACTTGTTGGTACATGTTATGAATTTTATTGATGAGAATATGTTTTGAGTATGCTCTGTGAAAACTATGAAAAATTATTAGTGTGTAATGAGTATTAAAAGGGGAGTTTTTTAATAGCTGCATTTACATAATAATTGTTGAGAAAAGGTCAAAGTATGCTCATGCATTTCATAGTTAGTGGTGACCGTGATGGGCCACGGTGTTAGTGGTGACCGTGATGGGCTGCAGTGTTAGTGGTGACCGTGATGGGCCACATGATGGTTCCATGAGTTGATTGATCCATCTTATCCTTACATGGATTTTTAGTCGTGTAGGTCTGTGATATATTGTATTCTAGTAAATCGTGTTGATCTGTGATATGTGGCACCTCGGTAATTAGTAGTGGTATGTGAGAGGGTGTACTTTATGATTTACGCCCCTTGAGGAGGGTTTGGAAATTCCAGAATCATGTGCACTAGCATATAAGCATTGCATTAGGGTGCTTGGCACACGAGTCATGTTTGTTATGATATTATATATGTATATACGTGCTATGTTATTGTTTGTTATCATGTAATAGCTGCTAAGTGTTTATTGTTTGTCTTCATGACAAAATTATTAATTTCGGTCGGCGACCTTTTACATTATTGTGGAAATTGGGCTTTGCCTTCATATGATACCTGAGTTCGTCCTACCGATTATTACCCTGACAACGGAAGCATCGTTAGACTTCCTTAACCGGCACTCACCGACTGCTTGGGCATACGTCCCCATCTCAAGTAGGGCTACATATATGGGTCGATTTAGAGCTCCCACTTTTGGTTGTGAGCTGTTTTGATATTCCTGCGCCGTCGAAGCCACTTATCTCGTGGGTGGATCTGACCTCTGAGAAGACTGATCCCTCTATGGATGATGATGAAGAGGAAGTTACTTTAAAGAGAGATACTGCGTCAAAAGGAACTTGTGTAGTATGTGGAGGTCACCCTTGTTACTCTAGTTGTTAGTGGATTATCATATTAGTTTTTGTTGTATAAGGCCCTAGTGATTTTCTTTTGGTGGTTGTATTTTGTTTTGTTTTGGGATGACTGTATCTATGACATACCTTGACAGTTGACTTTTTGGTGGGTCCATGTTCCATTTTTTGACGTGACCATGGGGAGATAGCATTCTTGGAGCAGTACTTATGTGCAGGTGTCTGCCGAGAATACCTCAGGGGTATGAGCATTGTCTGATAGGTCTCATAGCCCCAATGTATTTTCTATTTGTATACGTTGAATTATTGTCCCAAAAACTATCTTAATTTGATTGTATATATGATTTAATTATTTATGACCGTTGTCGTTTTGTGTTACGATGTTTTATTTATTAAGTTGTTTTTTAAAAAAATGCACTCGCGCTTTTAAAAATCGGGGTGTTACAATTTCTAACTGGATATTTTCACGTACAAAGTTAAACCGCGTGAATACCTTATTAGTGGAGTGTATAGAATACTACTCTAAGGGGTTAAAATCCTGTGACAATGGATGTGGACACTACTGAATGGCGGATTGGTGAACTAATAGGAAGGCCAGGGACATACAAATCTTTTTAAATGAAAGAGAGGCTGAACCAAGGAAGCAACCATACTAAATGAAGGCAGAAGAAGCATAAAGACTTTCAGATAGAACGGAATAGAGGGAATGAAGCTCAACCGATAGATACGAGGGCGCTTTACATGGCCAACTAGCCTATTTCATTCAGTCCATCTAGGTAGTTCTGCAGAGTAGTTAGAGCCCTAACCCTCACCACAGAGAAAGTAGAGGTGTAATAGGGAATATAATACCAAAAGAATCACTATTCAATAAGCAAACAATGAATCAAATTCTGAGACAAGCCAAGCAAACTCCGGACCGAGAAACTACGACCAAGCATAAGTTACATAGGCATTTTTATAGTTTCTCTTATCGTAGTACGGGATCTTTGATTTGCTACATTAGTCTATCTCCGGAGAGCCCTCTGTTGACTGAACCTACTGCTACGAAGGCAAGCAACCACAATGGAGTAGGGCTTCTAAGTGTGTAGTCTATTTCCAAGCTCTAATAAGCAAGTCAAGCTTTCTCATCTAAGGAACAAGTCGGCTAAGGCGATTAGGCATATCCAATCTTCCAATCGTTGATCTAGTTGAAAATGAGAAAATTACATTTATTTGTAAATAATAATATAGGGGTCGAATTAGCTTTGGACCACCATATCCCGGTGACAAAGAAAAATGAGTCCCTAGTAGTACCGAATGTTTTCTTCGACATTGAAAGCATCAACAATCACCTCAAATGGGTTGGGTTCACTTGAAGTCGTCACAAATTGGAGGCTTCAACATAGCCACTACTTGGTATTGGTAGCTCGTTGCTACAACTTCTCTTTGGCTCACCCTTATCTCGTTAGGGTCTTACTAACTTCACTCATTCTTGTTCAGTAGCAGTTTCTTCATTCTTTAGATAGCAGCGCGAGAGCTTTGAACTTTAATTCAGGTATTTAATTCCTGTCGAATCGCGAGCAATGCTCGAGACTGCTAGCAAAGCTCTACGATATAGCATTTCCATGATTTCAATTCTATAACCAACTGCTCTCTCTTTCTGGCTTAGGCTATCGCTCCAGGGGCTTCTATCCCTTAGTGTACAAAAGCAGTGAAGGAAGAGGAGCACAACCGTCACTTGCAAAGCGAACAAAGAAAAAAATGCTCAAAGAAAGCAAATGGGCACTCGTACACTATCTGTTCTATGGTGCCTCTAGCGCAATGCTCAAACAAGCCCTTTAATCCTGAAGTGAGGGTGAGGAGATTGCTCTCCCGCACATGCGAAGCTCCTCTGAATAGAGTGTTGTTTAGCTATGTCTAGATGCAATAGAATCTGCAGTGATCTATCATTATGTTTATGCGTCTTAGTTCCTTTTGGTTTGGTTAACCCTTAAGCTTAGTGACTAAGTTAAGCATCTTGGACGCTCCCTGTGTAGTGTTATAGCTACGCAATAAGGTGAGTCGAATGTTACATGAGTATTCATAATGACTCGTTAAGTATTATGGTGTAGAAGCCCAACGACTAGTAAGTGTAGTTATTTGTGTCTAAAACTTTCTTTAAATCTTTATTAGATGGATATTATTGGAATGCTAAGTGTGCTTAGGAACATAGGAGTTCTAGAGAACTAGATAGGAAGAAAAAACCTAGATGATTCTTTTGAAGCAGCATGACTAGACTCACAGATTTGTCTGGAATACTTTTTATCATCGTTAGTTGGAGTAGCAAACTAGTCTAATCTCTTTCTACGACAAGCGCCATCGCCTTTTTCACTCTGGATTTGACCTCAGTTGCATTCCCAACTACATGCTTTGATTCTTCATCGCCTTTTTCACTCTGGATTTGACCTCAATAGCATTCCCAACTACATGCTTTGATTCTTCATTTTTGTTTATTTGACTAGGAGTTACTCGCTTTTTAAACCCTATTCGATTCTTTACTTATAGTCTTTACCTTTGTATTTGATGTTTTTGTACCTTTTGCTTTAGCATATCCATCTCAATGGCAGGGAAGAAGCATAATAACCTTCTCCATAAGTCTAACTATAACCATTGGTTTCTTCAATGTAATTAGGACCACTTTCTATCTTTGAACTGATTATCTACATCACTTGAGACCTGGGGTTATTCTTCATCTATCTCAGAAACCTAACACTGGTCCATCGAGGATGAGAAGCCACCACTGTAACTGCCAGAACAGAGCAAGGACTTTTTCTTATGACACAACCTTCCAATAGGGAATTCAAAATCATAAGACAACTTTGAAACAAAGAGAAAGAAAGTCATTTCTTAGAAAAAAGAAAGAGAGAGAGATTGGCATTCCTTTTGTAACATCCCAAATGAAAGAACTAAAAATAATTAGAATTTCAAATTTTAAAACATTCTAATTTATAGATTATTATGATTATATTATTATTATTATTATTATTATTATTATTATTATTATTATTATTATTAATACTCTAATTATTATCAATAACCGATTTGCTTAAAATAAGATGACATTAGTAAGTTGTTTTGTTTGTTAGAGACTTATAAAGTATAATAGGAAGTTTGTTTTGTTTGTTTAAGGTTTATGTGAAATAGATAATAATAGTATAACAACCTTTTGTTATGTAATTACCTATTATTAAGGAGTCAAACAAAAATCAAACAAACAACCAATCCTAAATGAACTCAATTTGTACTATTTGTAACAACCAAGAATTTAATGGGGCAAATATAGGATACCTAGTCAAATTATCTTATAAATATTTAAATATATATAGATAGAAAGAAGAAAAATACTGAATTAAAAACTCAATAGAGAAAACTATGCCAAAATATAAAGAGAAGCAAAAGTACGGTTGCGGTTGCAACAGGGGTTAATAACGATTAACATATACGGAATATTTTTATCAAAGAACGCTTCAAGAGGTGAGTAATCACACCCTTTAAACTTTCATGGTACATTTATTTTGGGAATTTGAGATGGAAAAAGAGTTAGATATTTTGAATGGTACTTTCCTATAAAATTATATTTTGTTGAGAATCTAACTCTATTAAAATTGGGATTTTATGAACTGCAATAATAGGTTATAAATTGATTTATTTACTATTGTCTGTTGAATTAACTGTTGTTATGATTGTTTGAATATATATTCTTTAAAAGATTGTTTTATGATATTTTCTTGAATGATTGGTATTATTATATATTCAAATAAAATATCATATTATAAATATATATATTCCTCAATAGAACGTTTTAATTATATTTTCTTGAATGATGGTTGTCATTATATATTCAAATGAAACATCATATTGTAAATATATATTCTTTAAAAGATTGTTTTATTATATTTTCCTGAATGATTGTTGTTATTATATTCAAATGGAATATTATATTATAAATATGATTTTATGAATATGATTGTTAAAAATATGAATTTGATTGTGTGTGCTGGAGATCGGGTCTTGTACCCCACATATTGATGAGTTTTAAACTTCACAAAGAGATGAGGTTTAAACTCCACACGGATGGGTCTTTGTACCCCATATAGATGAGTTTTAAACTTCACAAAGAGATGAGGTTTAAACTCCACATGGATGGGTCTTTGTACCCCATATAGAAGAGTTTTAAACTTCACAAAGAGATGAGGTTTAAACTCCACATGGATGGGTCTTTGTACCCCATATAGATGAGATTTAAACTTCACAAGGAGATGAGGTTTAAACTCCACATGGATGGGTCTTTGTACCCCATATAGATGAGATTTAAACTTCACAAAGAGATGATGTTTAAACTCCACATGGATGGGTCTTGTACCCCACATATAGATGAGTTTTAAACGTCACAAAGAGATGAGATTTAAACTCCACACGGATGGGTCTTGTACCCCACACTGCTTGAGCTGGTGCTCCACATGATGAGATAATACTCACTTCACAGAAGTAGTATATCTCCATATAACGATGAGACATCCTTGAATTGATTGGTTTATTTTTCTGCAGAATAACTGTGTATATTGGATTTATTTGATTATTATATATGTGAATTATCGTTAATTTAATTGATGAGTTTTTATTAATTATTGGAAGTAATTGGTTATTATGGAAAATCTTAGTTATATCATATAAATTTCTAGAGAATACTTTTGGAAGAAGGCGGGTGCCATGATCGATTTTTCCGGTTACCGCGCCGGCTGAGAACAATACTTGTTTTAAAAATGTGTGTATTATTCACTGGGATTTAGTATCTCATTAAAGTGTTGTTTTCAGTGACTGAGACCGTCGGGGACGTCGAGAGTTAAGAAGTCATACTTCCGTTGAGAAGAGTAAATTCCTTAGATTAGGTTAGTAGATCAAGAGTTAGTAGACATAGTGTCTACATTGTAGTTTATTACAGGATTAGTTATTAAATGCCCAGATTTGAATATTTTGATTATTAAGGAATTTTCAGCTGTAAGGTTTATTTTAAGGATTTTACAATATTATTTCTTTCGAGAACTTCTTTATTTATTATAGTACCTTTTCTATTATATTTAAATGAAAACTTTTTCGTTATTTTTATACCCACGTAACTAGGCGTTACACCTTTGATCATCATGAGAGCTCGATCTAGTTGAAGGCGATCCCTCATAAATAGACTTCTCCTCTATGTGCTATGAGACCTTCTCTTTGCTCGATGAAAGATGTGTGGTGCCCTGCTTTATTTGAGTATTACATTGTGTGGGACAAAGTAAGTGTCCATCAAAGAATGAAGAAAAGGTTGCCCATTTTCTGTCTTACATGGACTTCGGCCTCTCTACCTTAAGTGTGCCAAACCAAATCCCAATATGCAATAGACCGAGTAGCCTGGTCAACGAGTGCGTAGAGAGCTTTGGTTACGAATAAGGTTTACCTATTATAGGAAGTGTAGTCGCCAATGAGTTGAACAAATGGTCTAGGGAAGTTGGGGCCGAGCAACCTTGCTCTAACTTTTTTAGTGGGGGAACTTGGCTTATGAGGGGCTTTAGATGAGCTCATTCGAGATCTCAAAGCAGAAATCCTCCTGTTTATGGAACACTTATAGAATATCAATGCATCAACTTTTCCCCATCATGTGCAACTCTTAGGATCACAAATTTTATTGCATCAACATCTAATTCAATTGCTAGTCCTCCAACACCGCTTACGAATGAAATTCCACTTGCATTTTTTTTTCTTCTTTATGTCATATGCTCAAAAAGAAAGAAAGCTGGGCAGAAAATGGTCGCTCGAAACTCCACTCACAATATGGGACAGAGTAGCTTTACTATGTATATTTATAGTAAGGGGAAGTTGGTCAATTGAATTGATCCATATCCCTACCAGTCCTTGGATCTAAATGGAACCGATCTCCTTAATATGTAGTTCCCATGGGCACTAACCTAGAAAAACCACATCGGCCTCAAGCTCAAGCCGACCTAACCTGAAGAAAACTACTGAATCTGAATCTGCTACTGGGACAGAAATTCAGTCAATCTTTCTAGAAAATTCTTGGGAAAATGCATCTATATTGATTTCAATGTCCGTCTGTAGGCTCAAATGGACTTGCAACCAAACCATCACATTTACCGTCATCATTCCTATTGAAGGGCTTACGACACTCGAATAAGCATCCCATCAAATAACTTTTTACTCTTAGAGAATACACTTTTTTTAGGTTTGAAGGAAGAATGCGCTCTTGGGAATTGAATAGGACATATAGTTTATCATCTCAGGAAAATGAGTGGAAGGAAATCCTCTCTCCAAGTGTGTGACCTTTAGGGTAGGGGACGATCTCGCCCTGGAGCGTTCATGCCTGCCTTGTAATTTGCTTCAGCGCTAGAACGAGCAACCAAAATCCGTTTTTGACTTTCAATAGAAGTGACGAGATTTCAACCTACCAACTGAACCATCTGCGGTAGCTGGTGTCGGCTAGCAAGTTTTGGTAACACATGTATGGCTCTGTCCAAGGACCAGTAATAGCGAAGGTAGTGAGTGTTGGAACCAAAATGGTTTTACATTTAGAGTTTTGATGTTAACAAAAGTATTTTATGAGAACAATATATTTTACTTCAAAGAGTATGGAAAAAGATTCATGTTTTGGAAGAATATCTAAAATAAGATTTGATTCAAATTTATAATTGAAGAAAATCTTTGACCAAGTTGAAAAGAAAATATGGTCAAGATTTGATCAAGATTTTAAGAATATTTGAATAATATTTGAAAAAGATTTGAAGAATAGTTGAAGAAGATTTGAAGAATATTTGAAGAAGATTTGAAGAATATTTGATCAATATTTAATGAAGATTTGAAGAATATTTGATCAACATTTAATGAAGATTTGAAGAATATTTGATTTGAAGAATTTACAAAGTCAATCTACACAAAATAGGAACATAATCAATCTGAAGAATTTACAAAGTCAATCTACACAAAATAGGAACAAAATCAATATGAAGAATTTACAAACTCAATTTGAACAAGATACAATTCAAAATTAAATAAGGACTAAATTGAAGCCCAAATTTTCACTATAAATAGACACTCAAGGCTGAAGGAGAAAAGCATCGAAAAACATAAAAGAGTAACTCAAGCTCAAAGTTCTCAATTCATCTTAGAGTTCAAAGAGAGAAACACTTGTTCATGTTAGAAATATTTTTTGAGTGTTCTTTTCTTATAGTGTGAGAGTTATTATTATTATCAGCTTTGTTAGAAGCAACTACTCAAGTTTCAATCTCTTATATCCAACCCGATAGTGGTTTAGTTCCTTCTTCAATCTGGGGTTGTCAGGTTGTGAAGAGAAGACTTGGCTTGTAGGGTCAAGGTGGTTAGTTCCTAAAAAATATGGGGTTGTCAGGCTGTTTGGGAAGACTGGCTTGGAGGGTCAGGTGCTTTGTAATTCAAGGTATTTGAATTAGTGGATTAAAGCCTTCTGAATGAGGGGACTAGATGTAGCCAAGTTAATGGTGAACCAGGATAAAGCTATGTGTCAAATCATTTATGCTTTCGTTGTTTGCTGCTTTTGAATCCGATTGCTTTTACTCCAAGTAAGTCACCAAAACCAAACTAATTTTTTAATTATTTATAAATTATCATAAAGTTGTCAACTTTGTGCAAACACAATTCAACCCCCCCTTCTCGTGTTCGCACCTTCAATTGGTATCACAGCTCGGTCTCCAGGGTGAGCACCTTTTATTGTTTGAGAAAATATCCAAGGGTTCAATATGTTTGGATTCAGCAAAGAAGCTGTTGGAGGAAATATCGACAGAACACCTCTCTTTGATGGAGAACGTTTTGAGTATTGGAAAGACAGGCTGAGAAGTTTCTATATTTCACAAGATCCTGAACTTTGGGACTTGGTGGAAGATGGTTATATTGCTCCGAAGAATACTGATGGTATTGAAATTCCAAGAAAGGAGATGAATGCTAATCAGAAGAAGATGTACAAGACGATCATAAGTTCATAACATTCATGATAAATGCAACCACCTTCAAGGAGTTTGACAAGTGCACCAACAAAGAGACAACAAAGTGTATTTATGATAGTCTGATTCTAACCTATGAAGGAAGCAAGCAAGTTCAAGAAGCAAAGGCCAACCTTCTAGTCAAAAAGTATGAGTTATTCAAGATGGAAGAAGATGAATACATTGAAACAATGTTTTCCAGATTCCAGACCCTGGTATCAGGATTGAAGGTACTTGAGAAGAGTTATACTACTGCTGATCATGTGAAGATAATTCTTAGGAGTCTGACAAGTAAATGGAGACCTAAGATCACTACCATTCAAGAAGCAAAGGATCTGAATACTCTAAAGCTGGAAGAATTAATCAGCTCTATCAGATTACATGAAATTGAGCTTGAAGAAGATGAGCCCAAGAAGAAGAACAAGACTCTGGCCTGGAAATCTAAGCAGAAGAAGGTTCTAAAGGCAACATCAGAATCAGAGGATAGTGATTCAAATAATTAGAATCTGAACTCAGAGGAAGAGGAGATTGCTTTCATAACCAGAAAAATTCGAAAGATGTGAGACAACAGAAAGAAGAAATTTCCCCAAAGATATTCCAAGCAATCTAATAGAGGGAATGATGATAAATATGACAAAAGCATCATCTCCTATGGTGCAATGAACCTGGACATATCAAGTTAGACTGTCCAAATATGGAGAAAAGAAAAACGAAAGATTCTATATCCAAGAAGAAGAGTTTGATGGCTACATGGGATGATTATGAGGAATCCTCTGACGATGAACAAGCAGATTTAGGTATGATGGCTCATACCAACTCTACCTCTGGATCCAACACAGATTCTGACTTTGGAAGTGAATCAACATATGAAGAAACTGAGGTATTTTCTAAATTTACTCGATCTAATTTAATTACTGCTATAAATGATTTTTTAAAGATTAATCACAAATTGTTTTTAAAACTAAAAACACTTCAGAAAGAAAATACAAATCTAATTGAAAATGTTAATGTTTTAAAGAATCAAAGTACTGAATTTAAAACAGAAAATATAAATCTGAAAACTGATATTACTGAACTTAAAATAGAGAATGCAAATCTGAAAACTGATATTACTGAACTTAAGACAAATAATGCAACTCTGAAAACTGATATTATTGAACTTAAAACAGAAAATGCAAATATGAAAATTGATATTGCTGAACATAAGGCTGAAAATCTATCTCTGAAAAGTAATTATAGTTCAACATCAATTGAAAATACCAGATGTAACTCTGATAAGCATGAAGAAGTATTGCAAGATTTTATTGATAATGGTATGGAAAGAAGCAAGTATGCATCTATGATTTATGAGGTTAGTAGGAATGATAAAAGAGGAATATGATTTCAAGAAAAAGTAATTGAATCTAAGTTTATTCCCTCTGATGATTTATGTACTATTTGCTATAAGAAAGATCACACTAAAATATCATGTCCTATGTTAACCACATGGAAAGACAAGAAATCTTTAAGATCTAACAAACCAGGACCTAACCAAATTTGGGCACCAAAAGATAAAATTGTTTATGTTGCAGATGTTCTAAGCAATCAAATTGAAACACCAGTCATGGTGCCTGGTCAATGGATGCTTGCAATATATGAAGGCAAAAAAGTCTATGTTCCAAGACTTAACAAACATAAGAAGCCAACTGGCTCTGGTGGAAGAAGGATTGGTCAACACAATACCTATCAGAACCAGAACCAAAACCAAATGATGAACCAGAAATATCAGAGAAATCACACATATCAACAGAACTGGAACTACCAGAAGAATCAGAATTACCATAAGAGAAACCCGATACATCAGCAGAAACAGAAGTGGTAGAATAAAAGTCAGAATCAGGAGACTTCTTTGATCACTCCAATCAAATTCATAAAGACTACAAACCTGGATCAGAATTCAAATTCCTTCATCCAGACTCTTTAATCAAAGAATATGCAAACTCAGAATCTAAAAATCAAAAAAGAAGAACTAAGAGGGTTTTCAAAGTGAAAGTGAAACTGTTAGGTGATATCTTTCTTTAAATTTAATTGTTACTGTGATAACAAAAAGCTTGATCTTAAAACTCAAAGCTAGATAAGTATTTTGCAGGTTCTCAAGAATTTAAGAGGAATGATGTTTGGGATCTAGTACCTAGACCAGAGAAGAACTTTATTGGAACCAAGTGGGTTTTCAGAAACAAGCTAAATGAAAAAGGTGAAGTGATCAGAAATAAGGCAAGACTTGTCGCACAAGGCTACAGTCAGCAAGAGGGCATTGATTACACTGAGACATTTGCTCCAGTGGCCAGGTTAGAAGCTATTCGTATCCTACTTTCTTTTGCTGCAAATAATAACATTACATTATTTCAAATGGATGTTAAAAGTGCTTTTCTAAATTGTTATATAAGTGAAGAAGTCTATGTTAAACAACCCCTAGGTTTTGAAAGTTCTGAATTTCCAAATCATGTTTTTAAACTTAGGAAATCCTTTTATGGTATAAAAACAAGCACCTAGGGCATGGTATGATAGACTCAGTAATTTGTTGCTTAAAAATAACTTTGAAAGAAGACAAGTAGATGATACACTTTTTAAAAAATCAATAGGAGATAACATTCTTATTATTCAAATTTATGTTGATGACATTATTTTTGGATCTACTAATGGCACTCTTGTCAAGAATTTTCTAAATTGATGCAGCTTGAATTTCAATTGAGTTTGATGGGAGAACTTAAGTTCTTCTTAGGGATACAAATTTAGCAAAGTAAAAAGGGTATATACATTCATCTAACTAAATATACAAAAGAGCTTCGTAGGAAGTTTAATACGAGTGATTGCAAACCTATGGCTATACCAATGCACCGTACTTTTCACTTGAAAAAGATGATTCAGGCAAAAAAGTTGACAAAAAAAACCTATAAAGGAATAATAGGATCCCTACTTTTCCTTACCGCTTCCAGACCTGACATCATGTTTAGTGTTTGTGTATGTGCAAGATTTCAAGCTGACCCTAGGGAATCACATTTAATTGCTGTTAAAAGAATCCTTAGTTACCTAAAAGGCACTACCAACCTTACCTTGTTCTAAAAGAAATCTCATAAGTACAAACTTAGTGGATAATGTGATTTTGATTATGCTGGAGATAAACTTGAGAGAAAGAAGCACCAGTGGCAACTGCACATTTTTAGGTGACAACTTAATATCTTGGTCAAGTAAGAGACAAAACACCATTGCAATGTCAACAATAGTGGCTGAGTACATTTCAGCAACTGGCTCTAGTTTTCAACTACTTTGGATGAAACATCAACTTGAAGACTACAACATCCTAGAATCCAACATTCCCATCTATCGCGATAACACTTCTGCCATTTGTCTAGCCAAAAACCCTATCTTACATTCTCAAGCTAAACACATAGAGATAAAACACCACTTCATTAGGGACTTTGTTCAAAAAGGGGTACTAAACATTCAATTTGTAGACACTGAACACCAATGGGCTGACATATCCTACCTGAAGATAGGTTTGACTTCATCAAGAAAAACCTAAACCTTACCTTCATACATGACTGATGTTGTGATCACTTCAAAGTAGTTTAGTTTTACACTAGTTATTATATTTTCTTATATTGTGTTGTAATTACTTTATT
>JBBPBP010000001.1:29484034-29534352 GCA_037974735.1 Cicer chorassanicum
AAAAAAAAAAAAAAGAAAAAAAAAGAAAGAAAGAAAGAAAAAAAAGAAGAAAAAAAAAGAAAAAAAATAAGGAAAGAGACATAGTTTCACATTCAAGTCTTTTTGTCTGATAATAAAAGGGGGAGAAAGATATTTGATAAAGTGGAGAGAAAATGATACTAAGACTTAGGGGGAGCCCTAAGTTAGGGGGAGTCAAAGAAATATGGAGAAAAGTTGTTTTCAAAAATACAAATTTTGTCATCATCAAAAAGGGGGAGATTGTTGGAACGAAGATGGTTTTACATTTAGAGTTTTGATGTTAACAAAAGTATTTTATGAGTTTAATATATTTTACTTTAAAGAGTATGAAAGAAGATTCATGTTTTTGAAGAAAATCTAAAATAAGATTTGATTGAAATTTATAATTGAAAAAAATCTTAAATAAGATTTGATTCAAAATTATAATTGATGGAAATATAAAATAAGATTTGATTTAAATTTATAATTGAAGAAAATCTTTAACAAAGTTGAAAAGAAAATATGGTCAAGATTTGAAGAATATTTGAATAATATTTGAAGAATATTTGAAGAAGATTTGAAGAATATTTGATCAACATTTAATGAAGATTTGAAGAATATTTGATTTGAAGACTTTACAAAGTCAATCTACACAAAATACGAACAGAATCAATATGAAGAATTTACAAAGTCAATATACACAAAATAGGAACAAAATCCATATGAAGAATTTACAAACTCAATATGAACAAGATACAATTTAGAATTAAATAAGGATTAAATTGAAGCCCAAATTTTCACTATAAATAGACACTCAAGGCTGAAGGAGAAAAGCATCGAAAAGCATAAAAGAGTAACTCAAGCTTAAAGTTATCAATTTACTTAGAGTTCAAAGAGATAAACACTTGTTTAAGTTAGAAATATTTTTTTAGTGTTCTTTTCTTATAGTGTGAGAGTTATTATTAGCTTTGTTAGAAGCAACTACTCAAGTTTCAATATCTTGTATCCAACTCGATAGTGGTTTAATTGCTTCTTCAATCTGGGGTTGTTAGGTTGATAGGAGAAGACTTGGCTTGTAGGGTCAAGGTGGTTAGTTCCTCAAAAGTCTGGGGTTGTCAGACTGTTTGGGAAGACTGGCTTGGAGGGTCAGGTGCTTTGTAATTCAAGGTATTTGAATTAGTGGATTAAAGCCTTCTGAATGAGGGGACTGGATGTAGCCAAGTTAATGGTGAACCAGGATAAAGCTATGTTTCAAATCATTTATGCTTTCGTTGTTTGCTGCTTCTGAATCCGATTGCTTTTACTCCAAGTAAGTCACCAAAACCAAACTAATTTTTTAATTATTTATAAATTATCATAAAGTTATCAACTTTGTGCAAACACAATTCAACCCCCTTTCTCGTGTTTGCACCTTTAGTGAGTAGATGAATTGACAGTTCGGTCCTTGCGAGGAGCGATTCTTTGGAGCTTCATTCACATCAGGGTCAGGCATAGACATGTATTTTATGTAGAACGAAATAACACAAGAAATGGGGGGCTTGAATTTTGTTTTTTATTTTTTTAACGAGGTTGTACTAAAGTAAAGAACATAATGCAAGAGAATGAAAACGAAACAAAGAAACACAATAGTTTATCCTGGTTAACCACCAACACAGTAGCTATGTCTAGTCTCTTCAACCTAAAGGATTTAATCCACTAGTTTATCACTGAACCAGACTTACACTTGAACACCTACCTGTTACACTAACTGTGTTCAATCTTTTCAACCTTCTAGCTTAGTACAATCAAGCTATTGAGGAAGGCAGCCACTATTGGGCTAGGTTACAACAAAGAGGTTTTTGGTTTTTCTTAATGAGCTCTCGCTAAGAGTATTTACAAATGTATTACTTCAAAAACTCTCTTAGCACTAATGTGAAAATATAATGATTTTGAGCAAGAGTGCAAATGTGGTTTTTTGCTTCTTGCTTGTATGCTGTGTATTTGTATCTTTCTTCGTTGAGGGAGGCATGTCTTTTATAGAGTAAGATTAGGGTTTCTGGCCGTTATCCTGATTGCACAAAATCAACATAATCCATGAAGTTTCGCATCGTATCTTGTGGAATTGATTTGTCAGAGAAACTTTCCAAAAACTGATCTTGTAATGAATCAACTTACCTGTTTAAATAGTTGGGAAGTAGAAGGTACGCTGATAAGATATTGTCTTAATACTTTCAGACAAGTAGCTGATTAAGAATGTGTATCAGAGGATGCATATTTGCTTTGTCTTTAGAGCATTGACTTTTTCAAAGGATACATAAAAGTTCAGAGTCAAAAGATCAGATGCTTGGTGTGTTTATTAGAGGCAAATGCAATTACTATCTTGTCACACTTATCAAAGGCAAAAACATAACATTTCTTGTTACACTTATTAGAGAAAGAGGTAGAACATTTCTTTTTACACTTATGAGAGGCAGATGACATAATCTATGTTGAGTTCATTAGAGGCAAATACACTACGACATTGCTTTGCATTTTTTAGAGGCACTAGGACGCAACATTGTTTCTTGTATCAGACTTAGAGAAACAGAGCAAGGACTAGGCATTTTGGATATTTGTCATCGTCCATTTATCGAAGGAAGCGCTGATTTGGAACTTACACACTTAATCACAACATTAGAGTATTAAATTGTTCCCACAAACGATTTTGTTATCATTAAAACAAGTGAGGGAAATATTTCTTCAAATCAACTTGGTTCCAAAATTTTCATCGAGATTACGTTGGTGTTAAGTATACTAAATACAAGATCGAAAATAATGTGTTGGAAGGTCAACTCGACCTACTTTAGTCAGTGCAATAGGATAAGAAGGAACTTTCAACAGTTAATGCGAATAGAAGTTGACTATAGTAAGTGCATAGTGTAAGATTTGGTATTCTATAAGTGTCAGTAACTTGGTGCATGTAAGGTTTAAACGAAGAAATTGAAATAAGAACAATTGTGCTGGTCGTAATAATTCTACTTTCATGCTAGTTCTTGCTTCAACATGAAAGTTCCATTTTAGGGAATGGTTTTTGGACTAAGGGTACCATGATACTTTCTATTTTTTCGAGCCCTACTTTGGTCTCTGGTTTGATGGTTGCCCTAGGTTAAAATCCAATACATTTCGTTTTGTTCGCTATCCAATCTTTTGCGACACTTCAAGTTTACTTATTTTGTTAGGTGTCGACTTCTCGGCTATTATTTTCCCAATAGTTTATTTAGGAGCTATAACCTTTTCATTCCTATTTGTTGTTATGATGTTCCATATTCAAATAGCGGAGATTCACGAAGAAGTATTGCGCTATTTGCCAGTTATTGGTATTATTAGATTGATCCTTTGGTGGGAAATGTTCTTCATTTTAGATGATGAAACAATTCCATTACTACCAACCTAATGAAATACGATGTCATTGAGATATATGGTTTATGCGGGATAGGTACGAAGTTGGACTAATTTGGAAACATTGGGCAATTTACTTTATACCTACAATTTTGTCTAGTTTTTGGTTTCTAGTTTAATTTTATTAGTTGCTATGATTGGGGCTATAGTACTAATTATACATAGGACTACTCAGGTAAAAAGACATGATGTTTTCCGACAAAATGCTATTGATTTTAGGTATAATGAGGAGGACGATTGGCCCACTCACGATCGACTAAAAGGAAAGTCACCAAGAGATATTGGTTAAAATCCAATTCGTGAGAAAATAGATAGTTTTAATAAAGCTTTTGTTGCCCTAGGATGGATTGAATTCATGCTCCCTCTTTCGAGTCGAGTATTAAACTATCTCTAAGGAGACAATATACCAAGTGAGCGCGAAGGTAAGACCATCTCGCGAGGATCTTCTTGTTGTTCCAAAGGGGCTTCTCATTCAAAAGGAAAGTAGAGAATGAAATGTGGGAAGTGAGCTTGTTGCGCCTATCTATGGTAATAGAATATTGGTGGTAGTAGTTGTTTTTCTCTTAAAAGAGGGAATGAATAAGGTAATTTCTCACCATATGAATGCAAGGTTAGAATAACAGAACAACTAGATTTTACTTACTAAAAAGAAAGAAAAAGCGAAGGGATTGGCTTCACGAATGTTTAGCTCAGAACCTAAATTGCTGGCTTTCTAACATTCAAGGTATCTATTGAAGGAATCTATCCCAAAGGTAGGCCCAAGGCTACTTAATGAGCGCCCCTTGAAAATACAAAATTGCATTCATCCCACCTGTGGAAGTCTCTTAACCACCTTTAAATGTCCCCTTTTAGCTAGTATTATCAAAAATCTAGAATGAAAAGTGGGGTCTTAATAGAGTTTGCATCTAAGGCGAGGGAGTGAGACGAATCTTTCTTTTCGTCTCGTTAAGTGGCCTTCAGCCTTAATTATGGCACAATAATAGCCAGACTATCTCATCTCTTCTACGGTGTGGGCTTGCAAGAATGAAGTAGTAATAAATCCTAGATTTGGAAAATGAGCTAGCCTTAAAGGGAAGATTTTTATAACCTGAAGTCTTTTTCATGAGCTCAACTTTAGTGCCACGTTCAAGCTCAATGTAGGGAAATACGAGTATGAATTCATACTAGTTAGCTTGGATTGACACGTCTTCTCAGATAGATTCCACTCGATCTAAATCAAAAAATGAATCTTTCACTAGATAAGGAAGAGTAAGGTTTGAGAGTTCTCAAGCAGCTTCTAGCACCTAAGAAAATCCTTTGGAGTAACATAACTTCCAATCATTCATAAGATTCTATCTTATATATTTTGCAATTAAGCTTTAATAAGAAGTGAATCAGTATCTTTCCTTTTTCAACTAAGAAATCATGCTGAATGATCTAGGTTCCCAAACGAGCTCACAAGCGAGTGGAATCAAGTAAACAAGAAATAGAGCATAGAAGTGGAATATCTTCTATTTACATGCTAGTGATTGAGCTGGAGATAAAGTTTCTTTCTCTGCTTTACTTTCAATCGAGATCTATTAACATAGACCTTATAACTTAGCTCGAATATATCAATTCCTTTAGCTCTAGTCCAGTTACACTTATTAACACGAAGGCTAGTTCTAGTTGAGATCAGGGAGAAACTCTAACTCGCTGGCCAGAGGGAAAAAACCCTTAGATTGATTCAATTTACACAAACAGATGGAATAGTGGCCTTTTGATCACGACCAGCCTCAACAAGTTCCACAACAATTGTAATTCATTTCAATTGTAGAAGTATGGTAGAAGTTTGTGCAACTTCAGGCTCGACTTTGTAGGTAGCAGTCCCTTAGGTCAGACATTGAGTTTGATTTATTTCCATATTAGAGGTACATAGTTCTTGACTGTATAGGAAAAGATGGAAGACTTATAAATTACGTAAGCTTTTGAAGGGGTACTAAACATTCAGTTTGTAGACACTAAACACCAATGGGTTGACATATTCACCAAACCACTAGCTGAAGATAGGTTTGACTTCATCAAGAAAAACCTAAACTGATGTTTTGAAAGCTTTGAGTTTCCAAATCATGTTTTTAAACTTAAGAAATCTCTTTAAGGTCTAAAAGAGGCACCTACGGCATGGTATGATAAACTTAGTAATTTCTTGCTGAAACTTTGATGATGTTCTTATTATTCAAATTTATGTTTATGACATTATTTTTGAATCTACTAATGGCATTCTTTGCAAAGAATTTTCTAAATAGATGCAACTTAATTGAATTTCAAATGAGTATGATGGGAGAACTTAAGTTCTTTTAGGGATACAAATTCAGCAAAGTCAAAAAGGTATATACATTCATCAAACTAAATATACAAAAGAGTTTCTCAAGAAGTTTAAGATGAGTGATTGCAAACCTATGGCGACACCAATGCACCCTACTTGTTCACTTCAAAAAAGATGAATCAGGCCAAAAAGTTGACCAAAAAACCTATAGAGAAATGATAGGATCACTTTTATAACTTGTTGCTTCTAGACCAGATATGATGTATAGTGTGTGTGTATGTGCAAGATTTCAACTTAACCCTAGGGAATCCCATTTAAATGTTGTTAAAAGAATCTTTATACACCTAAAAGGCACTACCATACTTATCTTGTTCTACAAGAAATCTCGTAAGTACAAATTGAGTGGATACTATGATTTTGATTATGATGGAGATAAACTTGAGAGAAAGAGTACTAGTGGCAACTGCACCTTTCTTGGTGACCACTTAATATCTTGATCAAATAAAAGACAAAACATCATTGTCATGTCAACAACAAAGGATGAATACTTTTCAACAGCTGGCTGCAGTTCTCAACCTGAAGACTACAAAATCCTAGAATCCAGCATTCCCATATATTGTCATAACACCTCTACCATTTGCCTAACCAAAAACCCTATCCTACATTCTAGAGTTAAATACATAGAGATCAAACACCACTTCATTAGAGTCTTTGTTCAAAAAGGGGTGCTAAACATTCAGTTTGTAGACAACAAAAGCCAATGAGTTGACATATTCATCAGACCACTAACTGAAGATAGGTTTGACTTCATCAAGAAAAACCTAAACCTTACCATCATACCTGACTGATATTGTGATAACTGCATAGTAGTCTAGCTTTACATTAGTTTTTATATTTTCTTGTAATATGTTATATTCATGTTTGTAAAAAAAAAAGGCAAATTAAAAAACAAAGCAAGTTTCACTTTCAAGTCTTTTGGTTGATGACAAAAAAGCGAGAAAGATATTTGATAAAGTAGGGAGAAAAGTGAAAAGGATACTTAAACTTAGGGAAGCCCTAAGTTAGGGGGGGGGGGGTCAAAAAAATATAAAGAAAAGTTGTTATAAAAAATACAAGTTTTGACATTATCAAAAAATGGGAGATTGTTGGAACCAAGTTGCTTTTATACTTAGAGTTTTGATGATAACAAAAGTATTTTATGAGAACAATATATTTGACTTCACAGAGTATGAATAAGCTTCATATTGTTGAAGAAAATCTAAAATAAGATTTGATTCAGATTAATAATTGAAGAAAATCTAAAATAAGATTTGTTTCAGATTTATAATTGAAGGAAATCTAAATTAAGATTTCATTTAGATTTATAATTGAATAAAATCTAAAATAAGATTTGATTCAGTTTTATAATGGAAGAAAATCTTTGACCAAGTTGAAAAGAATATATGGTCAAGATTGAAAGAAGATTTGATCAAGATTTATCTACAACAAAATATGAACGGTATCAATTTGAAAAATTTACAAACTCAATCTGAACAAAATATGAACATAATCAATCTAAACAATTTACAAACTCAATCTGAACAAAATCAATATCAAGAATTTACAAACTGAATATGAAAAAAATATGAACATATTCAATATATAAGAACTGCTCAGATTGGATTCATAAATAAAGAATTGGGGTTGTCAGGTTGTTAGGAGAAAACTTGGCTTATAGGGTCAAGGTGGTTAGTTCCTCAAAAGTTTGGGGTTGTCAAGCTGTTTGGGAAGACTGGTTTGGAGGTTCAGGTGCTTTGTAATTCAAGGTATTTGAATTAGTGGATTAAAGCCTTCTGAATGAGGGGACTGGATGTAGCCAAGTTAGATGTGAACCATGATAGATCTTTGGTTATTTATGCTTTAATAGTTTGCGGCCTCTAAACCCAATTGCTTGTTATTTAAGTAATTCATAAAAACCAACCAAACTTCATCAAATTAGCAAAAAGTTATCAAATTTGTCAAACACAATTCAACCCCCTTCTTGTGTTTGCACCTTCAATAAGAGTTGCTACGAATATAAGTCCTATAGATCTCCCTTCTCGAGCTTATTCTTTTTAAGAGACCGATGCCAACTATGAATATCGATCAAATATGCTCTTGTCTATTTTCCATCTTCTTACTTTTCTTTTTTCCTTTTCTATTTAAGGCCTTCCCAAATAGAACAAATGCTGGTCCTCGTTCTATTCAGAGTTCACATGACTTTGCTCTCATTGTGCGTGGACTTCTTAAATGAACGAAGATGGATCGGGTTGTTGGCTTAGAGAAGGGGTTTCTCGAGGAAGGAATAAGAAAAAGGTCTGCTGACTGAAGAATAAAGAAATTATTTTCCATTGGAGGGGAAGCTAACTTAACTTCAACTGAAAGGTGGGACTATGACCTAAAACTAGGTATCTGAAACTAGAATGGTAATCGAACACATATTCCACATAAATTGAATATGGAGAAGAAGAATCATACATGGGATACCAATATGGGAGGGCATATAAGTATATTACTTTGGGGATCCAAGTAGCTACAAGTATGAAGGAAACAGATGTTTAGACAAGTAGCAGAGTTTAGTCATTTTTTGAGTCTTTGGAGTAACTCGACTTCAAGGCCAAGGTCCGAAGATGTTGTCAATCTTGATTATGGGAAGGTATGACATATAAGCTTAACCATGAGCTGAGTGAGAGTTTTTTCTTTAATTTTGAGGTATAGTTCAGTAGTAGGAGGAGTATGAGTCATTCCCTCGAGCTAAAGTGAGGAAGGGGAAATGAGACAAAGGCTAACTAAGGACAAAGTACAAAAGATTCTTACTCCTAGGTGAAGGTTCTAGAATAAGGATTAGGAAGTCTATTGAGATTTGCTTAAAGCTAAGCTAGGTGCTATTGAGATTTGCTTATAGCTAGAGTCTGGAAGTGAAAAATGAGCCAACACTGCCCTACGTTCTACCCTTCCAACAACTAGTGAATAAGCATACCCTGGTTCTAGAAGTAAAATAGTAGTTAGTTTACTTGAAAAGTTTTTCTCCTGTTGAGGCTAGAACAATTCTATCAGTACTAACGGATGATCCTTTACTAACTCAACCTAACAGCCTCAACATCAGTACTATACAACATTTTTCCTTGAAAAAAGTATAGTATATTATAATTGTTCTACTAGAAGTGCTCGATTATTCGTTATACTAACTACTCTATATATCAGTACGTCCAAAGAATCTAACCTTTCTCTACTGGCTCAACAAGCTAGTCGAACTATCATACAAACAATAATCATAATAATAAGGATCGAAAGGCTATTCTCATAACAGTATGTACTAGGACTAAGACATTCTCGGAGGTTCCTACAAATAAAGGGAAAGTCGTTTCCTGGGAACCTAGCAACCTTGTGGTTCCCGATAATCGGCTTGGTAACCTTCGTTACCGTTGGTTTCCACAACCAAACCTTTTATTATGTCTTTCTTTCTAAAGGGCTTGCGGTTCATTACACCAAAGGCTTTCAGTGAACTATTGAAGCTATCGAGAGAGTACCAAATGCGGACGAAGGTTACCGACTTTCGGTGGACATGGAGCCAACTAGTCTTTAAGTAAATTGGTGTTAAGTGTAACGAGTCTAAGGTTACAAAAGCATTCCTCAGCTTTGATAGGTAAATGCTTTGCAAGCAAATAGAGCAGAAAGCTTACCGTATGTTTTTATTAGAGTCGCAAACTTGTTGTAGCCGGTTTGTGAAGGGAGAACTTGCTTCTTACTCGCTATATCCTGTTGGATCTTTTGTTGGGGGTATTCTGCAAATCTTGAATAAGGAGATGATGAAATTGATGACGATGAAGGTTGCACAAATAAATTGCAAAGCGTATGTTTCACACTAAGCTTTAAATTTGATTCGCCCCCACCAATCTATATATATTGGATGCAAACGGGTTAACTAGCGAATCCCCTTCGGGATACTTTGGAATCCTTGAAGTGAATCGCACATTTACATCAAGCATATCGATCAATGATAGTTTACAAAATAAAGTTCTTTCATTTACTCTCGTGCACTAGAGAAAAGAAGAAATTACTCAGAAATATTTTTGAAAGAAGTTTGACACATGTAACATGAAATTTGTGTTCTTCTTTTTTGCCTCTAAAGTGTTTTTCTTTTCTTTTCTGCCTCTAAGTTTGACTCATACCAATTGGTGAAAGAAAACAACTCTTGAAAAAGATTGTAACATTTGGTAACTTAAAAGATGCATTGGTTTGAATTAAACTCAAGCATTGCAACCATTTGACCAAGTGGTACATTAAGTTATTTAATTTTGCTACATTAATATAGCTATTAGAGAACTCCAAATATATTTTGGAAATTCCCCTCACATATCCCCGTGTTCTTTCACGACTCGTTCTTCAAGCCCCACTTCTCCTTTCCCCTCTCCCCGTTCGTTCAACTGTCCAAAAGCCATATGGAGAATAACAAGTGGTAAGACATCGGTTTTTGGTAACAACATGCAAAGGTTTCAATCTTGTTACTCTAGATTATAAACACCCAGTCGAATCTGCCAAGAGCAGCAAAGACAACTCCCTTGGAATCTCTAATGACCTTTCCAATTCCTCATTATTCATTATCAAGGCCCACAACATCAACATTGATGTTGTAAACATTTCCCATAGAAGGAGATCACCTAATAGGTGATTCTTCATGAGCTGTATTGCCTTATCTAGTTTGGATATTTAACATGACTTTGTAATCTTCAACAATATTTCAGGCTTTGCGAGCCGTGTTAGATACATAAGTATTCTTCCATTCCAAACAATTTTTTTTCTTGTAGTACAGATACCATAAATAATAGACAAGGTTTATGTCTTCATCTAGGGTAGAGGGGATAAACCAAAATATTAATTTTAAGAAGATTATTTTTTACTACTATACTATATACATAATCTTCCAAATAAGATTAACATGCTTCAGAATAGTGTGCCATAAATTATTCTATGCTGGCATGTTCCCAAGATTTGAGCACTACAAATACTAAAGAATACCTTTTATCGGGACCCCCAATCCATTGGTCTCTTTGACTAGAAGTTGGGAGTGGGATATGAAGAATCTAAGCCGCATCAAAAGGGAGAAAGGTAGCATTGATAAGTTGCACCTTCCAAATACCAAGATCATGGTGTTTTAGTTGAGCTACATAAGGTAGGTTAGATTGGGGAGGCTGTGGAGTCCAAATTTTGTAGCCATTATGAATAGGCCACCAACTATCTTTCCAAATGTTAATAGAGTGGCCGGTTGTGATCCACCAAAGATGGCCACATGAAATAAACTTAAGTGTATTATGGATGCTCCTCTTGTTAGAACCAAGTTGATTTGAAGAATAATGACCATTAACTACTATTTTGATGATATTAAAATATATGTGGGATCAATTTATGTTTGAAAGTATTTTTCTGAGATGTGCAGACTCTCTAAACACAAGATATGATAATGATCATCAGAATATAAGATGTTTTTTTCCAGTCCTCTACTATATAACCAAGTCAAGACTCTAATCAACGCGCCTTAACGCCTAACTTGATTCGTTTGCATTTGATGAACACATCTAAAGTTTCTTTTGGTCTTTTGGTCAACACTCTAAGGAAAGTCAATCCTCTAAGTCAAGATAAAGAAGAAGTTATTCAACATCTCTTAGTTTATCCAAATCAAATTATCTTTATCCTCTTATGAAAGCTATCCTCTAATTTAACCATCTAGAAACAAACGTGATGTGATCCTTTGTTACACAAATCCTCTAATTTTTTCTTCTTACTGATCAAGATACGCTGGATCATCACAATGCTAAAAAATGATAAGAGTAAATGTGAAGATTAAAGACATCTAACTAAGAATTGCACAAGATACGATCCTTACATTTCTTACAAGAATTGCACAACAATTTCTGCAAAGATCAAAAACCCTAATTGCATCAAGTTTCTGTATATAAAGAAGTGTGAGCTGCAATTTAAAGACATACAATCACGACTAAAATTTCTAAGCAAATTTTTTTTATCAAGAAAGCGAAAAAGTTTCTAAAATCATCATAGTGTTTTTACTAAGTGTTCTCATTGTAATATCCTATTGTAAGAGTTACCCAAAAACACTTTAACCCGCATACTTGTAACTTAGCAAAGTAGTGGCTGAAACCTCAAAAGCTTGATTGTACTAAGTTGATTTGAAGAATAATGACCATTAACTACTATTTTGATGATATTAAAATATATGTGGGATCAATTTATGTTTGAAAGTATTTTTCTGAGATGTGCAGACTCTCTAAACACAAGATATGATAATGATCATCAGAATATAAGATGTTTTTTTCCAGTCCTCTACTATATAACCAAGTCAAGACTCTAATCAACGCGCCTTAACGCCTAACTTGATTCGTTTGCATTTGATGAACACATCTAAAGTTTCTTTTGGTCTTTTGGTCAACACTCTAAGGAAAGTCAATCCTCTAAGTCAAGATAAAGAAGAAGTTATTCAACATCTCTTAGTTTATCCAAATCAAATTATCTTTATCCTCTTATGAAAGCTATCCTCTAATTTAACCATCTAGAAACAAACGTGATGTGATCCTTTGTTACACAAATCCTCTAATTTTTTCTTCTTACTGATCAAGATACGCTGGATCATCACAATGCTAAAAAATGATAAGAGTAAATGTGAAGATTAAAGACATCTAACTAAGAATTGCACAAGATACGATCCTTACATTTCTTACAAGAATTGCACAACAATTTCTGCAAAGATCAAAAACCCTAATTGCATCAAGTTTCTGTATATAAAGAAGTGTGAGCTGCAATTTAAAGACATACAATCACGACTAAAATTTCTAAGCAAATTTTTTTTATCAAGAAAGAGAAAAAGTTTCTAAAATCATCATAGTGTTTTTACTAAGTGTTCTCATTGTAATATCCTATTGTAAGAGTTACCCAAAAACACTTTAACCCGCATACTTGTAACTTAGCAAAGTAGTGGCTGAAACCTCAAAAGCTTGATTGTACTAAGTTGATTTGAAGAATAATGACCATTAACTACTATTTTGATGATATTAAAATATATGTGGGATCAATTTATGTTTGAAAGTATTTTTCTAAGATGTGCAGACTCTCTAAACACAAGATATGATAATGATCATCAGAATATAAGATGTTTTTTTCCAGTCCTCTACTATATAACCAAGTCAAGACTCTAATCAACGCGCCTTAACGCCTAACTTGATTCGTTTGCATTTGATGAACACATCTAAAGTTTCTTTTGGTCTTTTGGTCAACACTCTAAGGAAAGTCAATCCTCTAAGTCAAGATAAAGAAGAAGTTATTCAACATCTCTTAGTTTATCCAAATCAAATTATCTTTATCCTCTTATGAAAGCTATCCTCTAATTTAACCATCTAGAAACAAACGTGATGTGATCCTTTGTTACACAAATCCTCTAATTTTTTCTTCTTACTGATCAAGATACGCTGGATCATCACAATGCTAAAAAATGATAAGAGTAAATGTGAAGATTAAAGACATCTAACTAAGAATTGCACAAGATACGATCCTTACATTTCTTACAAGAATTGCACAACAATTTCTGCAAAGATCAAAAACCCTAATTGCATCAAGTTTCTGTATATAAAGAAGTGTGAGCTGCAATTTAAAGACATACAATCACGACTAAAATTTCTAAGCAAATTTTTTTTATCAAGAAAGAGAAAAAGTTTCTAAAATCATCATAGTGTTTTTACTAAGTGTTCTCATTGTAATATCCTATTGTAAGAGTTACCCAAAAACACTTTAACCCGCATACTTGTAACTTAGCAAAGTAGTGGCTGAAACCTCAAAAGCTTGATTGTACTAAGCTAGAAATTTGAGAAGATTAGAACATAGTCAGGAGACTAGTAGATGTTTTAGTGTTTGTGAAAATCAGTTTGATTTAGTGGATTAAATCCTTTAGTGTGAAAGGATTGGATGTCTACCTTTTTGGAGGCGAACCAAGATAAGTCGGTTTTGTGATCTCTCTTCCTAATCTTCTTACTTTTGTTGATTTTGTTTGTTGTTTCTAACCATGACTTGTTTTTCACAAAAACGATTTTATTAAATAAAAACACAATTCAAACATTTTTTTTCACCTTCTATTAACATTAGAGCTTGGTCTCCTAGCTGAGACTTTCACCGTGTTTGAGAAAAGATCTTATTATTTTTTGATATTATGACTAACTCTAATGATGAAGTTACAGATGGCAATGTAAAATACTTATGTTTTTGATGAAGACAAAGACTAAGGAAATTGCTCAAGTTGCAAGCTAAAAAAGATGTCAAACAAATCAAAGTCGACTATGGTCAAATATGCTAGAAGTCTTATAATGTAAAGGTACATGATGCAATCTAATATTCTTATATTTCAAATGCACATGAGAACCTTTCATTTTTGCATATGCATCAAAAGAATTTTCAAAGTGTCAAAAGGCATGAACAATGTTTGAAAATCAAGTTATTGACAAAAATCAATGTTGTATTCGAATACAACCCATGTGTAGTCGAATACATGGTTCTAGAAAATCCTGTACTCGAATACAACCAGTGTGTAGTCGAATACAGATTCACGATTTTCCCAATATATAAACTTTTTTACGTTTTAGGTCAATTTTTCACAGTTTCAGTAGCCGAATACATATTTTCATCACTTCCATTTCTTCCAAAATCTCATCCCATCTTACATGCAACAATTACCCAATCACTATACCATTATACATTGCATCTAAGATCACTCCAAACTAACAAGTGACACTTCAAAATCAAATTTCCCAAACCCAAAATCGCCATTTTTCCCAAAATCTGACAACCTTCACTATCTCCATGGATGCTCGGAAAAGAGGTTCCATAATGGGTCCTTCAAAAAGGAGGGCTAGAACTGATAGATTGGTAGATTTATCTCGCTTGCTTCACTCACCAGAAAAATCAACCAGTTCCGAACCTACTACTCCGACAAAAAACTAATCACTCCTAAGTATGGTACTCTTGATTCCTTTTCTTCTTTTAAGTTTCCTAACGGCCCCATCTATCCTGATTTAGTTAGGATATTTTACTATAATCTTAAGAAAGACGGGTCAAAGTTGGTGTCTCAGGTAAAGGGGAAATACAGTGAGTTAGAAACTCAAACTATTGGAGAAATATTACAGCTTCCATTTGAGGGTCATAAACTTAGGCCCGAAAATTTGTGTGAATGGGTAAATATTACCAAATATGATGCTTATGTTTCATTGTGTCGGTTTGACAAAGACACCATGGAATGTAAAAGGGCATAAGCTAGTTCTGAATTTGCTAGGCAATGGTACGAAGTTGGAAATCTGATCGTTGACTACAGGTTATTGCATTATTTTCTAAGCTGCATTTTGGTTCCTACGGCTGGCAATTACTCTCAAATATCTGAATTTGAGCTTCAGGTCATGTTTTTCATGACATAAGGATGTGATCTCAACTGGTCTTACTTTGTCCGCTCTGTCCTATTTGCTTCCAAGGATGCTATTGGTTTACCTTATGCAAATAGGGTCACCAGAATCTTGGATCATTTTAAAGTGGATTTTCAGGAGAAGTTATGTACAAACCGTCCAAAGACAATTTGCTCGATTTGAACGTGTTTTTGAGTATGAAGATAGTATGGAATGAACAACTTCAGACATATGTCCATAAAGGCGATCTTGGCCAAACATCTATTGCTGCCCAAGATGAAGACGGCGCTGAAGAAACATCATCTGATGATGATCATGTTTCAAACCGAATGGTCATGGACAAACTAAACTCTCTACATACCTTCATCACTACACAGTTTCAGAACATAGTCACCTCCATCAACAACCGCTTTCAAACCATGGAGACCACCATTGCCCAAAACTATGAAACTTTGTTGTGTGAACTCAACGGGCTGTCCGACAAAATTGACCACCTTCACCTCCCACCGGATGTTGATATGTAGTTCGACATTGAAATTAAATTTGTTGTAGTTTGTTTGTCTTTAAATGCTTTATGTTATTTTTGGTTGTAACTCTATGACTATGGTTTTTGCATCGTAATGTAAAACTTAAACGTGTTTTGCTTTCAATTATGTGATGTTTTTATTTCCCTACCTTGTGTGATGTTTTTATTCCCTATATTTCTTTTATGCTTGGTATTTTGTTTGTTGTTTTTTCTTTCTTTCCTTTTCTTCTTTTTGATCATGTCAAAAGGGGGAGAAAATTGGTATGTTGTTGTTGTTAAAAACTATTGTAGGTTTTCAAAATGTTTAAAACATGATGATATGAACTCAAGCTCAATGGGGGAGTAAGCATGTATTACGGGGGAGAAAAATTAAAACGACCAAACACGCTAAAGTCTCACCAACAAAAAGATTTTGTCATAATCAAAAAGGGGGAGAATGTAAAGTTCTTATGTTTTTGATGAAGACAAAGACCAAGGAAAGTGATCAAGTTGAAAGCTCACAAAGAAGTCAAACAAATCAAAGTCGACTATGGTCAAATATGCTAGAAGTCTTATAATGTAAAGGTACATGATGCAATCTAATATTCTTATATTTTAAATGCACATGAGAACCTTTTTTTTTGGAATATGCATCAAAAGAATTTTCCAAGTGTCAAAATGCATGAACAATGTTTGAAAATCAAGTTTTTGACAAAAATCAATGTTGTATTCGAATACAACATGTTTTAGCCGAATATCGACTCAAGTCAATAGCTAAAACTAAACATCTGTATTTGACTACGA
Source organism: Cicer chorassanicum (assembly GCA_037974735.1). Lineage (NCBI taxonomy): Eukaryota > Viridiplantae > Streptophyta > Magnoliopsida > Fabales > Fabaceae > Cicer > Cicer chorassanicum. Next base: position 29,500,512 of record JBBPBP010000001.1, read on the forward strand.
GATGGTGTATTCAAATACAAGTGCTAAGTTAGTAGCTAAAATTGAACATCTGTATTCGACTACAAGATGGTGTAGCCGAATACAAGTGCTAAGTTAGTAGCTAAGACTACACATTTGTATTCAACTACAACATGGTGTAGCGAATAAAAAACCAAGTTAGTGGCAAAACTCACTCATCTGTATTCGAATACAAGAATGTGTATTCAAATACAAGCTTTAAAATTCAAATAAAACTGAACGTTACAAAGAGGTGTATTCGACTACACTCTTGTTGTAGTCGAATACAACTGCGAAACAATACAATTTTTCAGTTCAGATTCAACCTGAATCATTGCATATGTTCATTAAACCTCTAGGAACGATTGCCACTGATATGAAGTGATGTCTATGGAGTATAAATACCCCATAGCTTCAGTTTTAACGCAATCAATCCTATTACAAAACTTAGCACAACTTTGAACAATTTTCTGAAATATTCTCAAAGTTATATTTTCATATTTCAAGTACATGCACTAAATTTTCATATCATAAAGAAAGGTTCTCTAGTGTACTTGAAACTATATTGGATTGATATCATTGTACAAATTGTTATACTCTTATTCTTAGTCAAGAACATTGCTGAAAAATCATTAAAGTTATTATATTGTTTTAAAGAAAGTGGTGTACTTTCTTCAAGTATTCTAAACTAAAATAGTTGTGTGCTATCTTAGGCAGTTTGTTAGAAGTTTGTAGCAGAGATCCTAGGGTGAGATTTGTACTTATTCTAACAATAGTGTAAAAATTTCTTGTGGTGTGCAAGAGGACTGGATGTACCATTGGTTGTAAGGGGAACCAGGTTCTGCCATTTACTTTTTACCATACACTATCTTAATCAGAAAAATCATCCACTAAGCATCTGAAAACTAGAAAATTTCTAAAACCCTAATTCACCCCCCTCTTAGGTGCAACTCTATTCTTACAATTAGCATCAAAGCAGGTTCTGGTAATTTGCTCCTCGATTCTTATTCATGGCTTCCATACAACCAGTTTTTAGAGATAGTGGTAGCAGCAATAAACCACCTTGTTTCGTTGGAGAACACTATGACTTCTGGAAAATACGCATGCAGGCGTATCTTGAGGCACAAGGAGATGATATTTGGGATGCAATAAAAAATGGTCCCTATGTTCCAAAAACAATCATCGACAATAAAGAAGAAACAAAGATAAAAGCTTCATGGACAGATGATGACAAAAGGAAAGTGCTATTTTATAAAAAGGCCAAAAACATGTTAAAATCGGCACTTGGAATGGATGAATTCTTTTGTGTATCTCAGTGAAAAACTGCTAAAGAAATCTGGGATACTCTTGAAGTAACTCATGAAGGAACTATTGAGGTAAAACGTTCTAAACTCAATACATTATCTCAAGAATATGAACTATTTCGAATGTAGCCTGGAGAATCTATTCTGGACTTACAGAAAAGATTTTCTCATCTAACTAACCACTTGACGGCACTTGGGAAAATCTTCATTAATGATGAATTGAACCTCAAAGTTTTTAGATCATTAACAAAGGCTTGGCAACCTAAAGTAACGACAATATCTGAAAAGAAAAGCCTTTCAAAGATGTCTCTTTCTGCATTTTTTGGAAAACTTCAAGAACATGAAATCGAACTTGGAAGGCTAGAAAAGAATGAAAGTCAAGAAAAGAAGACAAAGAACATTGCCTTGAAAGCAGAGTCAAAAGAGTAAATCAATTATGAGAATTCATATGGAGATGAAAACATCACCTTCCTCGTTAAGAAATTTGGTCAGTTCCTTAAAAACGATAAAAATTTTAAAAGGAAAAGTTTCAGGAAGAAGGATGTTTCCATTTCAAGCCAAAACTTCACTTGATTTGAGTGTGGTAAGCAAGGACACTTAAAGGCAGAGTGTCCGAATATTGTCAAGAAAAATGCTCTCAAGAAGAAAGAATTCAAAAAGGCCTATATAGCATGGGAGGACAATGAAGTTAGTTCATCTTCAGATTCGGAAAGTGACGAATGTGCAAATGTTGCCTTGATGGCATCACACCAATCCGACGAAGAAGAAGAGGTTAGTAACAAAGACTCTTCTCATAATAATGAAACTAATAGTGAATTATTTATTGAGTATAATGATGCTCAAAATGCAATTAAAGAATTACTTATGGAATGTAAAAATTTGTTCAAAATATTGTCAACTCAAAAGAATCAAATTTGATATCTTAAAGAGAAAATTGACACTATGGAAAAAGATTCTGAAAAATTAAAACAGAATTTTACATGCAATAAGTGTGATTCTCTTTCATTCAAAATTGTCCAATTAATTAGACTCATTGAAAGATATGAAAAGGGACAAGTTGGATTGGAAAATGTTCTTAATATGCAAAGATATTCCAATGACAAGAGTGGTCTTGGTTACTCAAATTTTGATAAACCAAGTATAAATAAAACCATCTTTGTTAAGGCAAGTGACCAATCCAACAAAGAGAAAGTTATAATTATGCAAAAAGATCATCATTATTATAAGAAGAATCTTATTCAAAAGAAATCTCATATACATACATATAGAAGTAAATCTACTCCTACATGCTTTTATTGTGGTCTAAATGGCCACACACCTAATGCTTGTCATTTTAGAAACTTTGGTGTTCCAAATGGGCATTATGTGTGGGTCAAAAAAGGTACTAATCCTCAAGGATCCAAAGCACTTTGGGTACCTAACAAATCATGATCTTATTTTGTAGGTATGCACACAAAGTACCTCTAATATGTGGTACTTGGATAGTGGATGCTCAAAACACATGACCGGTGACAAAACAAAATTTTTAGCTCTAACTCTTGAATCAAAAGGCTATGCGATCTATGGAGATAACAACAAGGGAAAAATTTTGGGCATTGGAAAAGTTGGTGCAGCCCCATCTCCTTCAATTGAAGATGTTTTATATGTTGAAGGATTAACACAATCTTATTAGCATTAGCCAGCTTTGCGACAAGGGTTACAAAATAGCTTTCAACAAAGATGAATGCATTATCCAAAATGAAGTTTCAAATAAATTCAGTTTGTTGGTAAGCGTTTTAAAAATATCTTTATAATTAATCTTGATGATTTATCCTTAAAAATGAAATGTCTTATGGTAAGTGATAACAATGATGCATGGCTATGGCATAAAAGATTTGCACATATCCATATGGATCATTTAAACAAGTTAGTCAAGCATGACCTTGTTGTAGGCTTACCAAAGATGAAATTCATTAAGGACAAATTAATTGATGCTTTTCAAAAGGGTAAGCAAACTAAGGTTTCCTTCAAACCCAAGAATATTATATCAATCTCAAGACCACTTCAATTAATACATATGGACTTGTTTGGTCCATCAAGAACTAAAAGTCTTGGTGGAAATTCATATCAACTAGTAATTGTTGATGATTACTCAAGGTTCACTTGGACCTTATTTTTGGCAAATAAAAATGAAGCTTTTAAAGCATTTAAAAACTATGCCAAACAAGTCCAAGATGAACAAGCAGCCAATATTGTATCAATTAGAAGTGATCATGGAGGAGAATTTCAAAATGCCTCTTTTGTAGAATTTTGTGAAGAAAATGGAATCTTCCATAACTTTTCTGCACCAAGAACACCTCAACAAAATGGAGTTGTTGAGAGAAAGAATAAATCATTGGTAGGACTTGCAAGGACCATGTTAAGCGACTCAAGTTTACCAAAATACTTTTGGGCAGATGTTGTAAGTACAACTTGTTATGTATCCAACCGAGTAATAAATTCGATCAATCTTAAAGAAGACTCCATATGAACTCTACAAAGGTAGAAACCCCAATATCTCTCACTTTCACATATTTGGATGTAAATGTTTTGTGCTGAATAATGGTAAGGATAATCTTGGAAAATTCGATGAGAAAGTCGATGAAGGTATCTTTATTGGTTACTCATTATCTAGTAAAGCTTTTAGAATTTTCAATAAGAGAACTTTGTTAGTTGAAGAATCTATGCATGTATCTTTTGATGAATCTAAGCCCTTGAAAGTGGACAAAATTGTCTCTTGTGATGATGATGATTTTATATGTGATGATATAAGCAAAGACAATCATGATGATCAACCAATTCAAGAGAATGAAGTCAACATTGAGCAGCAAGATCAACATGATAATCTTCCTAAGGAATGGAGATCCCATAGAGATCACTCAATTGACAACATTATAGGTGATATCAACAAAGGAGTTACTACAAGGCTCAAACTCCAAGATGCTTGCTTGAATATGACATTTGTTTCTCAAATAGAACTTTCCAAAATTAGTGACAATACCAGTGCTACCAACATCTCTAAGAACCCAATCATGCACTCTCGGACTAAACACATTGATATACGTCATCACTTTCTGCGAGATCATGTGCTCAAAGGCAATGTTGAAGTAACATTTGTGGATACTCATAATCAACTAGCAGATATCTTCACAAAGCCATTTCCTAAAGACTCATTCTATAAGATACGAAGAGAACTTGGCATTTTAAATGAAAATGGTCTCTAATGCAAGGTATCTATACTTTGTAAGTCATTTCTTTTCAAAATCTAAAGGCATTTTTTATGCTTTGTGTGTTAACTACGAAAGAAATAAGCAAGTGCAAGAAGCAAGGAAACCTACTAGTCAGAAAGTATGAGCTTTTCTAGATGGATGAAGATGAGGATATTGAGAAGATGCTCTTTAGATTTTAAAACCTTAGTCTCTAGGATAAAGGTCATCAATAAGAACTATACAACAACTAATCATGTTAAAAAGACTCTACGGAGTCTTCCATGCAAGTGGGGACTAAAGGTAACAACTATTTAAAAAGCCAAAGATCTCAACAAATTGTCTCTTAAAGAGATGATGAGTTCACTCAAGTATCATGAGACTAAACTAGTTGAGGATGAACCCAAGAAAATGTTAAAGTCCAATGCTCTCAAATCTGAGGGCAATATAAATATTTCCAAGGCTCTACAAGCTAAGGAAGAAAAAGAGGAAAATGATTATGATGACCAGAGTGAGGAATCTGACGATGATGAATGTAACATCCCGACCCTTACAACTATCGGCGATGTTAATCACGACCTTCTCGCTCCCCCTTTTCCCTCCTGGAAATCTAGCGAGTTTTTGCCTTCCGTGGGATTCGAGCCCGGTACCTAGGGGATAAGTACCGCCTCATCACATTCCCACTACCAATTGAGCTAGCTCAATTGGTAGTGGGAATGTGATGAGGCGGTACTTGTCCCCTAGGTACCGGGCTCGAATCCACTCGAATCCCACGGAAGGCAAAAACTCGCTAGATTTCCAGGAGGGAAAGTGGGGAGCGAGAAGGTCGTGATTAACATCGCCGATAGCTGTAAAGGTCGGGATGTTACAAAAAAAAGGCGCCTTTTTTTGTAACATCCCGACCTTTACAGCAATAGCTCAATTGGTAGTGGGAATGTGATGAGGCGGTACTTATCCCCTAGGTACCGGGCTCGATTTCCACGGAAGGCAAAAACTCGCTAGATTTCCAAGAGGGAAAGGACACTACAAATTAGAATGTCTTAAACTTAAAAAGGGAAGTTGTATGAAGAAAACCTTTAGAGGAAAGAAGAAAAGTCTGATGGCTACTTAGGATGATTCTGGTGAGTCATCTATTGAAGATGAAGAGCAAGCAAATATGGTTTTAATGGTTAGTGTTTACTCTGACTTTGATGATGAATTAGTAGACAAAGAAAGATAGGTATTTTCTGATCTTACTCGTGATGAACTTATCATCATGTTAAATGAATTTCTGAATAATAACCACAAAATTTTATCTAAACTTAAAAATCTTAGAAAAATTCATTCCATCTTAACAAAAGAGTACAAAACCCTTGAAAAGAATTTTGAAGCCATAAATAGGGAAAAACATACTCTAAAGGATAACATTTCAAAACCGTCAAAGAAAACTCAATGTATATTTGATAAGTATGAAAGACCTTTCCAAGAGTTTCTTGAAAATGACATAGATAAAAGGAAACAAGCATCTATGATCTATGGTGTTAGAAAAAAACAATAATAGAGGTATTGGCTTTCAAGAACCATAGGAAAATCAACAAAACTGAAATCATGTGTTCTTACTATTTAAAAAAAAGGCTACGATAGAATAACTCGTCCTATGTTGAAAACATGAAAATACAATCAGATGTGGGTACCTAAAAACAAAATAATGTATATCGCAAATATCCTTAGTAATAAGATTGAAACACTAGTCATGCTACCTCAACAATTGATGCTCATGATACATGACGAGAGGAAAGCTTATGCTCAAAGACCTGACTCTCAAGGATGTAGGACATGTGGGATTTGGAGGAAATCATAAAGGAAAGATCATAGGTACATGCATAGTAGGTACTGGCTCTCTGTCCTTTATAAAAAATGTTTTACTTGTGAAAGGAATAATGCATAATCTATTGAGCAAAAGTTAATTAAATGATAGTGGTTATGATGTTATCTTTAATCAAAAGTCCTATAAGGCTATTATTCAAAATGATGGATTCATGCTCTTTACTGGTTAGAGGAAAAACAACATTTATAAAATAAATTTGTTTTATTTAAAAAAACAAGAAGTAAAATGTGTCATGTTAATGAATGAAGAACAACTGATTTGACACAAAAGATTAGGGCATATTGCTAACTTGAGAATGATCCTAAAGTTAAACAAACTCAATCTAGTTAGAGGGTTGCCAAATCTAAAATAGAAATGAGATGTTCTTTATGAGGTATGCCATAAAGGGAAATAGAAAAAATATCTTTTGCCTTAAAGAGCGTTGTTTCCACTTCTAAACCACTTGAACTCTTATACATTGATTTATTTGGTCCTATAAGAAAACCCTCTGTCGATGGTAAAAAGTATGGACTAATAATTGTTGATGACTATACCAGATGGACATGGGTAAAATTCTTAAAACACAAAGATGAGTCACATAAAGTATGTACCACCTTTTGTAACCCAGTGCAAAATGAAAAAGGTTTTTGTACCACAATAATTCGTAATGATCATGGTGTTGAATTTGAAAACAAGCCCTTTGAGAACCTCTTTGAAGAGAATGGAATTTTACAGTATTTCTCCTCCCCTAGAACACCTTAACATAATGCTGTTGTAGAAAGGAAAAATAATCTATACAAGAAATCACACACACCATGATACATGAATTAATTGAATGTTGCAAAGCACTTTTGGACAGAAGTAGTAAATACTACATGCTATATTTATAATAGAATCTATATAAGACCTATTCTAAATAAGACTTGTTATGAACTGTTGAAACGAATAAAACCCAACATTTCATACTTTCATCAATTTGGTTGTTTTTTTATTTTATTTTATTTTAAATACAAAAGAAATCCTGGCAAGTTTGATTCAAGATCAAAGAAGTGCATCTTTTAGGGATACAGTGAACGCTCTAAAGCATACAATGTAAACAATAAAGAAACTCTGATTGTTAAGGAATCAATCCATGTCAAATTTGTTGTCAAAAAGCTTAGTCATAAAAAGTCAAAGTTAGATGTAGATTTTGCAGATTTACAACTTTGAACAGAATTAGAGAAATAAGAGGAAATAGAAAAATATCCCTCTGATGAACATATTTTAGGTTTCTTAGCACTTAGAACTAATACAAGAATTTTCATGAGTTTCTATGTATGATAACAATAGGTTTCTTGTATGTCTTTTTTTTTTGTATTGAAGATCACATGACCTTTCATTGAGAAACTTCAAGACTGTTAGGGCTTCTGACCATTGTTGTATTTGCATGAAATAATCATGTAAAATAATGACTCGTATCGAATCTTCAGAGATTTTGAATTAACATTAAAACCTGTCAAAAAATTCGTCTTTATAATTGATTCTACATATCTTGATATAAACGACAAGAAAAGCGGATATTGATATTTACAGAGGATTTCATGCATTTATTTAAACATATGATAAGTCCATCTTTGATGATCAGAGCATGTTGAGATGTTGACTTCTGCAAAATTCAGAGCTCAATGGGTTGACGTAACAAAGTTGACTTTAAATTAGAGTGTTGACTTGAAGCGTTGATCAAATGGTCAACAGATTTACCAAAATTATCTGACATAGAATCATTAGAGCTAGCTTGTAATTTCAGATTATGTAGATGCGCGTTGAGAGCACATTTAACATAGTTAGACACAACTTTAACAAATTCTTCAGAGCATTGCCTGATAACTTTATTTATCTTTTCTATTAATCAGAGGATGCAACATAAAGTTTTTAAAGTTAATGAAAAATGATGTGCACACATAAATAAATTCATTAGCCCAATAAATTGTTCCCATAAAATAGTTTTTGTTATTATCAAAACAATTAAGAATCATTGTTCTTCAAACTGACTTGGTTCTTACAATCTCCCCATTTTTGATGATGACAAACATCTAATGTTGTGAACCACTTTTCCTTTTAATAATATAATATATGAAAAACTATTCAACTTTAGGCTCCCCTTTAATATGAGCAGGATTAAAAGAAAGAGAGTGATATACAATATTTCGATATGGGAGTTTTAAAATTTGAAAAACGCAAAGTAATTGTTCTCAAAACATATATCTCTCATTTGTCATCAGACCAAAAGAGTTGAACAAAGAAGTAAATAACATACAAGGAATAACGAGCTAAAGAAATACATTTTCACCAAAAAAGTTTAAGAGTACATAAGATAGAACAAAAACAAGTACAAAAACAACATTGGATAAACTAAACGTTAGAGTTGGTCAATCTATCTAAGATTAGTCCTAAGACATTCTTAATAAACTTCCAGTTGTTGCCTGATTAATCCATGAATGCCTTAATTTTAGCTTCTAGTTGGTCTAAGTCTTTTATCTTTACAAATTGAGTGGGTCAAAAGCAGGTGCAAAAGGATATAAAGAATAACCTTTAGAGTTGTAGGAAACTGCAATGTTGCTAAGGGGGCAACCACTAGTAGTTCCAAATGAACATAGCGGAAACAATATTTTCACTTGGTGTACCTTCTAATGCAATAATCAATCTCTTTCTTGCATGGTCTTCATCAGCTTTCTAAAAGTGCAAGATCCAAAGGTAGAGGATCTCTTTAGTATGTTTGAAAGCAATTGAATTCTAAGCTGCCAGATTCCTTTCATGCTCCGTGTTACCCCTAATCCAATTTTTGTTAAAAAAGAACTTTGTCCCACTAAGCTGAGATTTCATTAGGATCCAAAGTCTACACACTCAAACTCCTAATCTTATTAATTTTAGTAGTGAAAGAGGTAATGAATAAGCCTATGTTTGGAAAGTAAGAGGGAAAATATGGAATGAAAGGGGCTAGGTCTAAGGGTATGGAAGTACATGTTCAGATTGAGGTTGGGTTGAGTTAGGCGAGTCATCTGAGGATGTTTCAAAGACTAAATCTATTACATTATGTGTTGTTATCTCAGTTGTTGTGTGAATATGATCCACAAGCATAAGTGAGTGAGATCAGATGCATGCGTGGAAGAGATGGGTGAAGTTTGACTGGTTGTTTGTGGAGGGCCAGTGTGTGAAGATATGGAGGCAGGAAATTCAGTATTAAGGGGATATGGGTATAATCTATATCTAAGGGCTACAATACTTTCTATTATGGTTGCCTCAAACATCTCATTCGAGGTGTTTGTATTTGAATCAGAGTGGTAGAAAACAATAAAGATTTGAGAGGTTGTCTTGTTTTAGGTACAAAGGGGGTTGTAGTAGGAGTTTGGTATTTATTGAAAGGTCTAGATGGTGTTGTTGTAGGTTTAGGTTCAGTTTCATTACCACTACCACTACCAATATCAATAAGAGAGTGAATAAGCTCAAAAAAGAGATTTACCATTCGTCTCTTCCTCAATATGAGGCTTGCTTCATCCTCATTGGCGTTTTCATCACCTTCTTCTTCTTCTATCACAGAAGTCACCCTAACTGCCCTTTCCTTTTGTTTTCAAATTGTTGAGATGCTCTTGGCAGAAGGAAGCAAACAAGGGGAATCTCTTGACCAAAGTGGTACATCCTAATGTACTCTTAAGTAACCTCTTTATTATCTTCTTCAAATATTGGAGTATATGAGTCTCCAACAAAGAATGGAATGTCTTGAGATCCACTAGAAAGTCTAGTGAGCCTTTTAACTTCAGAGCTTGGCATTATGTTGTCCTTGGCAACAATGAGCCACATTTTTATGACATTGTGAATATTGAGCGCTGGTGCAGAGGAGGATATCAGGTGTTCATCCTTAACTTTTCTTCGTAGTTATTCTAGCACTTAAATTAGAGGATTTCTCATTACCACAACTATGATAAGTCGTGAGTTTAGAATAGTCTTGATATTGCCCAATCTAGTGTTGATGATATAAGACCTCATGTGCTCAAGTACCAAAGTTGGCAGATTAATCTTCATCTTCTGAGAGATGTTCCACATCAAACCCTTGTGGTGTTTGTTGACTTGGTCAACAAAGCCACCTTTAGGCCCCACACATCCAATTAGAATTTTGAAGAACACCCTGTATCTGAGCTTTAGAGGCACTACGTTGGAGTTGACCTTAGAATTTTCAAAAAATTCCTTGTTGATTTTAGAAGACCCAACCCTTGATTCATAGCCATTCTCCATTATCATGCCTTCATCGATGCATCTGGTAATAGAAGCAATGTTTTGTTAAGTGATCTTGATAGGAAGCCCTAAAATCACACTTGAAACTTCTGCATCTTTGTTTGCATTAATAAACCTTCAAAACTATTGAAATAAAACATCTAGGGAATAGAGTTCGTCAAGGTTAAAGTACTCACACCATCCAATACTAGCAAAATATTCGATGAAGTCGAACCCATTCTCAACAAGATTAGTTAAATCAATTTTTGATAACATCTAGTTGGTCCAAATTACTTGCCATAATGAGTGCAGAAGTGGTGTTACCCAAAGTAGAATAAGAAGTGGAACTTGAAGCCATTAGAGAATCAAGGGGAGTTTTAGAGAGGTTTCAAGCAAGGGTTTGAAAGGATACTAGGTGCAAAAGTATGGGAAAGACTAACGAGAGAGTACTGAGTGACTTGAATGTTGGTGTTTTTGATAAAATGTTTGAGTTTCTTAAAGTGAAAAGCAATAACTACCACACACACGTCAAGAGACAAAAGACAACACATGTTAGTAAATTGCACAACACATGCATCTTTCAAGAGAGATGTTCATATAGTGAATAAATTCAATTTAAACGCCTAGAGGCAGATGAAAAATTCAATTTACCAGAGGCAAAGCTTACATGTTTAACCAAACATTCAGTTTTACAAGAGGCAGAGGTATACAAAGATACAAATCATCACTCGTTTATAAATTGAATATTTAAATTTTTCTATATAAAATTAAATATGTCTTCAACAAGGGGTTTTGTAAAAATATATGTCCCCTAATGATCATTGTCAACAAATTTAATGTCTAAAATATCCTTTTGAGCATAATCTCTTATAAAGTGATGTTTAATCTCTATATGTTTTGCCCTTCAAGGTAAAATATGATTTTTGGTTAAACATATATCATAAGTATTATCATAGAAGATAGGAATATTACTCAATTATTTTGTAGTCTTCTAGGTGATATTTCACCCACAATAGTTGAGTGCTACAACTTTCTGCTAAGATATATTCAACTTTTGCAGTAGATAGAGTAATGATACCTTGTCTTTTGCTTGACTTGGATATCAAATTTTCACCAAGGAATATACAACTTCCACTGGTGCTTTTCCTTTCTAGCTTACCTCCAACATAGTCAGTATCACAGAAACCTATTAACCTATACTTAGAGGATGGTTATAACACATACCAAGATTGGTAGTGCCTTTAATATCTCTAAAGACCCTCTTAACATAATTTAAATGGGATTCTTTAGGGTTAGGTTGAAATCTTGCACGCACACACACTAAAAAAAATGTCAGGTCCATAAGCAGTTAAGTAGAGGAGAGAGCCAATCATCTCTTTCTACATCTTTTGATCCACCTTTTTACCTGATTCATCTTTATCAAGAGAACATGTGGGATGCATAGTTGCAAGCATCAATTTGCATTCATCCATCTCAAATTTCATAAGATGTTCTCTTGTATATTTTGTCTAATGAATGAATACTCCTTTTGAGCTTTGATGAATTTGGATTCAAAGAACAAAATTAGATTATCCTATCATGCTCATCTCAAATTCATTTTGCATTAACTTAGAAAACTCTTGACAGAGCTTAGCATTAGTAGAAAAAAAATTATATCATCAAGATATACTTGGAAATTAGAAGGTCGATCTTAGATGATTTTGTAAATAAAGTAGTGTCAACTTGGCCTCTTTCAAAATCATTTTTCAAGTGAAAACTACTTAGTCTATCATACCAAGCTCTTGGAGCCTGTTTCAAACCATACAAAGATTTTTATAATTTAAAAATATGATTTGGAAGTTCATTATCTTCAAAGCCAAGAGGTTGTTTGATAAATATTTCTTTATTTAAAACCGTTCAAGAATGCACTTTTCACATCCATTTGATATAAGATTATTTTATTGAAAGTAAAATTCTGATTGCTTCTAACCTTGCCACATAAGCAAAAGTTTCAGTGTAATCAATACCTTCTTGTTGATTATAGCCTTGAGCTATAAGTCTAGCTTTATTTCTTACCACTTCATCTTTCTCATTCAACTTGTTTCTGAAAACTCACTTGGTTCCAATTGGCTTCTTTTCTTTGGGTTTGGGTACAAGATCCTATACATCATTTCTCTTGAATTGGTTTAGTTCTTCTTGAATGGCCACTATCCATCCATCATATGATAGAGCTTCATATATTGTGGCAGGTTCAATTTTATATTGATGTTTATGGTCAAACATTGATGTTTCTTTAAATGCAAACCTGGTCTTCAGAGGATCATTTATATTTCCTATAAACAGAGCGTGTGGACTGTATGATTTGTATTTCGATCCCAATTTAGGTTTTTGATGAGTTTGACTTGTGGATGGTTCATCATTACTTGTCTTTGTACTATCAAGTTTATCTTCTGTTTTTTAGAGGGAGGTTTTTCTAGTTCCTCTGATCTTTTTGGTTCCTCTAATATCTGTAAATCTGCAAAATCTTCAACTAGCTTTGACTATTTATGGTGAAGACTTTTCTCATTAAATTTGACATGGATCGATTCTTCAACAATCAGAGTCTTTTCAATGTATACTACATAGGCTTTAGACCTTTTAGAGTATCCCAAAAGGATTCACTTTTGAGATCGTGAATCCAACTTGCCAAGATTCTCTTTGGTGTTCAAAACATAATATATACAACCAAATTGATGAAAATACGAAATGTTGAATATAACATGTTGAATACGAAATGTTGAATTTATAAGGAGTCTTATTGAGAATAGGTCTTATATATATTCTATTTTGAATATAACATGCACTGTTCACACTTCTACCCAAAAGTGTTTGTCAACATTCATTTCGTGAATCATGGTGCGTGCCATTTCTTGAAGCGATCTATTTTTCCTTTCTACAACACCATTTTGCTATGTTTCAAATTCAAAAGTGTTTGTTTCAAATTCACCACAATGATCACTGTGAATTGTTGTAATACAAAAACCTTTTTCATTTTGCACTTGTTTGTAGAAAGTAGTGAAAACTTTATGTGACTTATCCTTGTGTTTAAGGAACTTTACCCATTTCCATTTGGAATAATCATCAACAATAACGAATCCATACTTTTTATCACTGACAGAGACAGTCCTTACGGGACTAATTAAATCAATGTGCAAAACTTCAAGTGGTCTAGAAGCGGAAAAAACATTCTTAGAAGCAAAATATGATTTTATTGGTTTTCCTTAATGACATGTCTCAGAAAGAACATTTGATTCATATTTCAAATTTGATAAACATCTCACTAGGTTGAGTCTTTTCAACTTTGAGATTAATCTCAAGTTGACATGTCCCAGCCTTTTGTGCAAGATCAATTGTTCTTCATTCACTGATATTAGACACTTCTTCTTTTTCTAAATCTGAAAAATTTATTTTTTAAATATTGTTTTTCCTCTAGCAAATAAATAGTATGGATCCATCTGTTTTACTAATTGCTTTACATGGCTATGGATTAAAGACAACATCATAACCACTATTACTTAATTGACTTATTCTAAGTAGGTTATGCATTAGTCCTTTTACAAGTAAAACATTTTTAAAAGAGGGAAGAAAACCATAACCCACTGTTCTACAACCTATGATCTTACCATTCTAATTTCTCCAAATCCTTCTTCCTTGAGGGTTAGGTTTTGGAACATGTACTTTTTCCTGTCATGTGTCATGAGCATCCACTATCCAAGTATCATGGCCAGTGTTTTAACTTTGTTGATAAAGATATCTGCAAGATCGATTATTTTGTTTTTAGGTACTTACAAGATTGGGTTCTGATTTTTTAGTATTTGAAAGGTGTCTTGTCATTCCATGTTTAGAATATAGGACAAGTTATTTTATTATGACCTTTATTTAAGCAATATGGGCAAACAGTTTCTGGTATGATAAATTTAGAAGTTTACTACAGTTCCTCAAAACCAATACCTCTTTGGTTGTTTTAACTAATACCATAGATCATATAAGCTTGTTCACTTCTATCTATGCCATTTGCAAGAAGCTTTTGAAAGGCTTTTTCATACTTAATATAATTACATACATTTTCATCTAAGGTTTTTGAAACATTATTCTTTAGAGTCTGATTTTCAAAATCTTTTTCACAATAATCATATTTTTCTGTTAAGATGGAATGACCTTTTATGAGATTCTTCAGTTATGAAGAAACATTGTGATTTTTTCCAGAAAATCATTTAACATAATTAGATGGATTAAATACTACCTCAATTTCCTCATCAACATATTCATTGTCAATGTCAGAGTCAAAGTTAGATCGAACATCTGCCATCAGAGACATGTTTGCTTGCTCTTCAACTTCAAAAGAGAATTCATCAGAGTCATCCCATGTAGCCATCAAACTATTTTCCCTTTCACTAAAGTCTTTCCTTTGAGAGTTTCCCATCTCAAGCATAGGACACTCTAATTTGAAATGTCCTGTTTCTTATTGTGGTACGTCTAAAATATTTTATGGGACATGATTTCTTCTTTTTGAATTTGTTGAAACCAAGTTGGTTTTGCATTCATAGTTTTGATGTTAACTGTAAGACCCGTAGAAAACGAATTCTTAATTAAGTAGTTAAAAACCTAAGATATTTTGTAAAAGGTAGTAAATAATATGTGGATCTAAGGTGACCACATCACTCCTTTAATTTGTGTCCATAATTAATTAAGATTGCTAATAAAACAAAATCACTTCTCACTCCTTTTAGTTCCCATATGCTCCTTCTCCCTTACTTCTTCTTTTATTTTATTTTTCTCAAAAACACAAAGGGTGTTGGTGTTTTGATTAATGAACACAAACCTTCATTTTCCTCCTTAATTCAAGCTTTGATTGAAGAAATATTTGGAAGGCAAATTGTTCTTCTCTACTAAGAGATGCTTGTGAGCTATTTTGTTGAGGTAAATATAATTTTCTCCAATAGTTTTCTTTTTGTAAAATCGTGCATGTATATGATGGGGGTAATGTGAAAGTATTTTAGTTCGTTTGCAAATTTTTGGTCTTGTATTATTATTGTTGTAGTTAAAAATAAAATCAGCAAAACCCTTTAGTATCATATTCAAAACCGTGTATGTAGTGAGGAAGAGGATAATTTCATTTCTTTGGTTTTTCTTTGTTCTACACTGTGTTTATAATTCTATTTTGTTTTGATAAAAATAAAATAATAATGAACAAAAGAAAGTTGTGTCTTGATGCTCAGCAAAATAAGTCACAAAGTAACGTGGTCAATGATCAAATACGTTATAAGGAAAAAAGAAATAAGATTTGAGTTTTGGTTTTTTTCTTTTTTTGGAAAAACTCATTTTCAACGAGTTAAAGGTTTCATTTTGATAAGATTTGGTTTCAAAATAAATTTTAAGTTAATTTGTTTACGAGTAAAATGTTTGATTTAGTAAGCTTCAAAACAAAATTTGAAAGATTGAAAATTTTAAGTGTATAATTCTTTAAGGAAAAGTTTTGAAAATCTTTATTTTGTGATTATATCACAACACCTTGAGTCTCGAAAAGGAATCGAGACCGTTGACACTGACTTAGCGGTTAGAGAACTCCGATTTATTAATATTTGTTGGATGTCTAAATTTTAAGGGAAAAAATAATGTTAACAAATAGGCCATGACAATTCTATTGGAAACTTGGAAGAAAAAAAAAGAGTATGAGCTATATTTGAAGAAGAGTTAGATTGAATTGTTACTTTTGCTTTTAAAAGAAATAGTGACGACAGAAGTTGGTTCTTGAAGATTTGAATTTAGAAGAAAAAGAATCTTAAAATTTGAATTGACTTTAAGTGGTTTGTAACATGATTGATGAGGATCAAGAATATTTAATTTAAATCATTTTTGTTTTCATGATCAAAATTTCAAGCTCTATAATAAAGTAATTTAAAGTCGAGCAATTATGGTGAAGTGTTGGATTTTGAAAACCAATATGAAGATTAAAATGTGAAAAGATTATGGACTTTTGAAAAGTTTAGTAATTTTTATTTAGTTAAAGTTTTGAACTAATTTTAAAAATGATTTTAGTTGGATGGTTATGTGTGTACACACGTATAAAAGAAAAATCTAGAGTTTTCAATAAGTTAAAATGTTTGTTCGGTTTTGGTTTTTAGTTTTATTGAAAAATATTTCAAAATTTGGTACTTCGGATTAAACTTTGTAAAAGATGCAAAACCTTTTCAAAACATAAACTTTGTTAAGTCATAAAGTGTGGTGATTTTTAAGAGTGTGGTGATTTTTAGGTGTTAGTGATTTTCATTTTTAAGAAAATGTGTAATGAAATATTTACGATTGTATGCAAAGTGAAAGTGTTAATGTATGCGTTTTAAAAAGAATTTGTTGGTATTGATTTGAAAAATTCTTGAAGACGGTTAATGTTAAGTGATGAGAAAATATTTCTACCTTGGTTGAACTTTATAAAGTTAACTTTAACTTCATTTCCTGACTCTGAATTAGCAACGATGTCATAGTTGTCATCCTCTATTTACAATGTTCTCATTCGTTTTCAACAATCTTCGACTAATGCTAACTTTTTTTTGAGTCTCCTAATTTAGGCCTTTATCTCGTCCATGTTATCATTTGTCATTTGTTAAGTTTGACTATGTCATCGAGATGACGATGGATATCGGCACCTAGATCTTTCGATGATGTTCCTTTGTGGTGATAAAGAGTGTCAACAAAGAGAGGCATTATCTTTGTTGGCTTGTCTTTGAAGTGGCGAATTCTAATGCATAGGTCAACCGTTTTGAATGTTGAACTTGTGGTTATGTATTTGTTTCTCCTAGAAATGGCTTAGGGGGGAGCCCTGCTTCTGGTGACTTCCATGCTTAATGGAATCTTGAGGCCTGGAAATTTTTTACCGAGGACCCACAACAGACCTCAATGTTCTTGTATGAAACACGAGATGGATCACTAGTGTTGATGTGGACTTCACATTTTGTGTTGCGATGAAGCTTTGGTCTTCTCTCTTTCGTACGTACCTGCAAAGAAACTGTAATGCCAAAGTAAGGCAGAGGGGGAGCAGATAGTAAGTATAGTTATTGGACGAGTAATGTGTGAAATATTTGGGGTGAACCCCTTATTTGTAGAGTAGTTGAACTCATATATGTTGTGGTATGTTGTTGTTATTATTGAGGTGACCATCGAGATCATAATGGGATTGTTCTTATCCATGATGTAACTGTCTACCGTTGGTCTTATCTAATTTGATTGCAATTTGCGATACGTGAGGCACCAAGAGCACATTGGTGCTTCTAAATTCTTTGTCTTTGGGCACTTGCACTTCTAGAGATGATGTCAATGGTAGTTTTCACGTTGCGTCATACCTTGGTGCTGATGTTATCGCATTAGACCTCACTCAAGTTGGATCTCGCTATTGGATCAGCTTGCTCTATTTGTATTGAACTTTCTTAGTGGTCGATCCATAATATATTTGGGTTGAGCCTCTTAGATCCAACCCATTACAATATCTAACTTCTACCTTCTTGGACATATCTTGACCACCACATGCCACCTTTCAAAAAAAAACTCCCCTCCACCACCTCTACAAAACCTATAAAGAAAAATCACAATTTAAATACCTTTGTCAACAACCATTGCACCAGAAATAGCCACCACCATATTAGAAACCTCTATTTCATTGTCCTGTTTTTACCCAATTCCTTTCTCCTTTCCTTCCCTCTTTTGTTTGTTTCTTGTGGTGATAAACGTGTAATGTACTTTTCCTCTCTCCAACAATTCTTCTTGCAGTGTTATCTAAAGCTTAATGTATTTTCCCTCTCCCCAACAAATTGTCAGAAATAAATTTGATCGAGAGAACAAATTTTGAAGAAAAAAACTACATACATTAAATATAGAAATATAGTATACATGCGGTGTCCGTATTTGTGTAAAAAAAAGTGTTTAAATAATACATGTTTTTTTAATTAAAATATAAGAATATATGGTGCAGAGCATCTACCATAACATCTAGTGGAGATCCGAGTAGATGAACAACACATCATATATGTACGGATACATTCTCATGCCAAAATGTACCAGAGTGTTCACCTTTATTTTATCATGTTTTATCTTAAAAGGACAAGTTCATTAGACTGTTTTGTTATGTTTTTTTCCTCAAGAACTAAATGCAAAAGCAAAGAATGTCATGCACATATAGAAGACGTTTAGAAGAGGAGATAACCACAAAATTAATAGTCAAATGTATAAGTGCCCATAAGAATAATGCAGTATCAGGTCGAATTTTTTACCGCCATCCTATCCTATAGTATCTACACAAATTAATCCTAATTTGAAAATTAATGAATCATATGCGTGCATAATAATAATACAAAGGAAGATTGCATACATACATGGTGGAATTTCATAGCCAAAAGAATCCACACACATAAATGCAAATTAAGTTCCCTATTTAAGTATAGAATATTTGGGTGAAGGGTTTGATCTATTCTTGCTTGTCATCACTACCCTGCAGTTCTTCTCTATTTTTTGGCTTTGAAGGGGAAACCTTGGCAGGGTTTGAACGTTCAGACTGTGAGAACATAATCAAGACTTGCATGAGTACAGTGACAATTGCCAGACCAAATACTGAAAATGCAACACCCTTCCAGGAGGATAGTAGTGAAGACCATTGAAGCAACTTAACAGACGCCCAGACAACAACACAAACCCATGTAATGACAACCTGTTTGTTTCCAACATGAAATTGATTATTGAACATGTAGATAACAGGATCAAGATTGACTACAGTCAGCCCCCTCTGAGGCACATTTGAATCGTCTAATCAAGATTGGACAGTCTAGATTTTAAGTTTGGATTTTAAATTTAAAAATAAAGTCCCTCTTGAAAAATACAAAATTCAAACTTGAAATCGGGGCCGTTCGATCTTAATCGAATGGTTTAGATGTGCTGACTGCACTGCAGTCAACTACCGTCGTAAATTACCATAATGGTGTATGCAAATTGTGTACTACAATAGAGAATAGCTGGCTATTCGATAAGGACATTGCGAAACTAGATGTATTGAGACGAAGTATCTCACCAGAAGAGACTTTATTGGTCGAACGAGATCCCGTGGCTCGTGATCACTGAATTTGTCATCGGCGATATGTTTGTCTAACAAAGCATCCTGGTGTGCGCAGGGAAATAAGGGAGAGAAAAGAAGAGCAAAGTTGTTAAACAATTGTAACTCAAGAATTTATAGACAGATATGACAAAATATACCAAGACATTAACATGGTGTGCACATAAGTGTGTAAAATCAATTCTTAATAAAAACTAGGACAACCAAACCATAATAACAGACACAGATACTCTGCTGGGAAAAAGGAACAAAAGAATAATATAATCCTTAATAGAAAGTATCAATTGGCACAAACCTTAGCCACAAATATATCTCGACACCATTGAGCAACAGCTTCATCTGCTTCTGGCAAATCCTTCATCAAATGCCGCTTAATATGCACATGCACCTAGGATTTGGATGAGTACATTTCTATTCAAACATTGACATTTTATAGAGAAAAATATCTAATAAGATTATGTAAGAAAGACAAGGAATCCTCTTGCAATGATTTCAAGTAGGTATATAGAAAACTAAGGTTCCTAAAAAACTCCATCATTCTTCAAAGTAAAAACATGCACCAAATTGCCAAGCCAAATCACTTCTTTTCCACAAACAACAACAGTGCCTCTGAAGTTCCCCGGCAATACTATGGTTTTCAATAAAATAAGAAGCCTATTTGAAATCTCCAGGATAACAAATTTATGTCAACCCAAATGATCATGTGTCCCACAAAAGTTGCAAAACAACAACAAAGACTCATCCAATCAAGTAGGATTTGTTATATGGATCAATTAGCAACATTGGACTGTATCGAAAACTAATTTATTTTCAAAGTTTTAAACCCTAATGAAAAAGGACTTTTTTAACAATTTCTACTATAGTTTTTCTATGATCATATTTTATGTGTTTCAATCCCATAATTGTACTTTAGGGAGAGAAATGCAAGGCTAGTACATCTGGGACAAAGATGGGGCAATGTATCTGGGACAAATTGACAAGATAAAGTGATTCATGAAAATAAAAGACACCATCAGAATAACCATCAACGGAAGAAGAAGTTATCAATAATATGATTCATATGTGCAAAAGCGGACACTACCAGAATGATCGTCGGTGGGAATATAAGTCACTGTTATATTCTATTATTAAGAACTAAATTGCATGACAAACATCGAAGAAGAAGCAGCGCGACTCTAACGAAACGAAGCCATGATTGATCAAGAGTGAGAAAATGCGTCCAAAACAGGAGAGATAATGGCTATTTGACGGAGTTTCGTCAAACTATCTTGACGGAGTTTGCAAAATTGTTGAATCGGCCTTCAGAGGAGAAACCGCTCTCATCTGTTGGTGATGAAGTTGTGATAGAGTACAAAATGGCGGTGAAGAAGGTGGAGCTGCTGCCGTTTGACGGAGACGACCCTGTTGGATGGATCACGTGCAGAAAGGTATTTCGACGTACAGGGGACAACGGAAGAGGTGAAGGTTCGTTTGGCTAAGATTAGCATGGAAGGAGCAACGATTCACTGGTACAACTTGCTGCGTGAAACCGAGGATGAACTGGCATGGGAGAAACTGAAGCAAGCTTTGATAGAGAAATATGGTGGGAGGCAAAGTGATAACCCCTTCGAAGAATTGAAGGATTTGCAGCAAACTGGGGATGTTGATGAGTACATCACTGCATTTGAATACACTTCTTCGCAAGTGAAAAGGTTACCGGAGGAGCAGTACCTTGGGTATTTTCTGGAAGGACTCAAGTCGGAACTCCGATTGAGGGTGAGGACGTTCAGTCCTCAAACTAGACTACAGGCAATGAAAGTTGCGCGTGATGTTGAAGACGAGCTGCGTGGGACGATTCCGGCTAGAGGAGGAGGAAACCGGGCAAAGAATTGGAAGAAGGGTGGATCTGACCGAACTGGGCCAAATGATTACGGTTCTAGGCCCAATAAGAAAAGTGACTCTGGGTCTAATTATAACCCGAGTCCATATCAAAATGGAAATGGGTCAAATGCTGGAGCGGATCAAATCAAACCGGGTTCTACAATTTCGAACCCTAATTCGAATTCGCTGAAGACGGGAAGCGACGGCGAACAGAGGAACGGCGATCGTAATAGAGGAACCAAGCATCTTCCATATTCTGAATTAATGGATCGTAAGGCACGAGGCCTCTGTTTTCGATGTGGGGAAGGTTCCATCCTCTTCATCAGTGTGCTGAAAAACAGTTGCGTTTGGTGATTCTGGGAGATGATGAAGTGACAGAAGACGTCGGTGAAGTCCTAGCTATCGAACTGAAGGAAGGGGAGGAAGACGATGCAGTAAGATGCAACTCCACGATGCTATTCAGAATAGCAAAGGAAGGCAGAGGTCGAAATTCGTTCCCTTTTCCCCTACGTTTGGAAGGTACTGTGAAGGGCATACCAGTCACGATGATGGTGGACACTGGTGCTACTCACAATTTTGTGACTCCTCAAATGGCTGCAGTTCTGCAGCTTCCAGTAGAACAGATCCCGGTTACGAACGCAAAATTTGGAAACGGTTCCCGTGTGGCCATAACAGAGAAATGTGGAAAGTTTGACATTCAAATTGGAAGGTTCCAGACCACTGCTGAAGCTTACATAGTGGAATTACAAGGTGAGGACTTGATTTTGGGAGTGGCTTGGCTGCATAAGTTAGGCAAGGTGTTATTTGATTGGGAAGAAATGGCAATTTGCTTGGACTGGAAAGGAAAAGCTGTGAAGCTGCAGTGTCAAAATTCGGAGAATTGGGGAATCAATCAGGAAAAAGAACTTAATGTTGTTACCACGAATACACTAAAGCCAAGAAAAATCATAACATGGGAAGGGAATAAGGAAACCATTAGTTGGGAACCTGGACGTCTGCTACAGAATCAATGTCTTAATGTTAGCCTTGAGGACAAGGCTCATTTTGAAGCGGGTGGCAATGATAGAATCAATGGTTTAGGAGTCTTAGAACTCTGGTTTAGTTCTTTTTCTGCATTTTCAGATTTCCAGCATTGTAAGAGCTTCAGAGCTCATCAATTTTAGTCAATAAAATTCTGGTTTCTATCGGATGACGTGGAGGGTTTGTTTTTGGACCGGTGAGTATTTGGTTCGGGGTTCGGCATCGGTGGTGTTGCGTTTGGGAGTTTTAATTACGATGTCGATCCCTTGTATGAATTTTAAAGTGTTTTGTGAGGTGTGTGTAGGCGTGTGTTGTGACTTTCAGCGAAGCGCTTTGAGGTGTGGGACGATCTAGCGAAGGCAAAACTGATGGAGTGGTCTTTTGCCGAAAAAGTCGCCGGAAATAGTGGCGGTGACAGTGGCAGTAGCGAACTGAATGGAAAACAGATGAAACCGGTGTCGAAATGTATCACGACAATGGTTTGAAAAAGGAATGATCAATTTGGAAAAGAGAAACTATGATTATATTCCCAAACTATTGGGAACTCAGAAGCAGAACAACAACAAGATTGTTCAAGGAGGATCAAAATAGGCTCTGATACCATGTTGGAGTTGTGGGATTTCAGATAAAACAAGGAGAGAAAATAATAAAGATTTGAATATTTATTGATAATAGCTTTATGTTAACTTGATTACAAAAGACTCAATACTAATCTCCTATTTATAGAGAAACACAGACTCAATCCTAAATCAGGAACAAATCATAATAATAATGAGAGATAATTTAAGATATCTTTATGATTATAAATTGATCCTAGAAAATAACTCAAGATACTCTAATATAATATAAAAGATATTATAAGATATTTTATAATATTCTAACACTAATCTATGTTGAAAAATTCCCATGAGTAAGAAGCTAGTTCTGACCGAGCCTTCCACCTTAGTTCAAAATGACACTCCCTAGTACAAGAGAGAATTCATACATCGAGTTAAACACTGAGCAATGAACTCACTCCTTATTCGGCTCCTAACTCCTATTTGTTCGCATGTTGAACTTAATTTCTTCAGTTAAATTCTCCACATAACAGTTTCAGAAAGGGAAAGTTAATCAACTCAAAATTTAATTGATTACAAAAGAGAAAATTTTCATTTTGTAATTTACACGGTCAAGAAAAAAATGAAGGGAGATATTGAAGCAGTTTTTCTATTAAAAAAAATCTCACCACTGAAGGTTGCCCCCTGAAGAGTCTTAGCATTGTAGGAGCCGGTGAACTCTTAGGAATTGCCACTGTTACATCATAAATGGCCGGCACAAATGAGCGCATATGGCTTACTGCTGAAACAAACCCCTGAAAACAACATAATTGAGTAAATTCTTCGTCAGAAAACAACATACAGATAAAGTCAATAAATATATTGAAATTTATAGGGGAAAATAAAACTGGAAATTCAAAATCAGAATCTCTTGAACTTACATACTAAAGAAAATAAAATAAAAAAAATTAATTAATTGTAAGATAGAAAAGAGTGAAAGCACAGTTATGAGGATGATAAGATATCTTCCAATTGATGAAAAAACTGTCAAAGCATATTCCTAACTCAATCCTATCTTGGATTTTGAGCTATGATACCTTAGTTATTGAGCAACGGGTGACCCAATGACAGTCTAGAATAAGCTCTAATACTATCTTCGATTTTGAGCTATCTTAGTTATTTGGCCTAATTACTCAATCTCACAAAACAGTGTTGTTAGGTGAGGATTCCCAACTCCCAAGATTTATCTGATGTGGGACTTGGGTTATTTTCTCTCCAATTGATATAAACCCTTTAGGCACCCTTGACAAGTAGAGAAGTATAATCCTTGGGAGAACATTAATATAATTTCATAGAATAGAAAATCCTGCCATGAATGTGCTAATATTTAATAGTTAAGCCAAATAGTTTGCTAAATCACAGTCATGCAGAATAGCTTCAAACTGTGGAAGAAAAGTAAGGGAAGGAAAAAGACAAACAACAAAAAGAATGATAAGGAAGTTAATTAAATTTCACCTTGGTTCTTGGAATCAAAACGTTTCTGGGAACAGGCAATCCAGTTGAGGTTGCATACTCCTGAGCGGCTAATAGTTTGCCCTGCGTAAAGCGAGTTCCTTCTACAAAGAGAGCCAGCCAAAAGGGAAGAGGGAAATCCCTCAGCTGCTGTAGGCCTGACTGCACATACAATTACAACTCAAATGGGACTCACAAATAATGAAACGGTTTAAGCACCAAGAGAGAGTATGTGCATTGAGAAGAGGTTATACTCCGTCCCAAAATACTTGTCGCAGTTGACCATTTGACACAGATTAAGAAAAGATGATAAATGAATGGAAAAAAATGATGATTTTACGAAACTAGCCAAATCAACTATTGTTTTATTTTCATTGTCATAATTTCATAAATGCAAAGTGGAGAATAATAACTTGGGAGTGATGCACACATTATTAATTAGAGGGTACAATTGGAAGAAAATAATTAAAGTTGCATTGTTAATCAAAAGTGACAATTATTTTGGAACAAATACTTTTTACAAATGTGACAATTCTTTTGGGACGGAGGGAGTAATAATTTTGCATCTCAGTGCATGGCTGAGAAGACATTAATCAATACTAAAAGAACATGTACAAATATGAATCTCTTATTAAGAGCATCCAGCATATTAATTATATTTGAGTAATGCATAATCCCACTCCCATACCTTTAATGTACTTTCATCCTTGGCCCAATTTCTCTCCAAGAAAAGATATTCAGAAAACCACATTGACCAACCAATGACCTGCATATTGGATCTTAGCATATAGATCACCATTGACATTAAATAATAGATATACTTGAGAATTAAGTTTTGGTGTTAAATGACTCGAGAGATTAGCTCTCAGCATGATATTATTTATATTCAAAATTGTACAAGGAGAATCTCTTAATTAAGAAAATAAATCTAGACTAAATCCAACCTATATCAAACCTAATAAAACAAGGAATAACATATCTTAATAATAACAAACTAAATCATTGCATATCTCAACACTCCCCCCTCAAGCTGGAGCATACAGATTGTAGGCATCGGGCTTGTCACATATATAAGTTATCCTTGGTCCTTGAAGAGCCTTTGTGAAAATGTCTGTCAATGATCATTAGAACCAATAAATGAAGTAGCAATCTCGTCAGACACAATCTTCTCACGAACAAAATGACAATCAATCTCAATATGCTTAGTTCGCTCATGAAAGACTGGATTAGAAGCAATATGTAAGGCTGTTTGATTACCACATATGCGACTCATAGTACCTATATTACAAAAGCACAACTATTGGAAAAGGTGTCTGAGCCATATGAGCTCCTGAGTAGTAAGTGCCATAGCTCGATATTGAGTCTCAACACTAGATCTAGAAACAACGTTCTGCTTCTTTCTTTTCTAGGAAATCAAATTACCAACAATAAGAACACAATACCCAGATGTGGATCGTCTATCGGAAGGACTTTCAGCCCAATCTGCATCTGTTTAAGCAACAACATCTGAATTACCTTTGTTTGTGTAAACAAGACCTTTTCGTAGAGCTCCTTTAATGTGTCTCAAGATTCTAACTACAGCATTCCAATTACTATCACAAGGGGAATTTAGGAATTGACTCACCACACTCACAGCGTATGAAATATCTAGCCTCGTCATAGTCAAGTAATTCAACTTCCAACTAACCTCCTATATCTTCCTGGATTTGGAAAGGACTCCCCCTCATCCGGCAGGAGTTTGACATTTGGATCCATAGGAGTGCCAATCGGCTGGCAATCTAGCATACTGGTTTCTTCCAAGATATCCAAAGCATACTTTCTCTAGGAAATAGCAATTCCTGTCTTAGATTGAGCTACCTCAATGCCAAGAAAATACCTCAATCTACCTAGATCTTTGACCTGAAAGTGGTGGACTAGATATTGTTTGAGTCCCACAATTCCATCACGATCATCACTTGTAACGACTATATCATCAACATAGACAACCAAGTAAATACACTTGTTAGAAGAGAATTTATAAAAGACAGAGTGGTTAGCTTCACTCTGAATCATGCCATCCTGTTGAACAACACTACTAAACCTCTCAAACGATACCTGAGGAGATTGTTTGAGACCATACAAAGCTTTATGAAGTCGATACATACCCACGACACTCCCCTTGAATAACGAAACCAGGTGGTTGCCCAAGATAAACTTCTCCTTCTAAGTCTCCATGAAGGAATGCATTTTTTATGTCTAACTAATACAATGGCCAATGTCGCATAGCAGCCATAGAGAGAAAAAGACAAACAGAAGCCATTTTAGCCACAGGTGAGAAAGTATCATTGTAATCAAGATCAAAAACCTGAGTATAGCCTTTAGCCACTAGATGAGCTTTCAAACAATCAATATGTCTGTCTAGACCAACTTTGACTGTGTATACCCAACGACATCCAACAATAGATTTACCAAAAAGAGGTGGCACAAGAGTCCATGTTTGGTTAGATTTTAAGGCTGTCATCTCATCAATCACAGCCTACCGCCAACCTAAATGAGAAAGAGCTTATTGCGGAGACTTAGGAATAGTGAGGGAAGAGATAGCAGAGGCAAGGGTATAATGTGAAGGTGATAAACGATGATAACTAAGAAAATTATAAGTGGGATAAGGATTACAAGTGGAACGCGTACCTTTACGTAATGCAATAGGGAGGTCGTCAGACAAAGTAGGCGGATCCGAAGTAGAAGAAGAGACTGGAACAGGAGATGAGTCACTTAAATCTTGTGTAGAAAGTGGATTAGTAGGAGGGAGACGTGCATGTCGCTGATAAGTTTGCAAGAGAGGAGGATTGGATGGATCTCACTGGTCAATTATAAGCTTGGACGGAGTCATCGGAACAAGGTAGGGAATAGATAATACCTCAGAGATTGACTCAGATTCAATGGGGGATGGGAAGAAAGGTGTATCCTCAAAGAATGTGACATCAACAGACATGTAAAAGCGATGTGTGGAGGGACAATAGCACCGATATCCTTTCTGAAACCTTGAATAGCCGAGGAAAACACTTAATTGCACGAGCATTCAACTTATCAAGTCCTAGAGTAAGATCATGAACAAAGCAAGTGGATCCAAAAACTCGAGGATGGATACGAAACAATGGTTCATCGGGGAGCAATATGGAATGGGGAACTTTGTCTTGGATAGCAGAAGATGGCATTCTATTAATCAAATATCCTACAGTGAGAGCATCGCCCCAAAACTTGAAAGGAACATTAGCATTGATTAGCAACGTACATGCTGTTTCAATTATATGACAGTACTTGTTCAGCAATACCATTTTGTTGTGGGGTATGGGGACAAGATGACTGATGTATTATTCTATTTTCGGCCATAAAAGAAATAAAAGATGACGAAAAAATACTCTTTTGCATTATCACTGCGCAAAATGCGAATAGAACAACCAAATTGATTTTGAATTTCCTTAAAGAAATTGTGAAATACACTTAATATTTATGATCTATCCTTAAGTAGGTAGATCCACGTACATCTAGAAAACTCATCAATAAAAGTGACAAAGTAGCTATGACCTACAACTGAAGTGACTCGACTTGGTCCCCGTACATCAAAATGAACGACATCAAAAAAAGAGCGGGCTTGCGATTGAAGACTGATGGGGAAAGAAGACCAGACGTGTTTCCCAAGCTGACAAGATTCACAATCTAAAGACTGCAAGTGAGACAAGTGAGGGACCATAACTCTGAACTTTTTGAGACTTGGATGACCTAACCGACGATGAAGAAGACTTGGGGGCTCCGTACTAGAAGTGGAAGCAACAGTAGATGAAGACTGAAGGTAGTAAAGTCCTTGGGACTCATATCCTGTACCAATCATCTGCTTAACAAAAGAATCAGGAGTAAAAGTTATAGAACAATTTAGACTTCGAGTCAAACGACTAATAGAAATTAAATTAAATGGACAGTTGCAAACAAAAAGAACATAGTCAAGAGATAAAGATGGGAGAGGAGTGGCTTGACCAATGCCACTAGCTTTAGCTTTTGAGTCGTCTGCAACGGTAATATGATGTGGGGCTTTAGGTTGGGATATTTTCGATAAAAGTCATGGACTACCAACCACATGATCGAAAGCTCCAGAGTCCAAGATCCAAGGACTAACAGATGAGGAGTGAGAGAGGCAGATCGTAGAATTACCAGTATAAGCAAAAGTTGTTGAGGATGAGGCTTGTGAAGCCTTGAACTGCAGGTATGCCTTGTACTCTACATCAAACAACTTTACTTTTTGTCATTTCTTACTTCAGAGTCTTTTCCATTATCATTAGACTGCGTCACATTTATTGTTTTTTCTGGAAAGCCAATAATGGAATAGCACTTGCCTTCGGTATGACCGAAACGCTTACAGTAAGTGCACTAAAGACGACCTCCACCACGACCTCCTCGACCACCCCCACGACCACAACCTCATCCTCCACGACCTGCAAAGATTTGTTGTTCTCCTTCTGCGAAAGATCTAAACTTGAACTCGTCTTCAACAGACTAGAAAAGAACAACAAGTACAAGCAGCAAGAAACCACAAAGAAAGCACCAGAAATAGTGGGACTCACTGACCAAACTTGGCCAAAACAGGAAGAGCGGCAGCAAACGAGTGGAACGGGACCTAAGGGGACTTTGTTGAAGGTCTGGATGGTGGCGCATGGCCTCTACACGCCGGCGGAGCTTACAGTTGCCAAAAAAACGAGTGTGGCAGCGCGTGAGATAGCGGATGGCGCCGATTCTCCGGTGAATGGCTGATCTGACACGGCAAGTCTGATGGTGGGGTCGTGTATGTTGAATGACTTGAGAGATTAGCTCTCAGCATGATATTATTTATATTCAAAATTGTACAAGGAGAATCTCTTAATTAAAGAAATAAATTTGGACTAAATCCAACCTATATCCAACCTAATAAAACAAGGATTAACATATCTTAATAATAACAAACTAAATCATTGCATATCTCAACAGATATAATAAGCAGAAAATCAAGTTTTTAATGTTTTACAAGTGATAAGTATACAAGCAGAAATTATTTCTAGCTAGGTTATAGAAAAACTTATAATGTTTGTTTCTTCCAAGCAGGAAAGTTTCACTTAGTTGTAGTACACTAGGTCAAAAATAATAATATTAGAGAAGCATATAATTGGAGTTTTGGGGACATGAAGATAAGTGGAATATATAATAGAGAATTGATGGTGTTACATTTTTCAGTAAGCAAAGTGGAAAAAAGTATATAATATACAAAAAATTTCATAGTTATATTTATATACAAAAATCTATGCACATATTATACATGTTCACATCTAAATTAAACTCCATCCAAACTTGAAAAACTGGTCTAGTCCTACCAAGTGAGTGACCATTTGCAAGAAACACATCACAATCAATAAACAACTACCAATAAGCCCCATTGGCAGAAAATGGTTGGTCCAAAAGGCCTGTAATGTGGAAATTTCAATACTGACATTTCAACATAGAACTTTGAGTCTTTGACCAAATAACCACAAGCCCAACACAAGTGGACAGTCTTACATTTTAGTGCTTAGTTTATGGACTCTACCATCTATTCCAAAATAAATTAAGCAAAAACAGTGAATGCAAAAAAAAAGGCAAGAAAGGCAGTTTCAACAGCTTCAATGTCTAATCAGGCCCAGAGCTGACATGGGTCACCTGATAACCCTAAGTAACTAGTCCACAGACCATCCCACTAATCATCAATCCAAAAATACAACACTTCCCTGCATTTCTCAATCATACATCTTAGTTAATATTATGTCTGACACACTTGATCAATCAGTTTAAACCATCATGACTGAATAACAAGCACCATTCCACATTTTTATTTCGAAACCACAAGTCATATGAAACATACCGGCAGAAACTTTGATGATTTCTTCATCACAGCAAGGGTGCTTCCAAGGCAACCTGAACGCTGTTGAATAATTATGTTCAATAATCAATGAGTAGTTGAACCACATATCAGATGAGTCACAAACACAATCTTGGATAGAAGAGTCCCATATTTAATATCCAAAAGCACAGATGTATAAGTTCTTTTTGTCCTAGTTTGATACCAGACTATCAAATGAAATAAAGCTAAAAGTGTATTTGTTTGTTTGCATTCAAGATATGAAAAAAGTCCTGTAAAATAAGATAATCACCTCAGCTAAAATCCATCCAACAAGCCAATCAATATCACTTTTGTGATTGGATATGACAAGAGCATGCTCTTTACCTGGAAAATTCTACACAGAGTCAGATTACTAAGATGCAAAAAACTGGCCCCAGGAATAACCCCTTTGACCCTTTCCAAAACACAAGCACATATGCACAACACAAGGAAGAGGAGGGGAAAAACTAGCACAAAATGCATAGCACAAGAGACTTACCCATCAAACGAAAGGTTTCACGATCTGTGAATACTTGGATCTGAAGCAAAAATATTTCAAATTAAATCATTGATTAATCCAAATGGAACAAGAAATACTATTGAATTGAATAATATTCATATATAAACTATAGCAGTACTTTCAAATGACCAATTTTCCTTCATATATACCATAAGATTTCAGGATTGCAACATGCTTCGAAGTAGTTAATAATTCAAAAGATTTGACCTAAGGCACGGCTATCAAAAGTATTAAACAACAGAAGAGAAGAGATATTAAATACATAGAATTTCCTTTCAATTTCTAATGCCATTCGTGACTAACAACCAACCAACCATCTAAACAATTACCGTCTGTTTATAAAGGTCTTTGAAGAATATTCCAAAGTCCTAATCTTTCCAATTACCTTTGAGTAACAGTTAGAAAAAAGCATTATTGCCCTCAATCAAGAATACTTAAAAAGGAAATCTAATCGAATCGTAGCCTTCATTTTCACAAGGATATGTTTGACATTGGAATCACAAACACTTAACCTTTGTTTCTCAAATAAAAAAGAAGCTCTACTTAAAAGAGAAAAGAATAAAATCTCTGCACAAAATTGATCGGTATATATGGTTTTGTGAGTAATAAAATCCATTATCTCCCTAAATTTCAACTTCTGTACTAAATTGATTGGCATAATACAAGTCAAACATCAAATTTGACATGACTGACTTTTTTGAGTACTGGAAACAACAGAACCAGGTTAATTTCATTTCCCAGACTTGTACTGAAATCTTAGGGTCAAATGCTACACCAAAACATAACTGCCTAGATATCCACATATCATTTCATTGAATTTAAGAAAGAACTATAACCTATAGCCCATCGTAAGTCACACACACAATCACAAGATCTAGGTCAAATCAAACCCTACACTCCTCATAGGAAGAAGATAGAGATACAAACCCTACAATATCAGTGACTCTTCATTACACATCGATAGCAAACTAATGCAACAATGTAGAAATACAATGCCATAGACTATCTATAACAAATTTAAAAACAAGTAAACAATGCTCCGCTGCACAACACAATCAGCTACAACTATACTAAAATAAAACAAACATGAGATGACAATAGTGAGCTATGAAACACAATACTAACATGTACACCAAACATGACACTAAAATTGATACATCAACACCGATAATAATTAGAGAAAATGAATTAATTGAATGTTATAAACGTGTCAGTGTCAATATTGGACACTGATACATGTCAAACATCGTACATGTCTTCTATTAGAAGTGTCAGTGCTATAGATACAGTGAGAAAAAAGAGGGAAGAAGGAATTGATGAAAAACCTGAACTCCAGCCCACCAATCAATGATCCAAACAAGCTCGAGCCAGAGAAGTTCTGCCACCAACCTGTTGATCCGTCTGTGCAAATTCTTTGAAACTGGCCGCACAATCACGTAGCATATTGCCTAACACACAAATTCAACATCAATCACAACAATCCAAATCTGAATCTAAAATAACACACAAATTATTATAATGATAATGATGATGGTTTCGATAAATCATTAAAAAACTAAGCTAATAGGTATTTTTAATATTAATAGAAAAAGGAAAAATGGAAAGGAAAAAAAAATACCTGAATGAGGTTAACGATGAGGCCAGAAGCGAAGAAGAGAATACTCAATGGAACGATCACAGCTGCAGGTGAAATTGGCATAATAATAATAATAATAATAATAATAATAATAATAATAATAATACTAACTACTTTACTTTTCCAATTTTCACTTTCAATTTCAATGGGTTAACGTCGTTTTTGTTATCGACGACGACGACGATGATGCCAATCCTCTTCTCTTCCTTACTATCATATAATTATATTTATTACAATATTATATTATAATATTGTATATTAATTGTCTTCTATGACTTTCTAGTTTCTATCAATTTTCTCTTCTCTTTCTGCGTTTAATGCTCTACTTATTTGTTCACAAAAAAAACTCTAGTTATTTTGTTTGTTTTTTTGGTTATTCTTTTATTTATTTATTTAATAAAAGAAAGTAAAAAAACACTGCAGCTTCAACCTTCAGTTAAACATCACATCAAAAGCAATAAAATACTTTGAAATTGTGTGTGTCCTTGTCTCGAAAAGAAGAAAAATATGGTAAGTCATCCTTTAGTATCTAAAATTATAGGATAGTGTTATTTTGTTGTTTTATTCATAAAAAAATTTAAATTAATCAACAATAGTTAAAATAACAGTCATTTTAATCTTTGGTGTTATAAAGTTCATTACCTATTTCGAGAAGAAATTGTACATTTCATTTACTTTTATCATGGTAAATTATATCTTTGAGACATTTTTTATGATTTGGTGACTAATTTTAGTTTTTTGTTTAGTTAGAGACCAAAATAACAACATTCCATACTGCAGTGACTAAAATAATTGTTTGCCAAAAAAATAATACTTCCTCCTTTCCTTTTTTTGGAAGTTTTTGTTTTTCTTAAAACAATATTTTAAAAAGTTGTTTTTGGTAGAAAATATTTATCTTTAAATTTTTTTTTAAGTTTAATACAAGATTAATTATTGTAGACAAAAATTATCCATGTGGTCTTTAACTTAATTTCATGTAATGATTTAGTCATTTATCTTTTTTTTTTCATTTCAGTATTTTATGTTTTTTAAATAATTACGATGTTACCCTTTATGTATGTTTCGGTTAAGACAGCGTTAAAAAACACTCAGTTCCATTTTCTTCCTCC
>JBBPBP010000001.1:29542864-29612413 GCA_037974735.1 Cicer chorassanicum
AAAGTAAATTCTAAAATAACATGTAGCTTATGGTGAAAGGTCTTGAGAAGCATTTGTTAGTAATGTAATTATTATAAATTTAATCTTATTTGTAGATAGACATAGATATAGACTTGTTCAATTGTGATTAATTTTTTTTTAATAAGACTTTATAATTTGTCTTCTTTATGTTTAGGTTAAATATAGAAAAAAAAATTATTTTAGCCATCTACTTAAATGTACAATTATATCATATCATTCTTTATTAATTTGTCGATATATCAAATGATGAGTATAAATTATAATAAAATCAATCATAGGAGATATGTTTAGCTATGTAATTGTAAAATCAAATCAAACTAATAAATATAAATATATTATTTTAATTTTAATATTATAATTGTAGAAGATAAATTGTAATGTAAAAGGACTTGAGAAACATTTGCTATTAACATAATCAATGTAAATTTTATCCTATTCTATATTAATATAGATAGATATACAGATTTTTTTTATTTGAATTATTCTCATGAACTATTGTTTTTAAACTTTCAAAACAATCCTAAACCAAAAAAACTATATTAGGAAATATAAGTAATTATTGTTCAAATTAAATATAAATTTGAATTTATTTATTTATAATATTTTTCTCTTTGTAATGGCACGTGTCATTTGTTAAAGATTAGAATTTTTTAGAGGTAGTTGTTGGTATAGAAATTAATGTAATTCTCATTCTAATTGTATATAATATAGATTTGAAAGTTATTTGATCATATTAAGAAAGCCAATAAATTTCTCTTTAATATAATTATTTATCTAACATAATTTTCTTTAAACATTTATTTACCTATATACACCTCGAGTATTAATTAAAGTAAAATAAGAATAAAAAATAAATTATATTAACACAACAGCTGTCATATGAGTTCTTATTAGGGAATAATTCAATTTGACCTACCAACAAGGAAGTAATCAACGGTGGACATCATATGACGGGGTTACTCTTTAACTTGTTTGGTACTAATTGCACTTCTTCTGAATCGGCCGTTGATGTGTTTGACATCATGTATATCCTCTTTCAAACTTCATATACTCCTTTCAATCAACAACATGGAGGGAATCATGGTGGGAGTAACTCTAACACAACAAGTTCGACAACGCCAACAAGTTTTTCTAGGTATCCAACGTCCTCTTTGATGTCCAACTAGAGGACATTAATAACATTAATAATCTATAAAAAAAAAAAAATTGTATGTACTTTTAAATTGTTTAAATGTATTAAACTTAGTTATTAATATATAATTTGTTATTTATTATCATTATTTTATTTATTATAATATTAAAAAAATATACAATACATGATCAAATCTCAACTCATCTAGTACTATAAAAATATGTCCAACACATAGTAGCATCTTGGAAGTACGATTTGTGTATGCCCCAAAAAATAGGATATATTGTTTATTTTGAAAAAGATGATAGATGGATATTTTTTTTAAATAAACAATAGGATAATACAAAGAAGGGTCTTCTAGATAAACGTCTAGTTTCACGTCACTTTTCTTTGTCGTTTCTTTCACAAAAACTAGGCATCCAAAAAATCTTAGAATGGAACATTTATAATTAGTGTAATAATTGTTAGCAAGTCATTCCTAATCCATAAACAGTATGATCACAAAGAACACTTGAGTAGGAAGAGTCATCAATAGGAGCAAGTTTTTATTTCCACTTTTGCAACAAAGATGACATACTACAGTCTCATTAATTGGTATTGAGTTTAATTCAGTTTACAATATTCCTAGTCCTGAAAAACAGTCATAAATAGCACCTTTCTGCTCATCTATACAAATAAAAATAACTAATACTAATCCTAATCATCATCACCACCCCCATCACCCATGTCAACATCGCCATCTCCATAATCGTTGTCGTCAGCCTCCACCATCGGTGCATTATTTTCTACAACATCATCATGTCCCGTTGCCTGAGGTAGTTCATCCATCATTGCTTGCATGGATTCCAGATTTTCATCACTTAAAAATGAGGGATATGGTTTTGATACCTGCAAATGGAAATTGTTGAGTTAGTGTTTTTGGTTTTATGGTGATGAAAATTGATTATGATTGCAATGGAATTCAAATAAATTCACAATAAATTCACACAGATAAATTGAATAACAAATTTAAGGATAAAAATCACATGGCAGAGGCTAAAACTCCAAAACTCAACTTCAAATTAGAATCTATTATAAAAGCAAAAACAATTCTATATTATAGAAGCAAAAACAATTCTCCTTGAGAACGCATGTCACAATTAATTTTGTAGTTCTAGATTCACTTTTACCTCACAGAAGTGAATCCAAATATGCATTTAATATTTTAATCTTCAGCCTCAAGTATGAGGTGCACAAAAATTGGGTCGATAGATATATTCACATTGACCTACAACTTAATAATATCTAAACACTCTCCATAAAAGAGTACTAAAACATGCAAATTTTGATATGATGGCTCAATTAAAATTTCAATAGATTGAATTTTACTGCATTGCTGTTAGCCTGTTAGGAGACATATAAATGACTTTTCAGAAGATTTACTTTGAACAAACAGTTTCTTTCCTCAGCACTTTCCACAAGCTTGTTCCATTGTACACTCCTCCTCAATGTTGAGGCAGACCCAACAACCTACAGAAAAACAACAATCATGCATCACGATACTGCTAATGTACCAAATGAAATTATCAAAAGCATCATGTTAACCCCATAATGATACAGTACCAACACTGCAGACTTTGCTCTAGTGATCCCAACATTCATTCGTCGGATGTCCTCCAGAAACCCTATTCCTCTTTCTTTGCTTGCTCTGACACATGAAAATATTGCAACGTCCTTTTCACGTCCCTGAAAAGAAATGAGAGTATTCTTTAGTCCAAAATCAAATGTGTCAACCATGTAAGAAGCATATTAGAGAGGGAAGAAGCCAAAGTTACAGAAATCCTTTAAGTGACAACTAATTGAGATGAAAGAAATATTATAAAATATATACAATTCAATAAGCCACGATTTATACCTCCAACTTCTTAAGTTTTTATAATTTAATCTTGGGAAAAGTGTGCACTACGAGTCTAAGACCCATGACCCATCTATTGAGCAGGAAATTTATGACTAATCGCACTATGATTCTTTTGATATCCCAGGCTTGCACTCTCCCTTGTTTAATTAAGGTATAAACCATATCAAGATGTCTATGTGAAATTACAAAATTTGTGTCAATCCACATTATGATTCTTCGGATCTCCCACACTACCCTTGGCCTACAAGTAAAATAGGTTACTGTCGCAGTCTGTCATTCCAACAGTTTAGCAGCAGTAGTCCTGAATCCTGATATTATATTAGAGTA
The DNA here is from genome assembly GCA_037974735.1 of Cicer chorassanicum. Lineage (NCBI taxonomy): Eukaryota > Viridiplantae > Streptophyta > Magnoliopsida > Fabales > Fabaceae > Cicer > Cicer chorassanicum. Next base: position 29,546,242 of record JBBPBP010000001.1, read on the forward strand.
TTGTAAGTTATTTTCTATGATTAGTTTATAATCTGAGAGTATCTCTTAGGATTGTATTTTATATTATTTATTATAACAATTTGTTCTTGATTTTCTATTTATGTAGGATTAAGTCTATGTATGCGTATAAATATGGATTAGTGTTTAGTCTTTTGTATCAAGTGAATATCTAGTTATTATCAATAATATTCAAGGTTCTAATTATTTTTTCTCCTTTTATCTAAAATCCCACAACTTAAACAAGGTTAATGATCCAAATGATTAAAAATCAGAATTGTTGAAGTTGTGGGATTTTTGATAAAAGGAGGAGAGAAAATAATAAGAGCTTGAATATTATATAATAGTTTTATGCTGACTGGATACTAATCGCTATTTATATATATAGACTCAATCTTAAATCAGGAACAAATCATAATAATAATGAGAGATATTCTAAAATAGTTCTATGATTATAAATTGATCATAGGAAATAACTCAAGATACTCTAATATAATATAAAATATATTATAAGATATTTTCTAATATTCTAACAAGAACCACATTCAAGTATTTGAAGTTATCATATTTAATAAATACCGAAAGCAAAAATGAAAATGAAGGATACCATATAGTTAACATTAAGCTACTTTACCTGGCAACCATCAACGGTACATATATCCACTACTTTCTCTGCTGACACACCAAAAGTCTCTTCGAAACGTTGTTGAAAGAGCTTGACTTGTTGACTATAGGGTGATATAATTGCAACTTGGTTACCTGACTTGAGTGTCGGATAAAGTGTTACCAATTTTTGATACAAGAATAGAACAAAATCAACTTCCTCAACATTTATCCATGAACCACTCCCAGATGGCTTAGCTTCTTCTCCCTCGTGTATATCAAAGAAAGAGAATGGGCCAAAGCAACGGTACTTATGCCATGCACGTACAGTCTGTGATTTGACGCCATCCCCATCTTCCAAGGAATTCTCATAAAACTCCCTAGAGGGAAAGCTTCTTATCTGTATGATCATAATATAATAAAACCCACATAGAAAAAGTGTCAGGAAATTTTAATAGATGGAGAGTATGCAGGACAAATATGAAAGTAAGAGAACATAGCAACATAGGGATGAACTTCATCTAAAATAATTTATAAAGGATTAACTTAGATACTCAAGGTCCACTTCCTAACGAGATTGGTATAATCTCTATTTTTTCAGTTGATTCATTTTAAATAAACTCTATTTTACAGGTTACTGTTTTCTTGGTTATGTGAAGAAATGAAATCCTAGGCAAAATACCTAATGAAACCAGGATGTGAAGCCTTGAATATTATTCTATTTGTAGTATGTATGTTTCAATTTAAAACATTCTCTCCACCTTCTCCTATTTCTAATATATACCATTCAATTTAAAATTTTGCCTTTCCAAGTTTCCTGACTAGGCATCATCAAAATTCATTGCTCCAAAACAATTCAATTTTAATAAAGTAAATGATAGGAAATCATCAGATTGCCAAACAAGGTAAAAAGGCCTGTAACAAACTGCTGCTGAATCAGCAGCAGTTACAACTGAACCAAGTTCAGTTCAGTCAGCTATATAAGGCGGTGACCTCATAACTGTAATCCAGATTTTCTGTTTCTCCGATTCTATCAATACAATAACTAAAATTCTCTCTCTAATCTTCATCTTCTACAATATGTTTTCTGTTTATCTATTATGGTATTGTGAGCCTTTGATCCATAATCCATGGCTGAACCAACTCCAACTCCTACTCCTTCTGCGCAAACTTCACAAGATCAAACAATCTCCAGTTCGATGTATATCTTCAAGATGTTTACACAACACATCACCATCAAACTTGATGAATCGAACTATCTCTCTTGGAAGCAACAAGTTGAAGGTATTGTTAAAACATACAAATTCCAGTGTTACCTGGTGAATTGAATCCAAAGATTCCACCATGCTATCTCACCGTTGAAGATCGAACAAAGGATTCTGAAAATCTTGAGTACACAGTGTGGGAACAGCAAGATTCACTACTGTTTACATGGCTTCTCACTACACTATCTGCTTCTGTTCTTCCTCGTGTTGTTGACTGTGCTCATGCTCACCAAGTTTGGGATCAAATCCAGGTCTTCTAAAGTCTCGTGAACTCCGCAATGAACTCATGTCCATCATGAAAGGTGAGAAAACGTTTATGACACTCTTTGTGCGAATTTATACAATTGCTGACTCACCAGAGTCAATTGGAAGTCCAATTTCTTTGCGCGATCAACTTGAAGCAATCCTGGATGGACTACTAGGTGATTACAATGCGATCACTGCTGTAATTCAGTATCGCAATGAGTTGTGCCCTATCATCATTGTAGAAGTCATGCTTCTTTCACGTGAAGCGCGCCTTGATCGTCTGAGAAGACGACACTCTTGAACCTATGTATATCAATCTTATGCAAGCACCGCCAGAGGCAATCTCGTCCGATTCGTCTTTGTGTGGTGAATCTCAGCATTTCATTGGTAACGCGGTGCGCGGTGGTTGTGGAGGTCTTGGTAGCTATCGTGGCCGTAATAGAGGTCAATCTAGGGTTCAGACTCAGATCTGCTACAAAACAGGGCATGAAGCGAGTGTATGTTGGCACCGGCACTCTAATCAACCTCCGCCTTCGCATCTGTGGCAAGATCAAGTTCATGCAAACACCTGGCGTGCACACCTGGTTTTCAAGCATGACCTCCTCAAGCACCTTCACCGCTCCATCAACCTCAAGCTCATCTTACTGGACCTGCACGTCCAGCATCAATAGCGCCAGCGTCTCATTATCTGGATTTGATCATGTGCTTGGCAATGGACAAGGTTTGCCTATTAAATCTATTGGTTCACATGTTTTTCGCTCATCTTATGCACCACATACCACACTTGCACTGAAGAATCTTCCACTGGTTCCTTTAATCACAAAGAATGTAATCTTTGTCAGTCAATTTGCCCATTACAATCACATCTTCTTTGAATTTCATTCTGACAAATGCCTGGTTAAATTACAAGCCACTTCTAAGGTGCTTCTTCAAGGATCACTGGGACAGTCTCTACTACTTTAATCAGCTTCCTACCTATACCACTTCACCTGGTACTACTCATTTAGTTTCACCTAACGTTCACACACTCACTCATAGTAACAAATAACTGTGCAAACTGGACAAGGTCCTTCAACCTATACCAGCACAACAGACTAGGTCACCCTCATCATGAGGCTCTTAAAGTAGCTTTGTCATTATGTAACATTTCAATTCCTATGCAATCAAAACTTGATTTCTGTACTGCTTAATGTTTAGGGAAAGTTCATCGTTTACCTTCTACTGCTTCTACTACTAATTACTCAGCACCTTTTGATTTACTATTTGATGATGTTTGGGACCCTGCACCTATGCTCTTTGTATCTGCTTACAAATATTTACTAACTTGTGTAGATGCATCTACCAAGTACACTTGGGTGTTTCCTCACAAGCTCAAATCAGAGGTTCACTCCACTTTCACACACTTCATTGCACCTATTAAGGTTTGGCACTTATTAGGGCAAATATTATCACTCATTTTGGCACCAAGTAACCAACCTACATTATCTCTAACTGTCCTATGTCCCCAAGTAACCAACCAGGAGGACGATTTGAATCTTTGCTCTTCAGGCCTTAAAGTTTAAGCCACTAAAAATTTGAATTTGAAGGCTGTCTAGTTATCTTACTGAAATTAATTTGGATGCCGACAGTAGGACAGCAAAGTATTTTAGCTTAACAGAGTACCGTACATAAAAAGAGAGAAGGGGACTTCTAAACACATTCATATGATACTTTTGAAACTTAGTTTTATGGTGCATATTTTAGGTGTGCATATTAATAACTGATAAATGTTTTTTAATTACATCATGTTAATTATGGCAGAAGAAAGAAAAAATTAACAGTATCTGCTGGTTAAGACTTATTTTGAATTGGCTTGCAAGGAAAATATTTTAGAACAACAATTATTTTAGGTTGCCAAATAGTCTCCAGTAAGACAAGAATAATTGTTTGTTATATTTATTCCAGTATCAAGGGTTTTAGTATCTGTTTGTATCAAATAGTACAGACTGATGAGAATTGGCAAACAAATATACATTAGAAGTATCTACTTAGTTTACAAGGGAAATTATCTCGTGTCTCAACTCTCAACCTCTTGATATTCATTTGATCACAGAATAAGAAAATATAATGAACAAAACAATTTTGCATGAGTCTGCTAAACATATGCACCAACCTCAGGATGCATTCGATATTGAGTCTTCAACATTTTAACTGGATAACCAGCCTGCATCAGTCTTTCAAATAAGCTTGTGCCATATCTTAAGTTTGTGAAACATAAAAGACGCAAAATTCAGGTCTTAATCAAAAGATTGGATTAATGTATCAAATCAATACAACTATCCCCAACATAACTTCTTACCCATGATTCTTAGCAACATCCGAAATTACAGTTGCTGGAAGTTGAGCTGGATCACCAACCTTAAAAGTAATAAGAAAAAGTAACAATGTTAAGAACAAAATTTGCCCAAAAAGATTTTCAAAGTGTTTATTCCAGCACATTTTTAAAAGGTTCAATCATAATTGTTGCTCAATAGTATTTCCATTTGGCAGGCATTGTTTAAACAATTGGTAAACATGAATTATGAATTTCTTCTCCATATACAATTTCACACCTTTTAAGTTAAGGGTTATGATCGATAATAATTCACTTTCTTTACAGATGTTGTCAAAAGGTATTTCTCCTTTGAAATTTGTACTGCATAAATAATTAGACAGTTAACATGTAACACTAGGCATTCTAAGATGCAACAGAAACTTAAAGTCTTAAATATTATAAAACACAAAAAGGTGCAGAGTTCTATAATGAAAGAAGCAGCAATTGAAAATACCAGAAAAACTTTTTTGCATTGATTGGCCAAGGGAACAAGAGTTGCAGGTTCCACCTGTTTAGAAGTAACATGTCATATAAAGAAATAAAGTAAATAAATAAAATAGGCAACGTTGTTATCCTTTCATATAATCACTAATCTAATCATTACAAATATTAACAAGTTAACAAAACAACTCGACAAAATAACCAGGAACCATTAAATGCTTAAAACATGTAAAGGTAGGTACTCTAGTCTTTTGGGTATTCTATTATTGCTCCACGTAGATAATACATATATGCCACTTCGTAAAACAATTGTGTTATCTTGAAACAGCAGTTTTCTTTCTACTTTGAAACAGCAATTTTGTTTTGAGCGGCTCTTGATTGTGTATGGACTGCTACTTGAAAAAGAGATGGACACTTCACAGTGGTTTAACACAGAAACAGTTGAATCCATGGTGAAATGATTGGGATTCAGGCTTTGTGGGCTACCTGCTTTCATTTAGGATTTGATAGAATGATATGGTGTGTAGGGAAGTGTGCCCAGTGTTGAGAATTGTGAATTTACAGTAACAACCAAACTGCTATACATATATTGCCAATAGTCCTGTGTTTCTTAGGGTTAAAACATAGAAGTCAAATGCCATCTTGTTAGGAACACTTCAGCAAGGGCTGATTTTGCTAAAAAGCTTCAGACAAAAACAGAGTGAATACGGTAGGTATGTTTGTTCCAAGGCATCTAAATATATTCCTAGAAATATATAGATTGAGAATGGGCATCCGATGTTTGTTACATATTTAAACAAAATTATTCTAAGTATAAAAGATTTCCAAGCAAAAAATGACTTCCATATTCCCACAAAAAAATTCCCCAAGAAGGGGTTGGAAAATGAATACTTATGAGTCCCATCATGATATTCCTCATAATATTATTCCCGACAATGATTTTACATAGCCTTTTTCTATGGACAACAATATACCTCACTCTCTTATTTCTTGATGAGTCTTTCCTTGTATCTTTGGCTCCACTTGTTATGTTCATGATCTAACTCTAGGTCTTGATAAGTTTGAAGGCTCGTGCAATTAAGTGTACCTTTCTTGGCTATTCACAGGTACAAAAAGAGTATTGATATTAATCTCCTTCAACTCATCGTTTCTACATATCTGCAAACTTCACTTTCTTGGAAGATACTTCATCCTTCAATTCGTCAATATCACAAGAATCTATCTCTGAAGTATTACCAGTTCCCTCTATTTCATTTGTTTCTGACTCGTCAGCCTCGAATACTCTAGAGTCTTCCATCCCTTTGGTTTGTCCTTTCCTTACTTATTAGCACTGTTCTCATCCTACAACAATGGAGGAAATTGTCATTGAAGAGATTGGTTCTTCATCTCATGTTCCAATCCCTCAACCTGCTTCGGCCCAATCTGAACTACTTGTAGACCTATCTATAGCTCTTTGCAAAGGTACTTGCTCTACTAGTAACCCTTATCCCATCGCCCCATTATGCTTTTGTGTCTACTATTTCTTCTGTGTCCATTCCATAGAAAGGATAGGAAACACTTTCTCACCCAAGATGGCGGCAGGCTATGATTGATGAGATGACAACTTTAGATTCCAACCAGACTTCGACTCTTGTCCCCTATCCTCTGGGTAAATCTATAGTTGGTTGTCAATCGGTATTAACAATCAAGGTAGGACCAAATGATCATATTGATTGCTTAAAAGCTCATCTTGTAAAGGCTATAGATTTTCGGTCTAAACTATGGCAACGCTTTTTCTCCAGTTGCAAAGATGACTTATATTTGTCTTTTCTTACCTATGGCAGTTATGTGCAGTTGGTCTCTCTATCAATTGGACATCAAATTTTCATTTTTACATGGTGATTTAGCGAGGAAGACTATATGGAGCAACCTCCCAAGTTTGTAGGTTGTGAAAAGCCTTATATTTCCTTAAGCATAGTCCTAGAGCATGGTTTGGTAGATTCAATCCAGTTCTTCAAGAATTTGGCATGGTCCGTAGCGAAGCAGATCATTTGGTGTTATTCCTCTTGTTAGGATATAGAGTAATGAATATTAGAGTAGTTAATAGTTAGTTAGTTGGTTATGAGGTAGTTAGGTCTTTTGTATAACTTGAGAATTAGGTTTTGGTGCTTAATGACTTGAGAGATTAGCTCTCAGCATGATATTATTTATAATCAAAATTGTACAAGGAGAATCTCTTAATTAAGGAAATAAATCTTGACTAAATCCAACCTATATCAAACCTAATAAAAACAAAACATATCTAATAATAATAAACTAAATCATTGCATATCTCAACACTCCCCCTCAAGCTGGAGCATACAGATTGTAGGCATCGAGCTTGTCACATATATAAGTTATCCTTGGTCCTTGAAGAGCCTTTGTGAAAATGTCTGCCAATTGATCATTAGAACCAACAAATGAAGTAGCAATCTCGCCGGACACAATCTTCTCACGAACAAAGTGACAATCAATCTCAATATGTTTAGTTCGTTCATGAAAGACTGGATTAGAAGCAATATGTAAAGCTGCTTGATTATCACATATGAGACTCATAGTGCCTATATTACAAAAGCGCAACTCTTGGAGAAGGTGTCTAAGCCATATGAGCTCCTGAGTAGTAAGTGCCATAGCTCGATATTCAGCCTCAGCACTAGATCTGGCAACAACGTTCTGCTTCTTGCTTTTCCAGGAAATCAAATTACCACCAATAAGAACACAATACCCAGATGTGGGCCGTCTATCGGAAGGACTTCCAGCCCAATCTGCGTCTGTGTAAGCAACAATGTCTGAATTACCTCTGTCTGTGTAAACAAGACCTTTTCCTGGAGCTCCTTTAATGTATCTCAAGATTCTAACCACAGCATTCCAATGACTATCACAAAGGGAATTCAAGAATTGACTCACCACACTCACAGCGTATGAAATATCTGGCCTCGTCATGGTCAAGTAATTCAACTTCCCAACTAACCTCCTATATCTTCCTGGATCTGGAAAGGACTCCCCCTCATCCGGTAGGAGTTTGACATTTGGATCCATAGGAGTGGCAATTGGCTTGCAATCTAGCATACTGATTTCTTCCAAGATATCCAAAGCATACTTTCTCTGGGAAATAGCAATTCCTGCCTTAGATTGAGCTACCTCAATGCCAAGAAAATACCTCAGTCTACCTAGATCTTTGACCTGAAAGTGGTGGACTAAATGTTATTTGAGTCCCACAATTCCATCACGATCATCACCTGTAATGACTATATCATCAACATAGACAACCAAGTAAATACACTTATTCGAAGAGAATTTATAAAACACAGAGTGATCAGCTTGACTCCGGATCATGCCATACTGTTGAACAACACTACTAAACCTCCCAAACCATGCCCGAGGAGATTGTTTGAGACCATACAAAGCTTTATGAAGTCGACAAACATACCCACGACACTCCCCCTGAGCAACGAAACCAGGTGGTTGCTCGAGATAAACTTCTTCTTCTAAGTTTCCATGAAGGAATGCATTCTTTATGTCTAACTGATACAATGGCCAATGTCGCATAGCAGCCATAGAGAGAAAAAGACGAACCGAAGCCATTTTAGCCACAGGTGAGAAAGTATCACTGTAATCAAGACCAAAAACCTGAGTATAGCCCTTAGCCACTAGACGAGCTTTCAGACGATCAATATGTCCGTCTGGACCAACTTTGACTGTGTATACCCAACGACATCCAACAATAGATTTACCGGGAGGAGGTGGCACAAGAGTCCATGTTTGGTTAGATTTTAAAGCTGTCATCTCATCAATCATAGCCTGCCGCCAACCTGAATGAGAAAGAGCTTCGTGCGGAGACTTAGGAATAGTGATGGAAGAGATAGCAGATGCAAAGGTATAATGTGAAGGTGATAAACGGTGATAACTAAGAAAATTATAAATGGGATAGGGATTACTGGTGGAACGTGTACCTTTACGTAGTGCAATAGGGAGGTCGTCAGACAAGGTAGACGGATCCGAAGTAGAAGAAGGGACCGGAACAGGAGATGAGTCACTTATATCTTGTGTAGGAAGTGGATTGGTAGGAGGGAGACGTGCACGTCGCTGATAAGTTTGCAAGAGAGGAGGCCTAGATGGATCTGGCTGGTCAATTATTGGCATGGACGGAGTTATCGGTACAAGGTAAGGGATAGGTAATACCTCAGCGATTGGCTCAGATTCAATGGGAGATGAGAAGAAAGGTGCATCCTCAAAGAATGTGACATCAGCAGACATGTAGAAGCGATGTGTGGAGGGACAATAGCATCGATATCCTTTCTGAAACCTTGAATAGCCGAGGAAAACACACTTAATTGCACGAGCATTCAACTTATCAAGTCCTGGAGTAAAATGAACAAAGCAAGTGGATCCAAAAACTCGAGGAGGGATACGGAACAATGGTTCATCGGGGACCAATATGGAATGGGGAACTTTGTCTTGGATAGCAGAAGATGGCATTCTATTAATCAAATATCCTGCAGTGAGGACAGCATCGCCCCAAAACTTGAGAGGAACATTAGCATTGATTAGCAGCGTACGTGCTGTTTCAATTATATGACGATGCTTACGTTCAGCAATACCATTTTGTTGTGGGGTATGGGGACAAGATGACTGATGGATTATTCCATTTTCGACCATAAAAGAATTAAAAGATGACGAAAAATACTCTTTTGCATTATCACTGCGCAAAATGCGAATAGAACAACCAAATTGATTTTGAATTTCCTTAAAGAAATTGTGAAATATACTTAATATTTCTGATCTATCCTTAAGTAGGTAGATCCATGTACATCTAGAAAACTCATCAATAAAAGTGACAAAATACCTATGACCGACAACTGAAGTGACTCGACTTGGTCCCCATACATCAGAATGAACGACATCAAAAAGAGAGCGGGCTTGCGATTGAAGACTGCTGGGGAAGGAAGACCGGGCGTGTTTCCCAAGCTGACAAGATTCACAATCTAAAGACTTCAAGTGAGACAAGTGAGGGACCATAACTTTGAACTTTTTGAGACTTGGATGACCTAACCGACGATGAAGAAGACTTGGGGACTCTGTAATAGAAGTGGAAGCAACAGTAGATGTAGACTGAAGGTAGTAAAGTCCTTGGGACTCATATCCTGTACCAATCATCTGCTTCGTACTCTGATCCTGTATAACAAAAGAATCAGGAGTAAAAGTTATAGAACAATTTAGACTACGAGTTAGACGACTAACAGAAATTAAATTAAATGGACAGTTGGAAACAAAAAGAACATTGTCAAGAGATAAGGATGGGAGAGGAGTGGCTTGACCAATGCCACTAGCTTTAGCTTTTGAACCATCTGCAACGGTAATATGATGTGGGATTTTAGGTTGGGATATTTTCGATAAAAGTGATGGATTACCAGCCACATGATCGGAAGCTCCAGAGTCCAAGATCCAAGGGCTAACAGATGAGGAGTGAGAGAGGCAGACCGTAGAATTACCGGTATGAGCAAAAGTTGCTGAGGATGAGGCATGTGATGCCTTGAACTGCAGATATGCCTTGTACTCTTCATCTGACAACATATTGTTTTTGGTATTTTTCACTTCAGAGTCTTTTCCATTATCATTAGACTGTGTCACATTTGCTGTTCTTTCTGGAAAGCCAATAATGGAATAGCACTTGTCTTCGGTATGACCGAAACGCTTACAGTAAGTGCATTGAGGACGACCTCCACCACGGCCTCCTCGGCCACCCCCACGACCACGACCTCGTCCTCCACGACCTGCAAAATTTGAAACGAAAGCAGAAGACTTTGTGCCAGTTTGAGATCCACTTCCCCCTGATCCTTCCTGACTAGGAATGCGTATGATGCGTCTGATGAGATCCTCTGTTGAGGGGATATCGGATGCAGTGAGAATGTGGCTTCGAACTGACTCATACTTTTGATGGAGGCCATGAAGGACATATATCATGCAAACATTGTCCAATTTCTCAAACATCTTCTTTGAGTCATCGTCGGCTACAAGGAGCTTGAACTCGTTTACCGCTGATTGGGCTTTATTAGCATAAGCCATGATGTTATCTTCTGTCATCTGAAGGGTAGCTAAATTATGAATAACATTATAGAGACGTTGGATATCGTTCGAATAGACATTCTTAGCTTTCTCCCAAATATCATAACAAGTGGTGTACGAGCGATAATGGACCAGCAAAGAGGGCTCAATTGTTTGCCACAAAAGAGAGACTAATTGACAATCAGCTTCCTCCCAATCTTCACGCAAATTTGTATTAATTTCTGAGGACTTCTTAGTGAGGTGATTTGAGAGCTTTTGTCCAAGAAACCACATCTTGACAGCAGCAGACCAATTTAAATAATTTTGACCATTAAGTTTCTCAGACGTTATAGAGGGATTGCCGGAGAAAACATATGTTACAAGGCTCTTAACGAAGGATTCAGATTTGTTGTTCTCCTTTTGCGAAAGATCTGAACTTGAACTCATCTTCAACAGACTAAAGAATGCAGCAGAAATAAGAAGGCAGCAGACTAGAAGCCGTAAGAAGGAAGCCGTACAGGCAGCAAGAAACAGGAACGCCGGCAGGAAGACAGCAAGACACCGTAGAGAAAGCACCAGAAATAGTGGGACCCACTGACCAAACTTGGTCAAAACAGGAAGGGCAGCAGCAGACGATGGCAGCAGCAGCAGCGCCGGCGGAGCTTACAACTGCAGAAAATGCGCGTGGCAGCGTGTGAGAAGGCGGATGGCAGCGGTTCTCTGGTGAATAGCTGATCTGATTAAGGCGAGTCTGATGGTGGGGGTGGTGTGACCCGTCGGCCTGTGTGTGTAGGACAATTAACAGGGCAGCTACGTATGTGACTGACGGCTAGGGTTTTTGAGACTTTGTGACTGTGACGGCTAGGGTTTTTGAGACTTTTGAGAGGCCCACTGATCGTGAGCTCTGGTACCAACTTGAGAATTAGGTTTTGGTGCTTAATGACTTGAGAGATTAGCTCTCAGCATGATATTATTTATAATCAAAATTGTACAAGGAGAATCTCTTAATTAAGGAAATAAATTTTGACTAAATCCAACCTATATCAAACCTAATAAAAACAAAACATATCTTAATAATAATAAACTAAATCATTGCATATCTCAACAGTATATAAATAGAGTTATGTACTTAGTGGAGATAGGATTGAATATTTGTAATTGTGAAAGGGAAACCCTTGGAGGATAGATTTCTCACCTAGTTCTCAATAAAAATGTTCTTTCTTAGAGGGAGTCATTTTTGAGGAATGTACTCAATAAAAGAATTCTCTTAGAGGAAGTATGCTTTTGACATTTTGGAGGAGACTGGGATATTAGATTGCAAGCCCAATGACACACCTATGGATCCTAATACCATGTTCATACCAAATTAGGGGGAGTCATTTTTAGACCCTAGTATATATTGAAGGTTGGTTGGAAAGTTGAACTAACTTACTATGGCTAGACCTGACATATCTTTTGTTGTCAGTGTTGTGAGTCAGTTCCTTAATTCTCCTTGTGATAGTCATTGGGATGCAGTTGGTGAATCTTGAGATATATAAAGGGGTCTCCAGGAAGAGAAATAGTTTATGAGAACAGAGGTCACACTAATGTTGTTGCATATCCAAATGCAGATTGGGCTAGATATCCTTGTGACCGACGCTCAACCTCTGGTTATTGTGTTTTTATTGGAGGGAATCTAATTTCTTGGAAAAGCAAAAAGCAAAGTGTTGTTGCTAGATCGAGTGCAAAGGTTAAATATTGAGATATGGCTCTCACTATAGGTGAATTTATTTGGTTGAAACAACTTCTTGATGAGTTAAAGTTTTGCAAGTCTGAGTCAATGAGTCCCATATGTGATAGCCAGACAACACATTGCATTTAATCCAATCTTCCATGAGCAGGAAAAACACATAGAGATAGATTGTCACATTATCCATGAGAAGATTCTTTCTGGACAGATCGTTAAATCTTTTGTGAATTATAATGATCACTTGGTTGATATTTTCACCAAGTCTCTCAGAGGCCCGTGGAATCTTATATATGTACCAAGCTTAATGCATATGATAAATATGCACCAGCTTGAGGGGGAGTGTGGAGATATTGCCTTATTTTTCTTTCCCTTATTTCTGTCATTGAGGGGGAGTGTGGAGATATTGCCCTATTTTTCTTTCCCTTATTTCTATTATGTAGTTGTCATTCTTATCCCTATAATTTAGGGATCTTGATTATAATCTTTAATTATAAATACATAAGGTTGGGGGTTTAGCCTCTCAAGCAATTCAAACCAATTCATTCAAGGGAAAAAAAATTATAGGGTAACCTAGCAATCAAGATCCCTAAATTATAGGGATAAGAATGACAACTACATAATAATAGAAATAAAGGAAAGAAAATAGGGCAATATCTCAACAGTCCCCAAATGTAATAAGTTGGATGTGATTGATATCTATACTAGCTTAAGTATAAAGAATAATAACAAGTTATAATACTTGGAATATTAACTGAATCTTTTGGGCATTTACACAAGCACACACTTAGGTATGCATAAGTATGTCACAACTTGACACAACTGTGTTATGGCTTATCCTTTTCTTTCTTTCTTTGTTTATATCTCTCGTAAAAGGAAAAATAAATTCTCACATAAAAATCTACCATAGGTGCTACCCCAAACTGTATCTTCCATTTATCGCAACATTCTCATATCTTCAATACTTATCTTACATTTTGTTAGCTCTTAACCATCACCACTTAGTCCAAACATTGCAAGTGGTACTTTCCATCACAAGTTACCCTAGAAGCATCACTTATTTCATTCACCCTACTTAAATCCTATATGGTTGACATCTCTCTCTATCTCCTAGTCATTTGGTACGATGGACCAAGATACTTTATTCATGAAAACTATGACCTGATATGTTCTCTGATTTTCACCTCTAATAAGCTAGAATTTGTGTGCCACCTACTAATCTTACATACATTTCATATGCTTCCAAGACTTGTGTCCACAACTCTAACTTTCCTTTTGTTAATTCTCTCGAGTATCCAGCTAGGACTATATCATTTGCAAATAAAAAAAAACACACACACCGTGACACCAGCTTTTGGGTATCTTTAGCAAGTACAACTAGACAAAGATGATAAAGTATCGGCTCAAAGTTGACCCTTGTTGTAGTCCTATAGTTATGGAGAAGCCTCATATGATCTCACCATGATAGCCGCAATATTTTTAGGAAATGAAGGAACTTCTTTGGACTAAACTTTGCCAAGTTAATATATACTCAAAACAATCTAACAGGTGATTCAGCAATTAAACTGAAGAAGAATTCACTCTTACAGCTTGTGCGGCTTCATCTATAATTACAACATCAAAACTGCGACTTAGTTTACTGAAAACATGTGAACCACTAAAGCTGAGGGTGGAGAAGACCTGCCAAGAAGAAAGAAATGAGAAAATCACAGTGCTTTTTGCATTTTCTTTTGAATTCAACTTAAAGCTTGAAATACATACAATTGTAGCCTCGTCCAAAATTGCAGCCCGGATACTGTCATCGTTGCTTCCAGCAGAAGCGTTACTCTGCTTCTCAGTTGATTTGTTTGAACTAGCACGTTTTTTTTTCACCTGCAAGTCAAATGTTAAACATCAAAGTTTGACTCAAATAACATTTATAAGTCCATCTTAACCATTCAAATTGCAATACATGCCCACATTCAAGTACAGCTTAATGATGATAAAGAATTTCGTTTTTCCAAAAAGCTATCTTGGGAAACTAGACTATAAAAAATTATTATTTTTTCAAAATAAGCTAATTCTAGCATGCACAAGATGTCAAAATTAGACTTCTAATTCATTATACATAATTAGATACTACCATCGTCTCTATATATAAGACGTTGACCAAATCACGAGAATTAAGAAAGTTGATTGCAGTATTAAATGTGTTGAAAATTTGAATTGTTTTACTAGTTTACCCTTGAAGAGAAAAAATTAGTTTATGTTTTTATTGTAGTATTTATTACAAATTGTAGAAAAATATGTAACATTATTAGGGGTAGGTTAGTAAAGAAATAATTAATGCAGTTGAAAAATTGAAAGAGGACTTATAAAAGGGACAAAGAAAAATCTCAAAAGGGTCCTATATTTAGGGATGGAGGTAGTAGTTTCTTTTTCTTTTCAAAAAAACTATCTAACACTCAAATGTTTCTCAGTTCAAGAAATATGTATCATGCTAAATTTATTTTCTTGGCAAAAATGTATTTCCTCGGTATGTAAAAGGTCAACACTACACATCAAGAGTGTTTGGACACATCATAAATGAAACCGTTGTTCTTTGTTAGAATAAATAAAACCAGTGTTCGTGAACATGCTTTGGGCTGGAAATCTACATACTGGTGTGTTTTGGGGTTAATACGCAATAAGATTGGATTACCGAATTATAAGATGGATGAACAAAAACTAAAACCATGATTCATGAAAGCAAAAGAAGTAGATAAAGTTTCACTTTTCAGTCCTAGGGAAAGAGTGACCATATGAAGGGCGGTAATAGATCAAATTAGCCTATTCCCAATCCAGCCACAGATGAAGACAAACACTTGCTTGACAGAGATCTAGGCTGCCAAATCAGAATTGCAGGAATATCATTAAATAAAGTTCTTAGAATTGGGCTTAGAGCCTAACTCAGTTACACATCCCAAAACCGGCTTGTAAAGGGAAAATGCTCAAGCCTTTTAAGCACTGCCTAGGCTATCACTCTAGTTAATTTGGGACTCCCAACAGACGGTACTAGTATATGAGGAAAAAAATAGCAGACTCTACAGGAAAAAAAAGATTAATTTAAAAGAGCATAAACAGAATAACCTAAGATGAAGGAGAAGCAAAAAGGCCAACTATTATTTGTCGACAATGTGTCCAAATTCTTAAGCAACACCGCAGCTGGCAATGGTTTTGTGTTTCAACTTCTAATAAACACGAGAAAATGATAGAAAACTATTCAACAGTGTATTTGTTAAGACAACCAGAATGGATGGAAGTGCATGTACTTGACTCTGGAAAATGGGATTATCGGAATACAGAAACAGAACTCTAAGATGCTAGGCTAGTTCTTAGAGGAGCTAACTTCCCTGGTAGCGGTTCCTTCTAATTAACCTCTATGAATTTATGCTTATCCCCCTTTCTTCTCACTCTTACATTTAAGTTATCTTATTCCGCTGTCCTCTCTCACCTGCCACATCAGTATTCTGTTATGCTTAGCGTGACTATTCTCCATGCTTCCCATCCCGCCCTCATTGTTCATGTGGTCTAATCTACTGCGGCCCTTCCCACCCTTCAACACATCACCTACACCTTAACACCTCAGGGACTATCACCGTCACTCAGAACCGACTTCCACATAGACATTTGACAATAAGTCAGATATGGGATGCTAGCCTGGGGGAAATGGTGAGAATTTCTACAATTATCTGTAATTAAACAAAACCTTCAAAGATGCTTCTGCCACGCATTCACCTGGACAGTTAATTCCAAATAGAAAAATTCTGTATAAGAATAAATATATGAACCTTTTTATTTAACATTTAGATTATCTAGAAGTGCTTCATGACTTAATAGTTAAGCTTCCTTCATGACTGGCCATGCATGATCATGTTCATGATATCATAACATTTAAAGGAAGTAATGATATGAAAGATTAAATAATAATGGCGTAGTGGCATATAGCTAATTTAAGAGACACTTGTTTTAATTTGATTCGTCAACATACAAGTTCGTCCAGGGAAACAGCCTTGATTGAATGGTGTGCTTTGAGACCAATCCTCACAACTTTCGGGCAATAAGCTCGGTCATTTTCATCATGGATACCTAAGAACATCCATGAACAATAATAAAAAACTAAATGTACAGGAAACTGTCAAAATATAGCAAAAATAAATAAATAAACAAGTTAAAAATGGAGATTGAAAAAAAATATTATAAATACAAATTCAGTCCAGTGTGCTTATAACACAATATAATCAATTACAAGGGCTAACTACAGGCCACACAACCTGGATGGAAATAACATCCTAGTAAAGGCATCCCTGAAATGCATTCAATGTATCCCCTTTGCTGTAAAAATAGATTATCTATCCAATTCTGCAAGCCTCAGAACTTTAAGCGTTACACTTCAATAAAGAATTACTTTCAGTTGACTAATTGTTTAATGATGTGTGCTATGAACAGTAGCATTGTCAATTCATGCAAGTGAATGTACAATAAAAGCATAACCTTTTTCCTCAAAAAAATGCATTGAAATAAAACAAGATATTATTTGAGAAGAAACTGAGCTAACTGTGGCTATTGTTGCTTCACATAAAAGACAACAAGAAAGGCAAGTGAAACTTCATACCTCCACTGAGAACCCGCAACACAATCTCATCAAGGGCAGAATTCGACGGGGCACATACTAGAACTCTTACACGATACTTTCGAGTTGAGATTATAGCTTCCGGTTTCTGATAAAACCGATGATTATTATACATTATTTCCAAAAATCTAGAAATTTAAGTGATGAAAAGTACTTACTAATTCATTTCCAGTAGTTGGGAAAAAACCATCATCACCGTTTTTTGGCATCAGACTATCCCTTGGATTAATTCCATGTAACCATGGAGACGCCAGTTTCCAATGTCTATTTCTGCCAAAAGAAAATACAACAGAAAAATTCTAAAAAAAAATACTTCCAGCAAGATAAAATATATTTAGTACAATCTGCTAAACAGCTATTATAACTTGATTCTTAAAGTGGATATAAATTAAGATGGCAATACAAATTTACAACGTTATATCATGAGAACTGACAAAGTAAAATTAAACAAGAAGATGAATACCGAGTGAGTGTATCATTTAATCATTTAATAGGAACATATGGTAATGCAATATAGAATAACAATATATGTTGGTTAATCAAGAAATTCACCAACTATTATAAGATTATTACTTGTGCAACATCATGTCTTATTTTTTAAAAAAACAAGATGAAAGAGGGAGGCATTATGCTTACATAAGTGTTACAATATTAGAATATATCTTATTAATATCTTTTATATTATATTAGAGTATCTTGAGTTATTTCCTAGAATCAATTTATAATCACAAAAATATTTTAGAATATCTCTCATTATTATTATGATTTGCTGCTGATTTAGGATTGAGTCTACGTATCTCTATAAATAGAGATTAGTATTGAGTTTTTTGTAATCAAGTTAGCATAAAGTTATTATCAATAATATTCAAGTTCTTATTATTTTCACTCCTCCTTTTCTCTAAAATCCTACAACTTCAATATGGTATCTAGAGCCTATTTCGATTCTCCTTGAACTGTATTACCACCATTCCGTTGTCGAGTTCCACAAAGTTTGGGAATATAGTAATAGTTTCTCTTTTCTGATATGATCTCCATTGTCCTAACACATTCCAACACCGATTTCACTCATTTTCCATTCAATTCGCTATTGCCGCCAATGTTTTCGACGAAGCTCCAAAGCACGTCACCAAAAGCCATCACATGCGCCGTCTCTTAATTCGTGTTTCCGATCAACATGTCGTCGCCTTCCACAGCCCGTGGCGACGCGTCTAACAACCGTTTACGACACAGCCTTTCTCATTGCACTTGCCTCAGCCTTCTGATTCTAGGTCTGCCCTTATTTATCAATTTCAAGTCATGGATATACGCGTTCCAGTTCAAACAGCCCCTAGTTCTCTGGTTTGGATGCATTTGTCTTTATTTGACCGATCATGGCCTCTTTTCGTTATAGTTGTGCTGCTTCTTCTACGGTATTTTCATGACTCACTTTAACTTGGCAATTTGTCCTAGATGCATTGCCTCCATCTTTGTCCCAAATGTATTGGTCTCTCGCCTCTCTCTCCCTGAAGCATACCTCTTTCTCCCTAAAGCCATTGTTAGACTTAATTTCAAGTTTAAATATGTTGGGTCACTGGTATTATTGGTTTGAAGCTTTCAAAATGCAGTTATTAGGACATACCATGCTTTGTTCGATTGCTTGCCATGAATTTCGCTTAGATTGATGATCATTCAAGCTATCTGGCTAGGCTATCTTTATAGCAATTTTCTCTGATTGCACCTGCATCCTGAGTTGCCTTTGTATTTTGCAAAGCAATACATTGTTTTCTTGTAATAAGCTAAAGGGGAAGTTTTAGAATATTAGAAAATATCTTATAATATCTTTTATATTATATTAGAGTATCTTGAGTTATTTCTTATGATCAATTTATAATCATAGAATTATTTTAGAATATCTCTCATTATTATTATGATTTGTTTCTGATTTAGGAATGAGTCTATGTATCTCTATAAATAGAGATTAATATTGAGTCTTTTGTAATCAAGTTAACATAAAGCTATCATCAATAACATTTAAGCTTTTATTATTTTCTCTCCTCTTTTTCTCTAAAATCCCACAACTTCAACAATACGGAATACTAAGAAGGCCATAATCAACTATATCAATTCGAAAGTGGACAGCCAAAAGAATATGAAAATTTCAACTACATCATTGAAAATTTCTAACACTCGACCAAAATAATGCCGAATTATTAGCTAGAACATGGAACACAGACACCTGATAGCATGAGATACAAGAACATGAAAGTTCGAAAATTATATGGCATGAAATGATAAATGTAACATCAAATTATCGTAAATCATAATCTTCATTCAAAGGAAAGAATCAGTCCTTAAACAAGTACCAAATAATCAACCATCTAGCCTTCTACTTTAAGCAATTTTTTATTAAATAACCAACTTAATATTCTAATTCAAATATTTTCATTGGATTGGGATAATTCTAAATTACACTTAACCATGTCTTACTTGTCTCTCCTTTATCCTGGGACAATGCAGATATCAAACAAATGATTTAATAAGCCCAAAGACTGAAGACTATGGCCTTAGCTTTAAATTATCCTCCAAGCTTCATATGATGAAATGTAAAGTTGAACAAACTTAGATGAAGAGAAACCAACAAAAGTCGTACTTAATTACAACTAATTTCTTTGTGCTTATATATACAAAAAATACTGATTTTTTCCTTATTGCATTTTGAAGAAAGTAAAAAGCAAAATACTTTCATATTTTATTACTACAGCCCTAAGCTGTTTATATAAGAAAAAAATTTACAATAGTAATACTGAGTAATAATGACAGAACCATAAAATAAAAATAAACAGAATAAACATAATACACGAGAATCAAATCTGATTTTCCTTGATTTTTCAACACATTTCAAATTTGATTCAAAACCATAACAAATATGAATTACTGGAAGAAAAGTCCAGCCATGGAACTAACATAGTAACATGTATAACACTAGAAGTCTAGAAGCCAGGAGAAACCTAGAATGACAAGAGAAGATCGGTTTGACATCTCATCAATAGAATAAAATATTACTTTAAAAATATCTTAATATGGCTATAAAAATAACCCTGTCAGAAATTACAATCACAGGAGAAAACCAAAATCCACGAAAGCTAGGTTTTCCTGAGTAAATAAAGAGCAGACATTCTCAAGGCAAAACTTACTTCTCCTCAATTGGTAATTGTGGCCCCTGCTTTTGCTCGTAGGTCCCGCTCCTAAAAAGTAAATAGAAATACATATATATGACAAAGTGAAATATAAGGCAAAAATGTATTTCTATATAGCTAATGTTCTTAAGGCATACTTTGTAGAAGAGAAAATTGCTTCCAAATTTCACATCTAAGAAAACTCTCTTTAAGATAATGTCTTGCTCAAGACAAGATAACAATAGAAGCCACAAGCAGAATTGTTGGTTGTTAAAAAGTAACGAAATGTATAAAGATATTATACTTACTTTGAAAGCACTCTCGTTGGAGTTGCGTGTAAAATGGTACTTAGAATCCCAAGTATGGTCTGAGTCTTCCCAGTACCCGGAGGCCCCTGAAATGAGTTGGTTTGACTCAATTATTAATATTTTGAATAGGGCATAACTAACTACACCTTGCTAAATTAAGACAGAGACCTTACAGATATCAAGCAAGGGGATAATACACGT
Source organism: Cicer chorassanicum (assembly GCA_037974735.1). Taxonomy (NCBI): domain Eukaryota; kingdom Viridiplantae; phylum Streptophyta; class Magnoliopsida; order Fabales; family Fabaceae; genus Cicer; species Cicer chorassanicum. Next base: position 29,567,251 of record JBBPBP010000001.1, read on the forward strand.
CAGATGGAAATTACAGAACCAAGTACAATATCTAGATATAGAACCTCGCAATATAATACTACAAATGAATATGATAACCAATGCTCCTATGCTAATAAATAACAAACTCTCACCAAACAACTATTTCCCAAGCTTTGTATGATTAGAAACACAAAATAGCAAACAATAAATTAGATCTCTTACAAAAACTAAACCAGATCATAGACCAGTTCAAGATTCAACCAGTCTAACTGGCCAGTCTGTTTCTTAGAAAACTAAAAACCGTAAACTTGATCTTTTTGCAGGTCAAACAGTAAATATGCAATAACTTCCCGTTTTCCTGAAGCCTTAAAACTCGTTATATTTTCCCCAAAATAGGGGGGTGGGGCAGTGGCTGCCAGACAGCTGGACATGGACAGCTCTTTGGAATGAAATTTCCCAATTCCCAACAATAACAAACTAGTCTTAAGTCTTAAGACAACAATTCAATATAAACTGACATAACATCTTGCATAAAATAAAATGAAAGCACACAAAAGAATTTCATAGAAGAAGCAAGGCACAGAGACAAACCTGTATCAGGACAAAGGCTTTTGATGATAAACCAGCCTGCAACAGGAAATGAAATTTTACTGTGGAATAAATAAATGGCACTTATCCCTATCCCTTTGACATGAATTAGGTTGGTTCATTTTTCAACCAATATGTGAGTATATGGAATGAGCTTTAAAATAAAACTAAAAGAATTACTATTCCAAAAGTTAATTTTGAGAAAAGATGTTAAGTTCAAACGTTAAATAGTATTTGAAGACTGCATCCAAACACAACAGGTTTTTAGTTGGAAACGAAAATGTTAAAGTCTATGCTTTTAGCAGTGACAAGTGCAAGTGAAGTTTTGAACATGTACAGAAGAAAAGAAAACGGGTGGCAAGAAACATGTTGTACAGGCATAACTTGAAAAGGATAAAAGAGAAATATAAGACTCTATATGAGAATTTATTTACGTTAATACACTTGAACTCATATATCACATATTTTAAGCATAACAACCTTTAATTAACTGTCAAATCCCAACTTGACAATATGTCATCTTAAGTAATTTCCAAATTCTTGTTTATTGTTTCCAAACAATATAGAGTTACTTACAATGACACAAAGGAACAATTCATTGCTTTGAAATATACAAAAATAAATAAAAGGATAATTAATAAAACTAAAACCAGTTTGGAAAAAACGTTTTATTTAATCCATTCAACTGCTAAACTAAAAACTTACTGTAATGGCCTCACGTTGATATTGATTGAAACTAATTTCAACATACTCCTTCAGAGGTAATGGGATTTTCCAACCCTCGGCTTCTGCACCAAAATTCCCTCCAACAGCATTTAATATTAAATCCTTGAATGGGAGACTGTTTATCATTTGTATAGCCACATACTCACGAGCAATGGTAGATAAATTGCACATCTGCATATTTATAAGAACCTTTTCTGGTAAGAAAACAATAATTAAAACCTGTAAACATTTTATAAACTAATAACAAAATTTATAAGTCAAGGATTAAAGTGGTATCGCTCTATGAAAAATGAAGTCTTCAACATTCTTTATGGACCAGCCAATCAATAAAGTAATCTCAATTGAGTAACAATCGCATTCGTGACCTTTTTATGGACTAGCTAATCAATAAAATAATCTCAATTGCATAAGTGATTAAACATAATGTAGTCAATCTTTTTTATATACTAGCCAATACCCTCACTCCTCCTTCAAATATACTTGATATGTGTAAAACTACATACATACAATTGAAATAAATAAAAATGCATGAAATACAATTATTTTCATGTAACTGAAAGGCTGAACCAATGCACATATTGTCAATGGAAGAAACTGTTGAGAATAATAGAAGGTATTGTGAAATTAATATGTTCAGTTTATTCTTTTTGTGTTTTTAGTGATAGAAACTCATGGCACCTTTGTATAGAGCATAAATCAAATATCATAAAATGACAGATGGTTCTACTATTCCAGGTCGACTTAGGAGTGCATATAAAACAAAACACAATACTGTTCGAATTAGTCACGTGTTATTATTCCTTAGTTGTTCAATATCACTGATTAGGATTAGATTGAGCAACCATATCAACTAGCATGCATTTATTGTATTTATTGCAATTCTATCATATATACAGCCCAGTGATCTGTTTACACACAGAGATCACAAATTTCAACATGGTATGAGAGTAGGTTGAAAAAATATGAGTGAATTTATGTGATTCTAGTATGATCACATCTTCTATTTATAATAATGTTGCAATAATTAGATTCAATGTGTAGGAAGTTGTGTTGACTAGGACTACTAACAATTAGCCTAAGATGTTGCACAATCAAAGAATAATAAAAACATACACTGAACTTTAACACTCCCCCTCAAGCTAAAGCTTATTATGCTTTAAGCTTGCTACATCAAAACATTTTATTACAAAAATTGAAACTAAGTTTGACAACTGTTGGACTTGTTTGAGAAGAGAAGGCATCATTAATGATTCATGTGGGTAGAGAGTCACCACCGGATTGATCATCAGTGGGACCGGGAATAAAACGCGCCACTAATATTATTCATATGCGGGAATAGAGTCACCATCGGATTGATTGTCGATGGGAATAAAAGGCGCCACTAATATGATTCATATGTGGGAATAGAGTCACCACCGGATTGATTGTCGTTTGGAATAAAAGAGGATTGTTCGAGCAAATGGTACCTTGTCCTTGAAACCAAGCTCCCACAGCAGCAGCCCAATCTGCGGAAGAGTAGTGAAACTGAAAGCGCAAGAAAAAGCAGCAACAGATATAGTGCCGAACATGGCGATCACCAAAGGATGGTTAACACCTCAGAATGTGGCAGAGGGGCTCCTTATGTGGTCAGCGCTCAAAAACGGCAGCCGGTGAAAACTGCACGCGCGGATTTTGTGGCGGCGCGTGGGGTCCACACGCAGAGAAGGTAGAGCCGCATGTGGTGGCTGTTGGCGACGGGAAAAGCACCGTCATGCTCACCGGAGGATTGCGTGGTGGTCTTTGGTGGTGTTAGGCAGTAGGTCGCACTAGAAAAAGGTGCAGATGGTGCTGGCACAGCAGTAACATTGTAAATAAGCACAGAACTATGGAAAAAATGTTGGTTATGACGCAGCTGGAAAATGCAGAGAAGACAGCGGAATGGCCGCCGGAGTTGACGATGATGGACGACTGTTTGTGGTAGAAAATTAAAAGATTGAAAGGAGGTGCTCTGGCAGCAAATATCGCCACCAGCAGCGGTAGTGAAGCACAAAGACAAGTTACAAAATCAAAAGCTGCTCTAATACTATGAAAAAATACGAGTAAGTTTCTGTGTGATTCTTGTGTGATCCCACCTTCTATTTATAATGATGTTGCAATAATTACATTCAATATCTAGGAAGTTGTGTTGACTAAGACTACTAACAATTAGCCTAGGATGTTGCATAATCAAAGAATAATAAAAACATACACTAAATTGTAACAGTTATGCTATGTGACCAGTGGGATTCACCACTGCCAGCCGCCACCAAAAGAGTTTATCAACAAGTTCCCATGCTTTCCAGCACTTCTGCATATTTCCATGAGCCTCCAAAATAATGTCTCCTGTTAATGACGTGTCTTGACCATTTCCGACTTCCAGCGCCGGGCGAAGCACGTTCGGGCTACGTTATCCGCCGAAACCTCCACCATTCAACCTGTCATGTTCCGCCCATGGCGTGGCACTAAGCCATATTTCAGGCAATTGTTACTTGTGTCGGCATCGCCTCTATATCATCTACCAGAACCTGCCTTCATTTGGCTAATATGTCACTCAAGTACAACTCTTCAGTGGTTACAGTCCAGGTATTTAGGTTACAGCCTTGTTCTGCATTTATCTTCTCCGCCTGGGGTGACTCTTCTCCCACAGATGAATCATGTTAGTGGTGTTTTCTCTTCCTACTTAACGATCATTGCCAATGGGTATTGGTGATTTATGCTGGTTATGACTCATACTAGCCAAGCAGTTGTCAGTCGCAGTCTCAAGTTTTGTGGGAAGACGCATTGTTTTCTTGTAACAATCTCAGTAAGTTTTAGCTTTCAGGAGGAGTGTTAGAATCAGTCGCCTGTTATTATTCCTTAGCTACTCAATATTAGTGATTAGGATTAGGTTGAGCGATCATATCAACTAGCATACATTATATTTATTCCAATCCTATCATAAACACATCCCAGTGAGATATGATTTAAAGTTTAAATATATATTACAAATTTCACCAGACATTATACAAAATTATCAATATCATTATTTACAATAATGCAATGCATGCAAAAAAAACAGTTTATTAAAACAAATTAACACATCAAACAAATTTAGCAGAAATAAATTTTGAGGAGCATTCAAATTCATAGTTGACAAGCAACCCAAAATCTTTCTGTTAGACCACTTGTCATTAATAAGTATCATAGGAGAACCAGGCAGGTTAGGCCAGTTTCTTAAATTAAATTAGGTAGTTATGTTTGTGTGTTGACAGTTCATGTATGTTTTTGTGTTCTTAGTTATTTGTTTGAACAATTGTAATAAATAGGGAAGTGATGGGACAAGAGAGGGGGTGGTTATTTGGATTAAGAATATGGACTGAGAGGCCATGCTCTCAAATCTTGGAAGGGAACATCCTTGTAACTTTATTATCCTTGTCTTTCTAGAGTTTTCTTTATGTAAAGGTGTGTGATTGCAATAATAAACTATGTCCTTTGTTTTGAGACCATTCTGTAGAGAAATTATCCTATGTTTTTATTCTAATATACAATAAATATAAATACCACTTCTAACACTTTCTTTGGGATACTTTTTATGCAATGACCTAGGAAAAAAATCTAGTTAAGATGCTTTTCTTTAATAAATTCTAAGAGATTACAAATATAATATTTCATCCCGCTGGCAAGAATATAATACAAGATGCAGCAAGTTACCTTCACAAAATACAATTCTCTTCCTGTTTTACATATATGAGAACACATATTTAGCAGCCTTGTGCAAGGTTGTACATTATCTGTATTAAAATGTAAGAACTCTCCAGCTAGATAGAGTTTAACTCCAAGAAGTCGTTCTTCTGAAAACCTCCGCACGCTTTCCACCAAAGCAAAGGCATACGCATTACTTTTTCCATCCAGCAACTTCCCAGTATTGAGAATTGACAGGTAAAAAGGGAAAACATGTCAGTTTGAGTAGGTGAATAACTCAAACAATCTAAGGGAGAACAATGCAGACATAAGATACATGGGAGCACAAAATTTAATACAAGTACATCGTAGTAGCAGGACCTGCAAAATCAAAAGACACACAATCTTCGACAGTACCTTTTCTTTATTTATCAGTAACAGATCATTCTGTGATATTGATTCTCCCTCTTCTATTTTACAAGGAAATTCTAGAAGATGAAAGTCATCTGACTTGCTGTAACTCTGTACGGCCCCTAACTTCCATTCAGTCGCTGCAATCAACAAAATACAAAAAAAGCTCTTCAGCCTTGAGGTATAAGGGACTATATTGGCCGAAAGTCAATCTTTAAAACAAAAAAGCAATGCAATACCCATTCTTTAATTTTAAAAAAGAAAATCACAACTTAGACAAAGCTATACTTTGGATAAACTTTTCCATATGTACCAACATGAAAGAAAAAAAGAAGTTGAAATGGTTTTGCAAATAACCATGAGTATTCTAACTACTAGCTTCTCTCTCTCATAAGTTGAAATTAACTTATGCATCTCAACTTTTTCAGAAACTAGCTCATTTAACTTTTCCATAAACATTTATAACTTATAATGGCTTGTCAAAGAGCCATAAATTGAAACCTTATTTTCAGTTGAAAAACATTTATAAGCTAGAAGCCAAGAAGCTAGCTTATTGAAGATTCATGACTAAAATATATATTTGGTTACTGACTTATGTAAAAGTTGGTATACTATGGAGAAGTTAGAATTTGTCAAGTTCAACTTATGCAAAAATTATTAGTTTACAAAACTAGCAATCATCATAGTATAATCTAGGTAGTTAATCCCAGATAGTAGTGTGTCGCGGCCAACCCCAAAAGTGGAATAACAGGATAGCGCGTTCCGGTATAGGCAGGATAACAGCTATTTTTTGGACAAATTACACGAATAATACTATATAAACTTATATTTAATGCAAAATTAACAAATGACTCAAACTCTGAAACATTCATAATTAGTAATAAAAATCCACAAGTCTTACTATTAGTCAAAACATACATTGAAATACAATAAAAGTCAAGGAAATAAAGCTGATGCATACTGAAGTTTCTTAAATATTAAACTCAAATGCATGTTATGGCATAGGGATCAAAGATAAGCATCATCTTCATTAGCATATTCTACTTCCTCTTCTTCTTAGGTGAAAGTAGAAACAACAAAACAGAAAAGGAAGAAATAATAGTGGGATCTCAATGGAAAACGTTGGGATTAACTATGCCGGGATAGCGGAATCTCGCCCGGATCTCACCGGGAACTTGTTTCACATTGTCGCGGTCAGGCACTGCACCAGGACAGCGGGATCTCGCTGGGAAACATTGGGATTAACTACCTAGAGTATAATCATTTCAAATTTTCTTTTCCTATAAGGCTTGTTGAAATTTTATTTATATTGACTAATAGCCTTACTTGCCTTGAGAGAGAAAGCAAAGACCTCTAAGACAAAGAGCCTATTTGAATTGACTTATTTGAGCTTATCTATTGACATAAGCATGTCAAACTATTTGAGAGAGCTAATGGAAACAACGTATTACATATTCATAAATTGTTTACAGCTTATTTCCAGAAACTCTCTGAAATAGCTTATAGAAACAGCTTCACATCGGATTCATTCCCAAGCTAATCCACCTTCACTTCAAGCCTTATTCCTTCTCCCACTTCATCTATCTAATAAGTGAGTCTTGGTCTTTTGCTATAAGCACTTAAATAAGTGGTTTATCCGCCAAAGTCATGAACAATAATACTACCACTACTATTGAAATAGTTTTTTTTTCAACTGTCGATGTTAGTAATTAATATTGTTTGTATTTTATTTAGAGTGGGGATCAAACCTGCGACCTCCTTATCACTTCACTCCTTAACTGCCCCACCCCAGCCACCAAACCAACCTTATATCTCCTACTACTATTAAAATACTAAGCACTAAAAGAAGAAAAAAAATGTGAAAACAAATATGAAATTGTTGAAATAAAAAATACCACCTTCTTCTTCTTTCCCTTGGATAATCTGTGATTTGGCTTCTTCAAAAATAAGTGGCTCATAAGTGGAAATATAATCATCAACATCTTTGTATTGTTTCTTGACCTTAACGAGTTTCGAGGATGATCCATTAGCCTTCCCATTGTTTCTCTGTTTCTGCAAACACCAAATATCAAAGATGAATTTCGGAATTGAAAAAACCTAAAAATAATAAATAAAGGAGAGAGAGGAATGAATTGCCTCGGATTCCTTGAGAAGATGAATGTAGTTCCAACTAAGAATAATCCGGTAGAAACGTTTGATTACAGAGTCTTGTTGGAGACTTTCTTTATCCAACGCCATAAGAAAATGAGGGATAGGAAACTACTGAACAAGAGAATGGAGAAAATGACGAGGGATTGGGTGTCGTTGAGGTGGTAGAATGAAATGACGTGGGAGTGTGTGTCGTTAAGGAAGTGCCAACGAGTGATAAGTTTGAAGGGTAAAAGGTGGAGCGCTTGTAAATGATTCTGGTAAGAAACGCCGCCGACTAACAACAATATGGAACCGGCGGCAGCGTAAGGGCTGGACGCCGGCAACTGTAAGTAGAGACGCTAGAAGGATGGTCCGAAGAAAAGGGTTTAGTACTACATCACATTATTTTCCAATTTTTTTTAATTTTAATAATACAATTTTCAACTTGCTTTTTAGCGAATTTTCAAAAAAAAATATGATACAATCTTCTAGCGAATCTATATAAAAGTATTAACTCCCAGTAATTCTAAAATGTCCATTGTTTGATGACGGATTTTATGATTTTAATGTGTAAATTATTCACTATCCAAAAAACTATTAATTTTTTTATTAATTTAATTGACAAAAATCGAAATCATTAAGTTAGATATTATATTTGGAGTTTGAATTTGAATTTGTAATTATGTATAAGATTTTTACTATTTTATTTATAGACAAAAAAATTATTAACTTCTAATAATCTCTAAAATATCTACCATTTAATAATTAATTTCACGAGGTTAATACATACTTAGCTAATTACATTATAAGAAATGTTAACAAGTAACACAAGGGCACTTGTTAATTAATGGTCTAACTATAGAAATTTTTCATTAAAAGTGTATTGAAAACTTTGTATTTAAGATTTTTTTGTTTAAATTTTTCTTTTTTCAAACAAAATTACTACTTTCAATTCTTAACAAGTATCTATACAACACTCTTACATTAATTACAAATATCTTATGTTTGATTGATTCTCAACTAAAAAAAGACTAAAGTTTGGTTAGAATACACACTCCTAATTTTGGTTATATTGAGAACCAATCCTCTTTGAACTTTTCAAAGAATTAGTTGTATGTCTCCCACTTTTTAAACCACTTTTCAATATTTCCCTCCTAAAACATGTTATCACTTTTTCTCTCCCACTTATCACAAGATAAACTGGGACAAGTAAACTCAACTCCCAACATATCCCCTTCTTGTAGACATCATTGAAAGAGAAAACTTTCATCTTATTTATCTGATTTTATACTTCATTCAAGGTTACTTTTTTCCTATACCATTTTTTCGGGTTCGCCTTTTTTTCCTAGTTGTTTCATCTTCCTTTCATCCTTTCGGTTGCAATGTAAAGTTCTAGTACAATTTTCCACTCCTTTCCTATTAACAATTTTGCATGCAACAAATTTGTAGCTCAAGTTCTTCATAAAACATGTATATTATTAGATGAGTTTTAGTTCGTATGTTTTTATTTAGGCTTTTATGTATATAAATTTCTCATTTCTTCATATTTCGAGTTTCTACTACTTCAATCAACAAATCATATACAGTTAACCACCAAAATCGTAACAATGTCTTCATTCATGCACACACCTTTTGTTAGAGATTTTTGGCTGATGACTTAAGGTAATCTTCCACCCACATACAATAGTTGAACTTTCTTTTTTACAAATTTAATTCCAATTTAACAATATATTTTATTTTTAAAACTCTAGTTTATTCTTAGTTTAACCTTTATTTTTCTTAACTTAGACATATAATAGAGAAAAATGGAAGGAAAAAAAAACGAAACATTATTATGATTATTATTATTTGCAGTGATATGGATAATAAAGAATGGAAGGAAATGTCAAGCTTGAAGGATTGAAGCGGAATCTTGAAACATTGGGTTCCATATTTCAACAAGGAAACAAACTTAGAAGTGTCGAGAACGAAACGGGATTCAACAAGTAGGTCAATTTTTGTTGTGTTTTAACATTTTTCGTTTTATTTTTTTAATTTAAGGTTTAGGGATTTCAACAAATAGGTGAGCATAGGTTTCAATTTTCAATTTTTATCGTTAATGTGCTTATTCCACTGTGTTCACTGCCATCACCTCATTTTTCATCTTTGTTTATACTTAATTGCAAGACTATGCTTTTGTGTTTTATATTTTCTTCATTTAGACTATTATTTGATTTATATATATTTTTCTCTATTTTGTAGATTATTTTTATTCCTATTCTTTCCCATGTAATGACAAGTTGACATTTTGCTTTTGCTAAGAGACAAGATTGTGTGCCAAATAAATTTGCTTTTATTTTTTAGCATTTGTCTCCTTTAAAGAGAGTTTGTTGTGGTGTTTGTTTTCATGACAAAAGTCCACTTAATGTTTTCCTATATCTTTATATATAAGACTCATTGCGTTTATCACCAACTAGTTTCTACTTTGCAAATGTCCCTGTAGATATCACTTTAGTTGATCTCAAGAATGGCTATAGACCATGTGGCTTCAAGGATTATGTCTTTCTATCAAGTAAGTTGAATGAGAAGGCTAAACGATTCAATTTCGTATGTTTTGCGAATATTAGAGACATCGAATAAAATGGTGCAGACATTGAGGAATGTGTGGTTTGGAACATACAAAGGTTATAGGTGGACAACGGGCCGGGTAGGGCGGTTCGAGCCTAAAAATCCTAACCGACCCAATCCGCGGATAAGAAATACATGTCCATTTCCGTCCAATAAAAAATTCGAGTCAGGCGGGTAACGGATAAAACGGGCCATAGGTTGACGGGTGGTTTCCTATGGGTTTGCTTTTTTGGACAATTTAATATTTTGGTACAATGACAATTTTTTTGGTCCATTCATTTTTAGGTCATTATAAAATTAAAAAGTCATTTTTCTATTTTATTTTTTTGTCCAAAATTTCTGTTTAATTAACTATTTTAATTTTTCCTTTAAAATTGAGCAATTTTGTCCCAATTTTCTTTTATAATGAACATTCTATAGCTCTAATTTTTAGATGTTATAGATAAAAAATAACCATCGAAGCAACATTAATATATACAATTTGTAAGTTGAGATGTAAACATGTTTATAAATCTAACTATCCTGTGAAATGTAAATTTAATATACATTGTCTATTTATATTTATAAAATCTAAATATTTTATGAAATGTAAACTAAGTGCACAGTGTCTATATAACAAATCAATACAAATAACACCATGTTTGATGCCCATTCTGACATATAGAATCATGTTAATCGCCTAATATGAAAAAAATAAATACAAACTTTTCATCTTTGCTAGCCAATCTGAGAAATTGTATAGAAATTGATTAGTAATCGCTAATTAGAGTACAAAATGACTATGCAATAAGCTTATCTTACTCTTCTTCTTCAAACTCAATGGATGACTATAAAACAAGTTGACACAATTGTTCTCAAGACTTAGAACTTAACAAAACAACATACTGCAATAATAAAAAACAACATTAGTTCAACCCCAACAAACACAAAAGCAATAGTTAAAATCATTAAGTATCTTTATAAATGCAAAAAATAAGCAAGTCAATTAAAAAAAATGTAATACAAATACATGAATAGTACATTTGTTTTCTTTCAACAATGCTTTAAAGCATTAAATCTACAAAACAATCACTCATGAACATAAAAGAAAAGAAAATAAAACAAAAAAACAAAGAAAATAAAACAAAAAAACATAAAGAAGTTAGTCATCTAAATTTAAATCAGTAAATCTAAAAAGTAACAACAATAAATATATTAAGATTTAATTTTACCTCTCAAATCTGTGAAAAACACACAGACAGATCCATACAAAACATTAAACAAATATAATGAAGTAAACATTAGAAAGAAAATTAGTCATATAAGCATAAATCTAAAATCTGGAAAATGCATACATCTACTTTGAGTATTTTGACAACAATACAAAACCAATAAGCATATAAATTAAAAACGAAAACATTGTTAGTCAAACCCTAACAAAAGAAAAATGAATATATCAAATCCTAAATTACTAATAGGAAAAAGTGCAAATAACATGCAAAAAAATAAAAAACTAAACACTACTAACACAAAAGCATAAAAATAACTAAACCTAGTATTCTCAATAGCATAAAAAAGGGCTAAATTCTACCAAGTTAAAAATGAAGTATACATTTGAAACTAAAGCATAAACTTCAACCACCCGTCAAAAATACAACATACAACATAAATAAAATACACTTCAAACCCAACTTAAAATGAAAACGATTTACAAACAAAAAAATAACATATTTTTGAGAGGTATGTATATACATTAAAGAGAAACATAAAAAAGATATATCAGCATCAAGCTGAAGAAAAAAAACTTGAAACACAAACTTACAATGTTCTTGCTCTACAACCACCCCTTCCTTGCTATTGTTTCTGCCTCGGTGATCCATCTTTCCCAGCCACAAGCCAATAACATCAAAAATTGTGGTTAGAAATCATTAGTATCAATATGGAGAGAAAATATTATAACAAAAATTAAACCAATAAAAGAATATTAGTTATATATATAAAAGAATATTAGTTAAATATGTTTTGTTAGTGCAAAAGTGGTTTTAGCTACAATCATCTAGTTGATGTTTTGATGATAACAAAAACAAACAAATAAAGAACAATTATCCCCTAACTATATTTGCTAAGTGTGCAAAGTAAGTTACAAGACAAAAATGTATATTAATGACTATTTATTTTAAGGTAACATAAATTACAAGTAAATTAGAGATAATAATCTAAGTGTTTCTATACACAGAGAATATTGTCACATAATAAACAAATAGTTATGTCTACTAATAGAGCAAGTTGTAATATAGCAATAAGAAGTTTTGCAATATGTAGTTCAAGTCAAAGTGTTACAAGTATGTGTTCTGATATAAGCTATATCCTTTGATGAACAAAGAAAAGAGAATCTTCTAAACAAAGATCTTAGTAAGTTTGAAGAAACTACTACAACTGTGTTTGACTTTGATGAATGTGTTCTCAAATGCCCTTTCGATGAATTTGTTTATACAAACAACGATATGAATGTTTTGCCTCTAATAAGTGTGCCAAGCAAAATGATCGTTTGCCTCTGATAACTATGACAAACATTGTATCATATGACTCTGATGAAAGTTAACGCTATGGAAAGTCAAAGATCTAAATAGTCAATGCTCTAAAGAAGACAAATATGTTTATCCTCTAGTCAACATCTTAGATCCGTTAATTTGTTTGAAAGTTTGTGTGACATCCTCTGAGATCTACCCTCTTAAATTAAAGATACACAGAATAAATCAGGAAGATATATATGGATACACATTAAAAAGTTATTTGCCTTAAATGGTGATTGAAGATCTCTAACGGTAATATTCTCAATGGGCACTTCTTCACTGTATTTAAGAAGAACTCGGCCAGTCAATTGAAAGTGTGAGAGAGAATGAAAAAGGCAATGTGTTAAGAAAAATCTAAAAAAACCAAGAACACATCAAAAGAAAAGTATTAATGAAAATATTTTCAATAGAGAGTTATTAGAATTGATGTAAATTAGTCAGAGTGTTTATACACTTGTACTAATATAAGACTTGATGTGTAACATCATCTCAATGAGAATTAGAATCCTAGAAATAAACTTTGTATAAATTCAGACACAAATTAGAACTGATGAAAATCAGTCCGACAATTGCAACAATTCTCTCACCCCTAAGAGGTACCTGAAAAGGTACAACACTCATGAACCTCAATGGCAGATTGCCAGAAAGTTGAAGAAGGGTTCTGACGATGATATTTTGGAGACGCTAGAAAAAAATACTCAAATCCTAAAGAGACGGAGTAAAGAATACTTGTATGCTATTAATTGAAATAGTGGATTAAGTCATCGACTGTATTGAGACAAAATCTCTCTGTAAGTGGAGGATTATATGTAACAACAGTCTGTTGTGAACTAATATAAAAATATTTATGTTTTCTTTATCTCTTTCTATTTCTCTCATCTTAGTTCCTTATGATTCAACCTTATTATGACTAAAGATGTTTTATAAGAATAAGTTGAATGTTTTGATAAAGAACAATTTTATGTAAAGCAATTGAAGTACCTTGTATCCTTTTTACTTGTTATGAAAGGAAATATCAAAAACAAGCAAAACAAGCTTACTAGTATGAACCATATTACCTCATGTCAATATAGTTTTGTGTTGATAACGTGTTAAAAATAAACTAAAAGAGAAAAAACAAGAATGATAGATGAGAGTTTTGTATTATTCTATTCTCAAGTATATATTTACAATACAAAGTGAGTCTTATTTATCGGATAGTATAGGCAAGTGAAGGATCACCTTGAAGACTACTAACACCACTAGTAAAAAGTCTATATATACTCATTTGTTGCATACTATTAACCGCATCTATTATAATCTCTTATTTATACGAAATCCAAGACTTCAAACCTTAGCTCGTCGGAACCATATCAAATCTTTTCCACAAAATTGATGCATTGCTCAAACAATTGTGCAAGAGCTCTGACGAGGTTTAAGTGAACATAGTAGTTTTGCAATTCGATGTGGGTATCGCAAATCCATAAAGGAACACTTTGTTGCAGAATACTTAGACATGATGAGGAGAAAATCTGGTGTTATAGATGCATAAAAAATGTGGTGAGACTTTGTTATCCAACCATGAAAGAATGTTGTGTATGGTGCACAACTTTTCTTGCTTGTGCACCGTAGCCATCGCCTCTTTCTCTTCCCCTAAAAATTCAAAGCCATCAGGTTTAGTGTCAAACCAAGAATGCATCTTCCATACTCACCCAATATTTTAGTATCTCATATTCTCTTCTTTTCTCTTCGTGGTTGTTTCCTACATCATCATCATCTCCACTTTCGGTTGAACGAACGTCTCTCTACAAACACATGGCTTTTGTTTTCGTAAACCCTAAATACATAATCTGTAATTTATTGCAAAATAACTAATAAATTGAAGGTTTACTATGAAAAATAATAGATAAACAGAGTAGCGACAATAACTGTGCAAATTAGAGCCAACCAAGTTTAATCCAAACTGAGAATCAAAGAAACCTTAAAAAAAAGCAAAGAAACTTGCTTTATTGGTTTAGTGTGCATATATTTTGGATTTCGCACCATGGAAATAGTGTGATGTTGTACATAGTGAGGATTGATTCATAATAGGTGCGTGATAACAATGCTTTTATTCAACTACTGCGATTTTGACATGGAGTAGTATGGAGAAGTATGGATGGGAATAAGCTAGACAGTCTGTAGGGGCCTATGGTCTGACCTACTTAAAGCTTAGTATGGCTAAGCTTAAATTTTTTTTAAAGCCTATTAATTTAAATAGGTCAGACTCAAGCTTATAAAAGAGTCTATTAGACTTGATAAACCGACTTTTATATATATATATATATAAACTCCCCTCATGATGAAAAGTTGATGTACCTAGTTAAAAATTAAGACTATATATATATATATCAACTTTTCAGTTACACTTTTTACTTATATTTCATTTCATAGTGGTATATATTTTATTATTTATTGACATTGTTATTTGTTTGTAACTTAATATTTATTGAGTAATAAAAAGTATGTTTGTCGATTGTGGTTCCATATTACCATTATTCATATTATTCTTATTAGTATTATTATTATACCATGTACCGTGTCGTTCTAAATTCTTTCACATTTCCATGTTGCATGCTGCATTTATACTATGTATGTTGCATTGACTTTTTTTTTTTATAAATATAAAAAAAAAAGAGCAAATACTATTGATTGATTACCTTTTTTATATATTAGTATATAAGGCTAAGAAACTCTAATTGTTTCCGATTATACTAGTAATTTATATTTCTCCTCTCTCTCCCTCTCTCTCTCTATATATATATATAAACAACAAGAACACTAAAAGAATAAAACATATCAAGTAAAAGTCCTATTGCATCTGTTCAAGATTTCAAGCTTTGGTAGAAGTAAGACTTCAATCTTTACTACTTCAAAACCTTGATTTTTTCCTATTATCTTTGTATCCATTTAGTAAAGCCTTTGTAAAAACTCTTAAAAAAATCTTCTAGATACTTCGTTGAAGTTGCTCTAAATTTAGGTTGTGTAAGTTAAAATAAATATGAGATCACAATAGTATATGTGAATTTGTAAAAAAATAGTAAAGAAATGCATAAAAGAGGTGTGATCCCTTTGTAAATGTTTAAAAGTTAGTAATAACAATATTATATTATTAATTAATCTGGCTGAGTTTGTTTGAGGAGATTTGGTTGAGCTATTAGAAGGCTTTGTAGGGGTTGTTGTCATGCTTGGAAGAATTTGGAAAGTGTTTCACATAGTACATACTGCTTACTGTCATTACGTTATTTTCAGATGTTTTTTTTTCTTATTAATAATTTTTTAATGTTATTTTTTAAAAGAATTATTTTATATTCCTTTTATTTCCATTATTCTACTCGGTATAACTGTATAACATATTTTATTTTATCAATTTTTATAAGGTTACTCATAAAACAACAAAAAATGATTGCTCGACACTACTTGAGATGGAGAAGAAAATGTAAGAAACTTTTCAAAAGTGTGAACAAGATTAGTTTAATTATAGATATGTGGAAATCTAGCCATCAAGTAGTTGAATATATGGTTATCACATGACATTGCATTGATGCAAAATGAAATCTTCAAAAAAGAGTTTTGAGTTTTGTGAAAGTGCTCCTCCATGGCCTAGTATTGATGTGGATAATATTATATACAAATGTTTGAAAAATTCGAGAATTGAAAATAAAGTTTTTTTAGAATTTGTTGCTATTACTTTTTACAATGGTTCATGCTTAAGATGTCTTAATGAAAGTTTATCTCTAAGTAGTAAGTTAATTCTTGGTGAGTCTTTGTTTCACGTTCGATGTTGTGCACACATATTGAACTTGTTAGTGCAAGACAACCTTAGTAAAATTAAGGATATTTTCAATATCCGTGAAAATGTCAAATATGTTAACCACAACGATGCACGACTAAAGATATTTTGTGATGTGGTTGAGTAGAAATGCTTGAAAGAAAGGAAACTTGTCATTGATTATCCAACAAGATCGAATTTAACTTTTAATTTAGTGTCAACTGCTTTGAAATTTAAGGTTGTCTTTGTAGCCTACAAAGAAAGATAGTCTCATTATGATTATGCTCCTTCACTTGAAGAATGGAATAAAGTTGAGAAAGTTTGTAAGTTGTTAGAAGTATTTAATCGTGCAACTCGTGCATCTCAAGTAGTTTATCAACTATTTATTTTTTGTACTTTATTAATCTTTGAAGTGTTTAATATAACTATTATTTTCCTTGATATATTAATCTAAAGAAGTTGCTGATAAATATATAAAGAAGATCAAAAGTTCATTGGAAGAATTATATGATGAGTATGTGGCTCTATATTTGGAAGAACCTTTATCTCTTGTTAATTTGGATATAATGAGTGCATTTGTTTGAGCTTAAATAAAAAATAATTTTTAGTTAAAAAAATTTAGAGATTATTTTGTAGAGATTTGTTTAAAAATGATTTTTTTATTTCCGTTTGTTTACTATCGTAAAAATGGATTTTTTAAATGATTTTTAATCTGTTTGTATACAATTTTATAAAAGTGATTTTTTAAACTACAAAATTACCATAAAAGACATGACTTTTTCTAATTATCATTTCTTAGACACATTTTAAAATTGATTAATGTACCTTAAGTACTCATCAAAAAACAATAAATAAACATACAAAAGCAAAAAAAAATGTATCAACATATGAATAAT
Source organism: Cicer chorassanicum (assembly GCA_037974735.1). Taxonomy (NCBI): domain Eukaryota; kingdom Viridiplantae; phylum Streptophyta; class Magnoliopsida; order Fabales; family Fabaceae; genus Cicer; species Cicer chorassanicum. Next base: position 29,584,590 of record JBBPBP010000001.1, read on the forward strand.
GTAAAAATAAAATGATTCAAATAAAAGGTATAGAAACAACAAAAATGATATGGAGAAATTGAAAATGAGAAGAAAACTTCTGTGATGAAAATCTATATCAAATCTCATGGAAGGAGAAAAACGGTCACAATTGAGTGGGTCAAACTGATGTATAGGTAAAAATTGATGGAGGACAATTTTAGATTTTCCAAAAAGGATAAGGGTAATTACATCATTTTCTCTCCTTAATGAGTTAAGTTCTGTGTTTATAAAATTTGTGACATTTTCTCTCACATCTATTGTGAGAATCTACTATTTTTACGTTTCATTTTTAGCCAAAAAATAATTTTTTTAACAAAATTATTTTTCAAAAATCTGAATCAAACACCTTTCAAACAATAAAAAATGATTTTTAGTTTTAAAAAAATCAAACAAACGCACTCAATAGTCTATCATCATCCTAAGAGAATGTTGCAATAGTCATTGAATTTGACGAAATTATAAGCATTTTGCATGAAAATGAAACCGTTCCTTCAATAAAAGCATAGTTACAAGATTATCTCGACGAAGGTAGTTACGTTGCTTACACTAAATCTTTTAGTGCTTTGGATGGGTGGAGGAACAACAACATGAAATATAAGATCTTGTCTAGGATGACTGCTTATGTACTAGACATTCCAATCTCAAGTGTGGCGAGTTACACCCCGATTATTTTTAATAGCGCAGGTGTATTATTTTTATTTTTTTAAAACAAATAATAAAAATAATTTGCATAACACAAACAACAAAATCCTGAATAATTACATCATAAATACCAACAAACTAAAATAGTTTTTGAGACAATAATCCAAAATATACAAGTAGAAAATACATTGGGGCTATGACACCTATCAGACATCGCTTATACCCCTGGGGTATTCTCGGAAGATGCCTGCACAAAAGCACTGTTCAAAGAATGCTATCCCCCCAGGGTCACGTAAAAAAATGGAACATGGACCCACCAAATGAAAGTCAACTAACAATATAAGTTATATATAATGTTATCCCAAAATGAAATAAGTACGACCACCAAACAACACTAAGTCCCTATGCAACCAAGCTAATCTGATCATCCACTAACAACTACAATAACATGGGTGACCTCCCCACACTCTGCAAGTCCCTTCTGACGTAGTATCCATCTTCGAGGTAACCTCCTCCTCATCAACATCCATAGAAGGATCGGTCACCTCAGAAGTCAGATTCACGCATGAGATATGTGGCTTCGGTGGCGGTGGAATCTCAAAACAGTCCACTACTTCAGTGACAGTCGGTAAGGGATCATTCACCGGAAATGGAAGCTCTGACTCGGCTCGCCAAGATGGTCCTGCAATCTCTCTCTCCACTGGCATCGGCCCCTTATCCTTTCCGCCAGTCCCCGGTCCAACCACTGTATCTTCAGCTCCTACGATGGCCTCCGCCTCAACTCTAATTGATGAATCCTCTGCATCTTCCCATGCTCCACTCATCCCAAGCACCAATCCTAAAGGTACCAGATAATCGATTCTCTCGTGAGTGAGCTCCACGAGGTATACTGCTCCAGCTCTCCTACTTGTCCTCGCTACCCTCCCCGTATAATTAGCCCTGCTTGAGACGGGGTCGTATACCCAAGCAATTGGCGAGTCTCGGTCAGAGATGTCTAACGACGTTTCGGTCGTCAAGTTAACAATCGGTGAAACAAACTCGTGTATCATCTGAGGGCAAAGCCCAATTTCCACCATAATGTAAAGGATCACCAATAGAAATTAACAAATAACATTTAACAATTACGTCATAAAGACAAGCAATTACACTTAGCAATTACGACATGATAACAAACAATAACAAAGTATGTATATATAAATATCATATTATAACAAACATGACTCACGTGCCAAGCACCCTAAAGCAATGTTTATATGCCAATGCATATGATCTTGGAATTTCCAAAACAAAACCCTCCTTAAGGGACGTAAATAAAAAATGTACCGCCTATCACATGCCGATAATAATTACCGAGGTGCAGTCTCTCACAGACTAGCACGATTTACTAGAGTGTATCCTATCACAAGCCTTACACATCAGTTAAATCCTCGTAAGGATAAGATGGACCAATTATCACATGGAACCATCCCGTGGCCCATCACGGTCACCACATAACTTCGTGGCCGATCACGGTCACCACTTAACATCGTGGCCCATCGCGGTCACCACCGACACTGTGGCCCATCACGGTCACCACAAGTTATAGAATGCATGAGCATACTCTAACTCTTCCACATCAATCATTATGTAAATGTAACTATTAAATGATTCCTTTTTTTTAATACTCATTTAACACTAATCACCTCTAACTCAATCTCCACAAATTCACACATTGAATACACATTAATCCCATCAAATTTAATCATAAATTTATAACATGTAACAAACTGTATTTTCACTCAAAATATATATATTCACGTCGAAATTAATTATCACACAATCACACATTGATCATACATCAATCACACATATAGAGTCCCTATATGCAAACTAAAAATTTCGAAGGAGTCCTTACCTTAGTTATAGCTTTTCCAACGGTTATCATTACCACAATCAAACACAGCGAAAAATCTCGTTCGTGCCAACACCTTTAATCAAATAACGTGTGACTTAGTCAAATTAATCCCTTAAACTTTAACTACCTTACAAATCGTTTCTTACTCCTAACCCCCTTAGAGTATATTATACTAAAAGAGTTTAGAATGAGTAAGGACTAATAGTATTATTAACCACAACACACTTACAACATATAAAATATATTTTTAGAAATTAACATAATTTAATTTTTCAGTGAATTTACTAACAATTTTTCGAAACGTTTTAAATTATTTTTCTCAAATTTTTTCACACAACCACCAATTTTTCTCAAATTTGATATAACTCATTTTTTTAAAAAAAAAAATTTGAAAGTATACATATATAAACTTGAAATAACAATTAACTAACTTTCCTTAAAGCACCAGTTCAAAGATTTGATAACCACATGTATACATTTCTGATCATCAATCATAACAACTATTTTTGGAAATGCATAAACTAAGAAAAGTCATTTTTCTTTAATCACCACACAACATTAATATATATCAGAGTTCTCCCCAGCGCTAAGTCGATGCCAACGGTCTCGATTCCTTTTCGAGACTCAAGGAGCTAACTACGTAAACATAAATATTTATAACAATTTGTTCACAACTAAAATTTATTCAACCACAACAAAATTCCCAAAATTATATCTTTTTCACATACCAAACTTTTCAAAACCAAATAATCTACATTATTTAGTTAAAACTAAATAAAACGAATATTTTCCAAATCAAACATACACACACTCGATTATTGAAGCACAAAAAATTTGAGTTAATAAAGTACTCTAAACTTTTTCTTTTTAAACTCAGACCAAGAGTAATTAATAGAGTAACACTTTTAACTCTAAATATTTTAATTTCAATCTAAATTTTTTGCTCAAACTCTTTAACTTAATTAAAATTTAAACTTTTTTTCACAACTTTAAAAACTCTAATCTTTTTGAGTAAAATTTCAATTTTCAGTTCAAACTCATTTATTTGAAAATAACTCATTATGTAACTCAATCACATCAAAAATCAATTTTTTTTTAACCATTACTAACAAAATCAACAATAACAACAACACAAGAACAAGGATTTGTTAAGAACTCAAAAATTTCACTCATACCCCCCACGGTATAAAGTTTATGAATTTAGGAAAAAGGAGGAGGAAACAAGTATCTCACCTTAAATAAATTAGCTCACAAGCACCGTAGTATAGAGAGGAGCAACTTTCCCTCCTAAAACTTCTCAAATGGAAGCTTAGATCTAGTAGATAAATGAGGGTTTGTGTTTGATTGTTTTTGAAAACCACCAACACGATTTTCTTTGCTTTCTTTCCTTTATATATATATAATTACAAACAAACATATAAATATATAAAACTCATACACACATCACCTCACTCACATCTCAATCTATTTTGATAAAAATATCTACTCTCGTCGCAACTCAATTGACAGATAAATTTTTTTAGCAACAAGTGACATTTAAAAAAAAAAACTGCCCGGTATTAAATTATTCGCAACATAATTAAATTATTCGCCGACAAATATTTTTAATCGGTCTCAAAATATATATATATAAATATATACATATATTAAACATATTACAAACTGTAACAAAATATGTTTTTGGTTCTTGATTCACAAAATAAAACTTAGCTAAATGCCTCAACAATTCAACATAAAACACACTAAAATTGCATAAATTAGAATTGAAAAACTAAGGGTCTTACATTACTACCCCCCTAAAATTAGTTTCGTCCTCGAAACTACGCGTCAATAAACAAATCAGGGTGTTGTTCCCCCATCTTGGTCTCCAATTCCCAAGTCGCATCTCCACTAGTTGGGTTCCAAATCACTTTGACCAATGAAACTTCCTTACTCCTAAATCGCTTAATCTTCCTGTCGTCAATTTTTACAGGTAGTACTTCAAATGACAAGTTATCCTTTAGTTGAATTGTGTCTTGTTCCATCACATGCGATGGATCTGAAATGTATTTCCTTAATCACGACACGTGAAATACGTCGTGAATATTGGACAGTATCGGAGGCAAAGCAATCCGATAAGCTACAAGTCCAATTCATGCAGAAATCTGATATGGTCCAATAAATTTCGGAGTTAATTTCTTTGATTTTATGGCTCTGCCAACTCCAGTCGTAGGTGTGACTCTTAGAAACACATGGTCACCCTGCTCGAATTCTAAAGGTCTGCGACGCTTGTCCACATAACTCCTTTGACGATCTTGTGAGACCTTCATTTTCTCTTTTATCTTCTTGACTTTATCTGTAGTCTGTTGCACCATCTCAGGTCCTACAATCATACTTTCACCGTCCTTATACCAGCACAAAGGCGTTTGACACTTGTATCTATACAGAGCCTCATAGGGTGCCATTCCAATACTTGCGTGAAAACTATTGTTGTAGGTAAACTCAATCAATGGCAGTACATCATCCCAACTTCCTCTATCATCTAGTACACATGCTCTCAATAAATCTTCCAAGGACTGATTTGTCCTCTCAGTCTATCCGTCCATTTGCGGATGGTATGCTGAACTCAATCTTTGTTTCGTTCCCAACGCTTCATGCAACGTTTCCCAAAAGTGCGACGTGAATTTTAGGTCACGGTATGATACAATACTCGATGGTACTCTGTGTAATCTCACAATCTCAGCAATGTAGATCTTTGTTAGCTTATCTACCTTATAGATGGTCTTTACTAGTAAAAAGTGTGCGAATTTAGTTAATCGATCCACTATCACCCAAATAGAATCGTTCTTTCTCCTTGTTTTTGGCAACCCAGTTATAAAGTCCATGGAAATGCTGTCCCACTTCCATTCAGGTATATCTAAAGGTTGTAACATTCCAGCAGGTCGCTGATGTTCCACTTTCGCTTTCTGACAAGTTAAACAAGTTGATATATACTCCGCTACATGCCTCTTCATTCTTGGCCACCAATAATTATGCCTCAAGTCCTGATACATCTTTGTTGCTCCGGGATGGATACTCAATTTACTCTTATGCGCCTCTTCTAAAATTGTTTTCGTCAGATCTGCAACTGCTGGTACACAAATCCTCCCATTACATCTCAAAATATTATCTGGTCCAATCTTAAACTCAGTTGTCTTCCCTTGCACTATTAGGTTCTTCTTATCTTGGATTAATGCATCATCTTGAAAATTCGCAATGTCTTCAAGTAGACCACTCAAAATCTTAATCATTCCGAATATCAAAATTCCCGATGCAAACTCTACGTCCAAGTGTTGGTCTCTAAATGCTTCCCACAACTCTTGTTGTCTATCCATCACTGCTGAAGATACTAACACACTTATTCTACTCAACGTATCAGCCACCACATTTGCCGTCCCAGGGTGGTAGTGTAATGTGAAATCAAAATCCTTGAGAGTCTCTATCCATCTTCTCTAACGCATGTTCAATTCCTTCTGATCAAACAAATATTTCAAACTCTTATGGTCACTAAACACTGTGAACGTGCATCCATATAAGTAGTGCCTCCAGATCTTTAATGCAAAAACTACAGCAGCAAGCTCTAAATCATGAGTAGGATAGTTTCTTTCATGAGTCTTTAATTGTCTTGAGGCGTAAGCTACAGCTTTCTTGTGTTGCATCAGAACACATCCCAAACCTTGGTGAGATGCATCACAGTAAACCTCATATGGTTCTTCCGATTGTGGCAAGATCAATACTGTTGAGGTTGTCAACTTTTTCTTTAATAATTGGAAATTTTCCTTACACCTCTTTGTCCACGCGAACGGTTGATCCTTTCTAGTGAGTTGTGTCAATGGAGCTACAATCTTAGCAAAACCTTCAATAAACCTCCTGTAGTATTCTGCCAGTCCGATGAAACTTCGTATGTCAGTGATAGTCTGAGGCTGTTTCCAAGCGAGGACTGTCCCTATCTTTGCTGGATCCACAACGATTCCTTCCTTGGTTATCGCATGTCCTAAGAAGTTCACTTCTTCTAGCCAAAACTCGCACTTCAACAGATTGGCATACAATTGCTTCTCGCGTAAAACTTCAAGAACTTGAAGTAAATGCTCTCCATGTTCTTCCTCAGTCCTTGAATAAATTAATATATCATCTATGAACACCACAATAAACTTCAAATTAATATATCATCTATGAAGATTCTATTCATGTAATCCATAAAAATTGTTGGTGCATTGGTAACTCCAAATGGCATAACAAGATATTCATAATGTCCGTAACAGGTTCTGAAAACAGTTTTTTGAATATCTCCTTCTCTTACTCGAATTTGAAGGTATCCTGACTTCAAGTCAATCTTTGAAGACACTGCGGCTCCTCTCAACTGATCCATCAAATCATCAATACGTGGTAAAGGATAACGATTCTTAATAGTTGCCTTATTAAGTTGCCAATAATCCACACATAAGCACGAACTTCCGTCCTTTTTCTTAACTAACAATACAGGATCTCCCCATGGTGATACACTTGGTCTGATAAATTCTTACTCCAACAAATCTTCAACTTGACCCTTCAACTCATTTAATTCCAATGGTGACATCCGATACGTCGCAATTGAAATAGGTCTGGTTCCTGGGTGTAGATCAATGAAGAACTCCACCTCTCTTACTGGTGGTAATCTTGTAATTTATGTTGGAAATGTTAAGACAAACTCTCAAATTAAGTTTTGATGAAAATAAACAAGTTTTTATTAAGAATATTAATTATGATTCTAAATGTTATGTTAATTTAATCTATGCTCTTGAGTGTTTTTATTAAAGATAGGAACTAAGCAAAGCAAAGAAATCAGATCAAAAACAAATAAAACAGTCATGATCATAAACTGTACAAAACAGAGAAAGATCAGCAGAATCAAGAATGATTGTCACAGTCACTTCACCAATCTTTCTCCAACGCTTTTACATTGATTCTGCCTTAATTCTTTATATCAATTTCATCAGTACATGGCAAGGAACAGATAGGTATCATATTTACTCAAAACGGTTCTGGAATCACTAAGATAAATCATCATGCATCTAAACATATCAAAAACGGACTGCAACTTTCTCTAGTCTGGAACTGTCAAGAAAGTTGAACAAAACTGAACGTTAAGATTGGTTATAAGTCCTCAGCTTGTCCAGAAGATTATCAGATCATATTGATCATCTTTCTCCACCTTTAATAAACGTTCTCTGTTTTAGAAGAATAACAATCTCTGTTTCTGCAGAAGAAGACTTCTCAGTTCTGCAGAAAATTATTCACTCCTTTCCAAACAGTTTTGGATCAAATCAAGTGTCCAAACCAAAGCCCAATTATCATCAAGTATTATCAAAGCTTAATGGGTCATTAAGCGCGCAAGAAGCTTGTGCAAAATTAAGTAAAACAGCCCAAACAACAAAGCCCAAAACTGTCACATGAATGGTGCATTTTGTCAACAGATTCGTTGCTTCTGTCATAAGAAAAACAGAGCACTTCCAACGGCTCTTTCTGACCAAAATTAATTGCTTAAGTCATCTATAAAAGGAAGGCAAGCAAGCATCATTCAGATCTTCAAGTGCCAAGTATTCTCATTAAATCATATTCACTTGCATTCTTGAAGCTATCTCATTCACAAAAGAAATCGGGCTGAAACCATTATATACTTCCAGTCTATTCTACTGAGTTCTTTACATTCTGAATCTATTCTCAAACAAGAGTTGAGCATAATCAGATTCAAGCAAACCCTTTAAATCATTATTGTATAAACTCATAACTATAATGATTGTTTATAGTTTGAGATTGATTAAAAGAGTTAACTGTAAAATCCTAGCAGACTAGTTAGGTAACTTGATTGAATCCTTTCTGGGTGGAAAGGAATTGTAGTTACAGATCAAGGTTGATCTCTAACTGTGATTGTTCTTCGTTCGTTGAACACTTAGTGAAAATCTCACAGTTGTGAGGACTGGACGTAGCCCATGTTGGGTGAACCAGGATATATCTTTGTGTGGTATCTCTTCCTTATCTCTATTTACATTCAGTTATAGTTATTGTCAAAATTAAATAGAGAAACTAAAAACTGTGATTTTAACTAATCAAGAACGTTCTACGTTTTCTGTTTCAAAACCAAGAACATTCTTCGTTTCTATTTTCATAACCAAGATCATTCTTGAGTTGTTTTCTTAAATGTTTAACAGGAAATTTTAAATAGGCAAGATTACAATTCAAACCCCATTCCTTGTAACTTGACATAGCTACTTCAATTGGCATCAGAGCAAGGTGTCTAGAAAGAACACTTTAACCAAGTGCTAGAGAAAAAGATCTAGAAGAAAAAATGTCAAAAGCAAAATACATTGTTGAAGGAGGATCCTCAAACAGGCCACCATATTTTGATGGAACTGATTACTACTTTTGGAAAAACAAGATGCAGCTGTTTCTAAAGTCTCAAGACACAAGAATGTGGCACATCATTACAGATGGAGATTTCATTCCAATAGCTGATCAAAATGATTCAAACTCTGCCAAAAAGGAAGAAATCGACTGGACATCTGAAGACAAAACTAAGGTACTCTTAAACTCTAAAGCTCAATTATTCTTATCGTGTGCTTTGAGCATGGAAGAAAGTGAAAGAGTCGATGAATGCACAACTGCTAAAGAAATTTGGGATACATTGCAAATTCATCATGAAGGAACAAACCATGTCAAAGAAACAAGAATAAACACCGACATAAGAAAATTTGAGCTGTTCGAAATGAATGAAGGAGAAACCATTGATGAAATGTATTCAAGGTTCACAACTATAGTGAATGAAATGCGATCCTTGGGAAAGGCTTACTCAGTACAAGATAGAGTAAGAAAGATCATGAGATGTCTTCCAGTCATATGGAGACCAAGGGTAACAGCTATAAGCCAAGCCAAGAATCTTGAAGTACTGGCACTAGAAGAGCTAATTGGAACCTTAAAAGCACATAAGGTATTACTGCAAGAAAGCATCTCAAGAAAGCATGCCTGACCAAACAGAGGAAGAACCAGAAGAAAAAAGTCAAGAAGATGCTGATGAAGAAATAGCTTTTCTCACTAAAAGAATTCAAAGAATAATGAGAAGGAGAGATCAAATGAAGAAGGGATTCCCAAACAGAAAAGAAAATCCTAAAACAGAACTAGACAAAAGCCAAATTACATGTTTTGGATGTAATAAGCTGGGACATTACAAATCTGAGTGTCCTCTGAACAAAAGAACACCAAACAGATTTCTTTTCAAAAAGAAATCAATGATGGCCACATGGGATAACTTAGATGAATCTGATGAAGAAGAAGATGAAGAAGCTAACATATGCTTAATGGCAAACACTGAAGAAAATGAGGTAACAAATTCTGAATCCTGCATTTTATGTGAACAAATGGAAAAAGAATTTGACAACTTGTTAAATGATTCAAACTTACTCATTCAAAAGTGTAGTTCTTTAAAAGAAAAATTTTATAAAGAAAAGGAAGAAAAAAAAAACTCAGGTTCTGAATGATAAGCTAAAGGAAATCATTGAAAATCTGAAAGAATCTCAGACCAAAAACTTTCACACTGAAAATCAAGAAAGTCAAGAACATTCTGCACTTCAAAAGGATAACGTTCGCCTTAAATCTAAAGTTCAACTTTTTAAAAATGATCTGTTAAACTTTATTAAAGCTACTGGAACATTTCAAAATATCATGGGATCTCAAGTTGGAATATTTGATAAAGCTGGTCTTGGTTTTAATCAAACTCAGAAAACCAAAATGTATGAAAACTTTTTTATTCCAGAAAGAAGAGAAAAAAAATGCAAGATCAAATGTTCATATTGCAGCGAAATTGGACATCTTGAATTTGCATGTTATTTTAAGAAAAGAAATGAAAAAATCAAGAGCAAACAGAGAAAAGAACAATCTGAAACAAAAACAGGTTTTTCTCAGAAAAAACAAGAACGTTCTCCAGATAAAACAGAAAACGGAGAAAGTTATGAAAATCTGTCAAAACCAGTTAAAAAATCTTTTCAAAAACAAATAATCAAATGTTCTTCATGTTCTAAGATTGGACATTCGGAATCTACATGTCATAATAACAGAAAATCAAAATTTAGAACTAATCCACAAGGACCCAAGACAGAATGGGTACCAAAAGTTAATAAAACCAAAACTGCAGGTTGGTTCTCAAGGTGTCAAGAAAAAGCCATGGTTCTTGGACAGTGGCTGTTCAAGACACATGACAGGTGATAAAAATTGCTTCATGTCATTCGTCAAGAAAGATGGAGGGTCCGTCACCTTTGGAAACGACAATCAAGCTCGAATAAAAGGTAAATGGATAATTGGTAAGAAAAACTCTGCTCAAATAACTGATGTTCAATATGTTGAAGGTCTGAAACATAATCTCTTAAGCATAAGTCAACTTTGTGACAATGGCTGTGAAGTTATTTTCAAACCCAACCTATGTGAAAAACTGTTTTCTGGAACCAGAAAGAAAAACCTTTATGTATTATATCTTGAAGAACTGCCTAATGAATCCTGCTTCATATCTATTGATAAAGATAAATGGATTTGGCATAAAAGGGCAGGGCATGTCAGCATGAAAACCATTTCCAAAATTTCAAAATTAGAACTTGTCAGAGGATTACCGAAACTGAATTTTGAAAAAGACAGAATATGTGAAGCTTGTGTCAAAGGAAAGCAAGTTAAAAGCAGCTTTCACTCAAAAGATTTTATTTCCACAAACAGAATTCTTGAATTACTTCACATAGACTTATTTGGTCCTATCAAAACAACCAGTTTAGGAGGAATGAACTATGGTTTTGTTATTGTTGATGACTTCTCTCGATACACTTGGGTACTATTTTTAAAACAAAAAGATGATGCTTTTGAAGCTTTTAAAATCTTTTGTAAAAAGGTACAAAATGAAAAAGAATCCAGCATCATCTCTATAAGAAGTGATCATGGAGGAGAATTCATAAATGCCCTTTTCAAAAACTTTCTTGATGAACTTGGCACTTCTCACAATTTGTCTTGTGCAAGAACTCCTCAACAAAATGGAGTTGTTGAAAGAAAAAATAGAACCTTACAAGAAATGGCAAGAACAATCTCGGAAGAATCTAATGTTTAAAAATATTTTTGGGCTGAAGCCGTCAATACATCATGCTATATTTTAAATCGTGTATCCATTAGAAAAATCATAAACAAAACTCCATATGAAATCTGGAAAAACAGAAAACCAAACATTTCATACTTCCATATTTTTGGGTGTTACTGTTATATTCTAAACAACAAAGATGTTCTTGGAAAATTTGATTCAAAATCAGATAAAGCTATCTTTTTGGGTTATTCAACCGACTCTGAAGGTTACAGAGTTTTTAATTTAAGAACTAAAGTTGTTGAAATCGACATGCATATTTTATTTGATGAATTTGATGACTTAATACTTGAAAAGTCAAATGAGGATGAAGAATTGCCAGACACACAACAGAGAACTGATGTGCAGGAAACGGAGATTGATAAACAATCTCCGTATCATTCTCCACCTAAAAGCTGGAGAACGATAGGAGATCACCCTTAAACTCAAATCATTGGGGATACAGCAGATGGAATCCGAACCAGAAAGTCATTCAAGAATGATGAGAACAACATGGCAATGATTTCTCAAGTTGAACCAAAATCAATTAAAGAAGCCATAGTTGATCAATCTTGGATTGAAGCCATGAAGGAAGAACTGCAGCAGTTCGATAAGAATGAAGTCTGGACCTTGGTACCAAATCCTCAAGATCAAACAGTTATTGGTACACGCTGGGTTTTCATAAACAAATTAGATGAAGAAGGTAAGGTTGTAAGAAACAAAGCAAGATTGGTTGCTCAAGGTTACAACCAACAAGAAGGTATAGACTATGATGAAACTTTTGCTCCTGTTGCAAGGTTAGAAGCTATTCGTATAATTCTTGCATATGCATCTCACAAACTTGTTAAATTATTTCAAATGGATATTAAAAGTGCATTTTTAAACGACTTTTTAAATGAACAAGTTTATGTGAAACAACCTCCCGATTTTGAAGATCAATCAAAGCCAAATCATGTTTTCAAACTTACAAAAGCTTTGTACGGCTTAAAACAAGAACCAAGAGCTTGGTATGATAGGTTAAGTTCCTTCTTAATCAATAATGGATTTTCCAGAGGAAAAATCGACACTACACTTTTTAAGAAAATTGATAAAAATGATTTACTCATTGTACAAGTGTAGGTTGATGATATTATCTTTGGATCAACTAATGAAAAAATGTGTGATGGCTTCTCAAAACTCATGCAAAGTGAATTTGAAATGAGCATGATGGGAGAATTAAGATATTTTCTTGGATTACAAATTAAACAACATGAAAATTGTATTTTTATTTGTCAAGAAAAATACATTAAGGATTTGTTAACCAAGTACAAAATGAATGAAGCAAAAATCATGTCTACTCCTACGCATCCATCCTCTTCATTAGACAAAGATGAACATGGAAAATCTGTTTTTGAAAAAGAATATAGAGGCATGATCGGTTCCTTGCTATATTTAACTGCTAGCAGGCCAGATATTGTATTTGCAGTAGGATTATGTGCTAGATTTCAATCTGCGCCAAAAGAATCCCATTTAACTACTGTAAAACGAATCATTAGATATCTTGTTGGAACTACTGATCTTGGCCTTTGGTATAGAAAAGGTTCTCATTTTGATCTTGTAGCATATTGTGACGCTGATTATGCTGGAGATAAAACTGAAAGAAAAAGTACCAGTGGAACATGTCAATTTATGGGTGATGCTTTGATAAGCTGGTCTTGCAGGAAACAAAATACTATAGCCTTATCAACCACCGAAGCTGAATACGTATCAGCTGCAAGTTGTTGCTCACAAGTTCTCTGGATTAAAAATAAACTTGAAGACTTTTCTGTAAGTTACTCTAGTATTCCAATTTACTGTGATAATATTAGTGCAATCAATCTGTCAAAAAATCCAATTCAACATTCTCGTTCAAAACATATCGAAATAAAACATCACTTTATTCGCGATCATGTTAATAAAAGGATATTGAATTAATTTTTGTTGATACTCAAAATCAGCTTGCTGATATTTTTAGAAAGCCCTTGGTCGAGGAAAGTTTTAATTCAATCAAAGAAAAACTGAAAGTTTTGAAAAATCCTGAAAATTCAAGCTAAAACTGCTTCTGCAGAAAACGGAGAACGTTTATCAATCTCTGTTTTTTAAACATCTTTCTCCGTTTTTCAAATCCTCTTCCCATACATCATCTTCCTCATACGCAGGCAAGGCATGTCCTAGCATTAAATGCGGGTGCATCAAGACTTTCAAAGGTCACTGCTAAGCTGTCAAATCTGTTCCTTTCCCCAACACTTGTCACTTCCCTAGGTTTAATCATCATTACTCTCTCTCTTGAAAAACTGCAAAACCAAGTTGCAGTTATCACAACTGTTCATCTTTCTGAAACAGTTTCCATCCTCTCAAACTGTTGTCTTCCTCAAAATTCTTCTTTCATCTCTCTCTCTCTGTATCAAAATGGCTCGAACAAAGCAATCTGCTCGCAAAAATGCAAGCACTAACACTCCATCACCATCATCATCTTTTTCACCAGTCTACGAACGTTCACCTTCACCTCCACCCAGGCCAACTCCTCCAAAACAATCATCTGACTCCTCTTTTTCTGACTACCTTTCTTCGTCCCCCGAGTCCAACCCTAACACCTCCATTCCTGAACCTGTATCTTATGTTCTTCCTCCTCTTCATTCCTGTCAAACTCCAAATGTTACTCAAGTTCCTCCTCATTTAAGAACATCCTTTTCTAAACCCGCACCACCACCACAAAAATTTGTCAATCCTCCAGCACCTAAAAGGCGCTCAATGAGAATTCTGGCAGGAATTGGGACCTCAAGGACCCCAATCACTAAACCTGCCTACTTCATCATCTCAGACACTGAGTTAGATGAATCATCTGATACTCCTCCTCCTTCGACAAAACTTGTCACTCCACCAAAATCCTCTTTTTCATCTCAGACTCCTCAATCAAAAACCTCAATACCAACCCCATCAAAATCATCCTTTTCTGAAGCCTCTCAATCTACTCCTCCAAACCAGAAACGGAGACTAATGATTGAATTTTTCTCCTCCTCAAAACCCACTCAACCTAAAACTCGTACCCTAAAATCAAAAACCACCATTCCAACCTCAAAATTTCTGGCAAGAACAAACTTACCCATTCGCCAGAGATTCAAAACAACTGTACCTAAGCACAAATTCCGTCTTTCTCCTTCCTCATCTCAAGAATGTTCCCCAACCCCGACACCTTCTCCCACCCAAATGCCAGAACGTTCTCCCATTCCTTCCACTACGACTGTTCTAAAAAGTCTTACCCCTACTCCCGAACGTTCTCCACCTCAAGAACGTTCTCCTATCCCACAAAATTCTCCATCTCTTACTCCAGAACGTTCTTCAATTCAAGAACGTTCTCCTACCCACCACCAATCTTCCTCTCCAGCTCAAGAACGTTCATCCACAGAAGAACGTTCTCCGTCCCATACTACCTCTCCCTCACAAACCACCAAAAGACCTCTTTCACCTCAACCTCCTTCCTCTCATTCCTCTGAACCTTCCTCTGACTCTGACTCCACTGTGCCACCATCTCCACCTTCCAAAAAGGCCAAACCTAATACCACTCATCTGATTCCTTCCACTGCCACGAAACTATTTAAGGACAAATGGGCTCAGAGGCCCATTGGTGTTGGCAGAGTTTTCATCTTCGATAAACTCATAGTCGATGACAACGCTGTCAAACATTTTACTGATGCCCTAGGCTGGACTGCCTTTTTGCAAATTTCTGAACCACACTATCCAGATGTTGTTCGAGCCTTCTATTGTCAGGCCAAAACATTCCCTGAAAAATCTCTGTTCATTTCCACTATCAAGGGAAATGAGATCAGATTGACTCCTGACATTTTGGCCTCAATCTTGGATCTTCCTACTGAAGGTCCTGCTGTTTTTGGAAAATCCTGGTATGCAACTCTCAATCTTAAAGAGACTGCAGTTCTCTCTGAACTATTTCAAGAGAATTCCACTAGGTACCTTTCAACATTCCTTAGCCCTATCCCTAAAATTTTCAACAACATGAGTCAACATACTCTTCTTCCTCACTGTGGAAGCCATGAGTATGTCTATGAAAACGACGCACTAATCATCTATCACCTGCTCAACTGCAAGCGTCTCAACCTTCCTCATCTGATACTTCATCACATGATCGCTGCTGCCAACAAAGACTACAAGAAGAATAATGTTCCTTATGGTATGATTCTTACAAAAGTCTTTAATCATTTTCATATCCCTTTGTGCAATGAAAAATCCCTTATCAAAATCTCCAAATTTTCCACCAAAAACATGGCCCATATGAAAATCACCGTCACCAGACAGCCTTCTCCCCCACCTGAAACACAACCACGATATCCACCAACTAACCGACCCAAAACCAGACAATCTGCGCCACTCATTCATTCATTTCCATCCACACTAAAAAGATAACGTTCTACCAGACGGGAAGCTTCTGTTACAGTCCCCACATCACCTTCTCCTTCACCAGACCGAGCTCCTGATAATGCTCTAGAACGTTCTCCTCATACCCCAAAACGTTCACCAGAAAATCTAGAACGTTCTCCTCAGAACCCAGAACGTTCACTAGAAAACTCAGAACGTTCTCCTGAACATCCCCCAGAACGTTCCCCTCAAAATATAGAACGTTCTCTCAGCCCTCCTCCTACCAATCCTACTTTCTCCGTTTTTCCCCAACAATCCACCATTTCCTCCACAGACTTCATCTCTGTCTCCCAACTTCTTCGTTCTCCCCTTGACCCCATGACAACACTACTTCCTCACCAAAATGTCTCTGCCATGTCACCTGCGTACATTTCTCCACAAACCACCACTTCATCTATTTTTGGAATTAGTCAATTCTTGGCTTCTTTAGAACCTTCCAACAATGCTACTTCATCCAATGAATCGAATCCTCAACCACTACCTACCTTTCTCCCAGCTGTCTCTGCTCCATCAAGCAGCACTGCTCCCATTCCTCCACCTATCATGACTCCTCCAAAAGAACCCACCAACTTCGAAATAATGACAACTCTGCAACTTCTCTTGGCTCAACAAACTCATATACAATCTTGGCTCACAGATACACTTGCACCCAAGCTCGGTGTGCCTCATCCTCCTCCTTTTCAACCTGCTCCGTCTCCTGCTCCTGAGCCTGTTCCTGTTCCGTCCAAATCTCAATCATCAAAAGGCTCTTCTCCTTCTTTAGCAAAGTAGGGATATTTTTCTCCTTCCTTTTTGTATGACAAAGGGGGAGAATTAAGTTTAGTTTTTATTCTGATTTTAATATTATCTTTTGTAATTCAGGATCTTAATTTCTGTAATTCAGCGATTGCATTATTAATGAAATATCCTTTTTCGCAAATAAACTTATTGCATTAGTTATATTACTGTAAATCTATTGCATCAATTGAGGGGGAGCTTTTACGCTCTGGAAAATTAAAATTAAAATCAAAATTAAAATCTAAATTAACAAGTTTGTCATCATTAAAAAAGGGGAGATTTTTAAGACAAACTCTCAAATTAAGTTTTGATGAAAATAAACAAGTTTTAATTAAGAATATTAAATATGATTCTAAATGTTATGTTAATTTAATTTGAGCTCTTGAGTGTTTTTATTAAAGATAGGAACCTAGCAAAGCAAAGAAATCAAATCAAAAACAAATAAAATAGTCATGATCATAAACTGTACAAAACAGGGAATGATCAGCAGAATCAAGAATGATTGTCACAGTCACTTCACCAATCTTTCTCCAACGCTTTTACATTGATTCTGCCTTAATTCTTTATATCAACTTCATCAGTACATGGCAAGGAACAGATAGGAATCATATTTACTCAAAACGATTCTCGAATCACTAAGATAAATCATCATGAATCTAAACATATCAAAAACGGACTGCAACTTTCTCCAGTCTGGAACTGTCAAGAAAGTTGAACAAAACTGAACGTTAAGATTGATTATAAGTCCTCAGCTTGTCCAGAAGATTATCAGATCAAATTGATCATCTTTCTCCACCTTTAATCAACGTTCTTCGTTTCAGAAGAAGAACAATCTCTGTTTCTGCAGAAGAAGACTTCTCAGTTCTGCAGAAAATTATTCACTCCTTTCCAAACAGTTTTGGATCAAATCAAGTGTCCAAACCAAAGCCCAATTATCATCAAGTATTATCAAAGCTTAATGGGTCATTAAGCGCGCAAGAAGCTTGTGCAAAATTAAGTAAAACAACCCAAACAGTAAAGCCCAAAACTGTCACATGAATGGTGCATTTTGTCAACAGATTCGTTGCTTCTGTCAGAAGAAAAACAGAGCACTTCCAACGGCTCTTTCTGACCAAAATTAATTGCTCAAGTCATCTATAAAAGGAAGGCCAATTCGCAAGCATCATTCAGATCTTCAAGTGCCAAGTATTCTCATTAAATCATATTCACTTGCATTCTTGAAGCTATCTCATTCACAAAAGAAATCAGGCTGAAACCATTATATACTTCCAGTCTATTCTACTGAGTTCTTTACGTTCTGAATCTATTCTCAAACAAGAGTTGAGCATAATTAGATTCAAGCAAACCCTTTAAATCATTATTGTATAAACTCATAACTATAAGGATTGTTTATAGTTTGAGATTGATTAAAAGAGTTAACTGTAAAATCCTAGCAGATTAGTTAGGTAACTTGATTGAATCCTTTCTGAGTGGAAAGGAAGTGTAGTTACAGATCAAGGTTGATCTCTTACTGTGATTGTTCTCCGTTCGTTGAACACTTAGTGAAAATCTCACAGTTGTGAGGACTGGACGTAACCCACGTTGGGTGAACCAGGATATATCTTTGTGTGGTATCTCTTCCTTATCTCTATTTACATTCAGTTATTGTTATTGTCAAAATTAAATAGAGAAACTAAAAACTATGATTTTAACTAATCAAGAACGTTCTGCGTTTTCTGTTTCAAAACCAAGAACGTTCTTCATTTCTATTTTCATAACCAAGATCATTCTTGATTTGTTTATTTAAGTGTTTAACAGGAAATTTTAAATAGGCAAGATTACAATTCAAACCCCCTTCCTTGTAACTTGACATAGCTACTTCAGGAAATACGTTTGGGTACTCCTTGACAAGCACCACGTCTTCTATACTCACATTTATCTTTGCCTCCACGTTAGCTAATGACAAAAACTCATGAGTTCCTTCTCTCACTGACACTCCGAGTTTGTTAGCAGTTAGGTACCGAACGACTCCTGACTCGGGGAAAAGAACTAATTTGTGAGCACAGTCCAATATTACATAATGATACGACATCCAATCCATACCGAGAATGACCTCGAGTGATTGTAGGGGTAAACAAATCAAATTAATCAAGAAATCTCTATTCTTAATAGTTACTTGACAACGTAAACATGCAGTATTTACAGTCAAAGTCTTAGTAGGCGTGGAAACAACCAAATCAAAAGGCAGATAAGATACAGTTAATTTCAAACGATTCACACAGTCCATAACTATGAAGGAATGGGTTGCCCCCGAATCAAAAAGTGCAGGTAGAGTGTTACCTGCAATCTCGCAGTCTCGTTGGATCAAATTGCTAGATGGATTTCCAACTTTAGCACCCATGCAATAAACGCGTCCTTTAGCAGTAGCACGAGTAGCCCTAGTTGCATTCACTACTGGTTCCACTTTCGGAGCCTTACCATCCCTTGCAAAGTGCCATGGCTTCTGGCAATTGTAGCAAGTGAGACTCTTAGAGGTACAAGCATTAGCGTAATGTCCATCTTCCCCACATCGGAAACATCGAATCACTTGTCCCAATTGTCTTCCAAAGTTCTGGTTTCCTAGGAGATTCTGATCTCCGTTGTTGTTCTGTGGTCGATTATAGGGCTTAACAACTTGTTTTCCTTTGTTGTTCTAATGGTTCACCCGACTAGGCCCCCCTGAACTAAAGTTCCCTCCTCGGTTGGCCCTCTTGTTCTTCATGTTCTCAATTTCTCTACATTTTTCCACTAAAACTTGCAAACGTTGAATTCCCAATGGCAGGACAGAGTCTTGAATCTCATACTTTAGTCCATTTTGGAAACGGTGACACATATTCCCCCACTGTCATATTTCCCTGATAGAGTTTAAGAAAATCATCGCCCAACTTAGTCCTGGTACTCATCGGAAAGTATTTGTCTAAAAACTTCCTTTTGAATGACTCCCAGCTCACCTCCTCATGAGTTGATCCCATCAAAAGCCTTGTACTTCTCCACCAATATTCAGCATCCCCTAGTAGCAGATACGTAGCATAGTTGACCTTCACCGCGGCAGGACAATTAATCATTTCGAAGATCTTTTCCAATTCCCGAATCCACTGATCAGCTTTTTCCAGGCTCTCATCACTCTTGAACTTTGGAGGATTGTAACGACGAAAATCTTCCAATCCCCTTGACTCAGCCGCACGGATCTCTCTTTCCCTCTTCTCCAGATCCCGCAGAGTCTTTGCAGCTGTCTATGCAGCAACAGAAGCAGCCATGTTATTCGTTGCTTCAACCATTTGATCATCCCTGTTGACGTTGACTCTTACAGCGTCGTTCCTTCTTGGAAGCATTGTTTCCTACAAAACCAACATCAAGAAGAAATCTTAACATTACTTAGAAGAATTCCAAAAATAACTTTCGACTACATCAACACATAACAACTACACCAGACCTGACAACTCAGACAACTTACCCCGACGCACTATCAGATAACAACTCCCAACCTATAGGTCGACCTACAATCTAACCTGGCTCTGATATCACAATGTTACACCCCGATTTTTTTTAACAGCACGGGTGTATTATTATTATTTTTTTTAAAACAAATAATAAAAATAATTCGTCGTTACATAAACGACAAAAATCCTGAATAATTACATCATAAATACCAACAAACTAAAATAGTTTTTGAGACGATAATCCAAAATATACAAGTAGAAAATACAATGGGGCTATAAGACCTATCAGACATTGCTTAGACCCCTGGGGTATTCTCCACAGACATCTGCACAAAAGCACTGTTCCAAGAATGCTATCCCCCCTTGGTCACGTCAAAAAATGGAACATGGACCCACCAAACGAAAGTCAACTGAACATATAAGTTATAGATACAATTATCCCAAAATGAAATAAGTACGACCACCAAACAACACTAAGTCTTTATACAACCAAGCTAATTTGATCATCCACTAGCAACTACAATAACATGTGTAACCTTCACACACTCTGCAAGTCCCTTCCGACGCAGTATCCATCTTCGAGGTAACCTTCTCCTCATCAACATCCATAGAAGGATCGGTCTCCTCAGAAGTCAGATCCACCCACGAGATAGGTGGCTTCGGTGGCGCTGGAATCTCAAAACAGTCCACTACTTCAGTGACAGTCGGTAAAGGATCATTCACCGAAAATGGAAGCTCTGACTCGAACCGCCTAGATGGTCCTGCAATCTCTCGCTCCACTGGCATCGGCCCTTTATCCTTTCCGCCAGTCCCTAGTCCAACCACTGTATCTCCAGCTCCTACGATGGCCTCCGCCTCAACTCTAACTAAGGAATCCTCTGCATCTTCCCAAGCTCCACTCATCTCGAGCACCAATCCTGAAGGTACAGGATAGTAGATTCTCTCGCGAGTGAGCTCGACAAGGTATACTGCTCCAACTTTCCTACTTGTCCTCGCTACCCTCCTGGTATAAGTAGCCCTGCTTGAGATGGGGTCGTATACCCAAGCAGTTAGCGAATCTCGGTCAAGGAAGTCTAACGATATTTTTGTCGTCAAGGTAACAATTGGTGGAACGAACTCGGGTATCATCTGAGGGCAAAACCCAATTTCCACAATAATGTAAAGGGTCAGCAACCGAAATTAACAAATAACATTGAACAATTACGTCATAAAAGCAACCAATAACAATTAGCAATTACGGCATGATAACAAACAATAACAAAGTATGTATATATAAATATCATATTATAACAAACATGACTCACGTGCCAAACACCGTAATGCAATGTTTATATGCCAATGCACATGATCCGAAAATTTCCAAAACAAAACCCTCATCGAGGGACGTAAATCATAAATGTACCGCATATCACAGTCCAGTACTAATTACCGAGGTGCAGTCTCTCACAGACTAGCACTATTTACTAGAGTGTAGCCTATCACAGGCCTTACACATCAGTTAAATCCTCGTAAGGATCAGATTGACCAACTATCACATGGAACCATCCTGTGACCCATCACGGTCACCACTTAACTTTGTGGCCCATCACGGTCACCACCTAACATCGTGGCCCATAGCGGTCACAACCGACATTGTGGCCTATCACGGTCACCACAAGCTATGGAATGCATGAACATACACTGACTCTTCCACATCAATCATTATGTAAATGTAGCTATTAAAAGTTTTTTTTTAATACTCATTTAACACTAATAATTTTTCAAACTTATCACATAGTATACTCAAAACAGATTTTCTTCAATATAATTCATAACGCACATATTATCAGTTATGCATACAAAATCACCTCAAACTCAATCTCCACAAATTCACACATTGAACACATCAAATTTGATCATAAATTCATAACATGTAACAAACCGTATTTTCACTCAAAATATATATATATTCACGTCGAAATTAATTATCACGCAATCACACATTGATCATACATCAATCACACATATATAGTCCCTATATGCAAACTAAAAATTTGGAAGGAGCCCTTACCTTAGTTATAGCTTTTCCAACGGTTATCACAACCACAATCAAACACACCAAAAAATCTCATTCGTGCTGACACCTTTAATCAAATAGTGTTTGACTTAGTCAAATTAATCTCTTAAACTTTAACTACCTTACAAATCATTTCTTACTCCTAACCCCCTTAGAGTATATTTTACTAAAAGAGTTTACAATGAGTAAGGACTAATAGTATTATTAACCACAACACACATTCAACATATAAAATATAATTTTAGAAATTAACATCATTTAATTTTTCAGTGAATTCACTAACAATTTTTCGAAACGTTTTAAATTATTTTTCTCAAAATTTTTCACACAACCACCAATTTTTCTCAAATTGGACATAACTCATTTTTAATTTTTTTTTTTGAAAGTATACATATAAAAAGTTGAAATAACAATTCACTAACTTTCCTTAAAGCACCAGTTCAAAGATTTGATAACCACATGTTTACATTCCTGATCATCAATCATAACAACTATTTTTGAAAATGCATAAACTAAGAAAAGTTATTTTTCTTTAATCACCACACAACATTAATAGATATCAGAGTTCTCCCCACCGCTAACTCGGTGCTAACGGTCTCGATTCCTTTTCGAGACTCAAGGAGCTAACTACATAAACATAAATATTTCTAACAATTTGTTCACAACTAAAATTTATTCAACCACAACAAAATTTCCAAAATTATATCTTTTTCACACTCCAAACATTTAAAACCAAATAATCTACATTATTTAGATAAAACTAAATAAAACGAATATTTTCCAAATCAAACATACACACATTAGATTATTAAAGCACACAAAATTTGAGTTAATAAAGTACTCTAAACGTTTTCTTTTTAAACTCAGTCCAAGAGTAATTAAAAGAGCAACACTTTTAACTCTAAACATTTTAATTTCAATCTAACTTTTTTTGCTCAAACTCTTTAAC
The DNA here is from genome assembly GCA_037974735.1 of Cicer chorassanicum. Taxonomy (NCBI): domain Eukaryota; kingdom Viridiplantae; phylum Streptophyta; class Magnoliopsida; order Fabales; family Fabaceae; genus Cicer; species Cicer chorassanicum. Next base: position 29,607,975 of record JBBPBP010000001.1, read on the forward strand.
TTAGTTAAAATTTGAACTTTTTTTCACAACTTTAACAACTCTAATTTTTTGTTGTAAAATTTCAATTTTCAGTTCAAACTCATTTATTTGAAAATAACTGATTACGTTACTCAAACACATCAAAAATCAATGTTTTTTTTAACCATTACTAACAAATCAACAACAACAGCACAACAACAATGATTTTTTAAGAACTCAAAAATTTCACTCATACCCCCCCACCGTATAAAGTTTACGAATTTAGGAAAAAGGAGGAGGAAGTGTCTCACCTTAAATAAATTAGTGTAGAGAGGAGCTACTTTCCCTCCTGAAACATCTCGAATGGAAGCTTAGATCTAGTAGATAAATGAGGATTTGTGTTTGGTTGTTTTTGAAAACCACCATCACGGTTTTCTTTGAAACAGAAAAAGGAAGGAGAAGAAATCGCGAGGCACACAAGGAGAATGTTTTTAAGTTTTCTGTTTCCTTTCTTTTGCTTTCTTTCCTATATATATATATATATATATATATATATATATATATATATATATATATATAAATAAATATCTAAAACTCTTACACACATCACCTCACTCTCATCTCAATCTATTTTGATAAAAATATCTACTCTCGTCGCAACTCAAATAACAGATAAATTTTTTTTAGCAACAAGTGACATCTTAAAAAAAACTGTCCGGTATTAAATTCTTCGCAACATAATGAAATTATTCTTCGAAAAATAATTTTAATCGGATCTCAAAAAATATATATAAATATATACATATATTAAACATATTACAAAGTCTAACAAAATATGTTTTTGTTACTTGATTCACAAAATAAAATAAAACTGAGCTAAATGTCTCAGCAATTCAACACAAAACACACTAAAATTACATAAATTAGAATTTAAAAACTAAGGGTTTTACATGGCGTTTGAGTCCACAATTAGTGTTGGAGGTAGAGTTATTGATGAATTTTGTTTTAAATTAAATGAAAAATTTGTTGAAGCTCTCATATATGGTGGGGATTGGTTAAGTCAGAAGTATAATGTAAAGAAAAAAAATCAAAGGTTAATATTTCTTATTTGATATGATATTTTATTAAATAATATTTATTATTCTTTTAGGAATCTATTCATTTATTTATTTAGTATTTTTTAGTCCAATGTCTAACATATATGTATTTTTTATTTTTATTTTTTATTTTGAAGGTTGAAAAATAAGAGATACAAATCACATTAAAGATTTGATATGATTTTTGTTCATTCCTTGGGCTCTGAATATGTTTTGTTGGCTAATCTTGAAAAAGGAGTCATTTTTTTGATTCACTTGCTGATTATAATTTTATTAACTTTTGTTATAATTTTATTAGTTTTCCTTATGTTTATCATTTTATTACCTTTCCTTTGATATATGAAGACCTAGTTTAGCCTATTTAAAAAATATAAAATATGCTATTTAAATGTTTTAATGTGAATTAAGCTTTTCAATAGAATTTCTGATCTGATTAGACTTTAAAAAAAGACTAGACTAGACGGGGATAAAAAGCTTGTGATGGACGATCGTAAATAAAACTTAGACCTAAAAAATTATTCGTAAGACATATTAGACCTTTTAAAACTTGGTTTGACTTATTCGAAAAAGAAACATAAGTTTAAACATGAGCGCGGGTTGACCCGCCAACCCGATCACCCAATCCAACCTAATCCGATTTTTACCTGTACCCGATCACTTTCGGGTCCGACCCAACCCGTTGAAACCCGCTTATATTTGGGTCGGGTAATGAGTTTAACAATTTGAACCCATCGACCCGACCCGATAACTAGTTATATATTTTTTTTAAAATATTTTGTTTGGATGGCTCAGTAGTCCAATAGGGTTTCATTACTCTTCTTCTTATTTAGATTTTCAGCTGCCTTCATCCACTTTCTTCAAGACTTCTAGAAGTCGCGCCGTTGTCCACCTTCTTCTTTTGTTCTACAGGTGCTCATAATTGATTTTATACGAATTAGTTATAATAAGATATTATTAATAAGTGATTTTTATATGAATGTTGATGCAAGGTGTTCATGCGTCTAGACTAAATACTGAACTCGTTTAATTTGTTTTGACATTGTAATCTCGTATATGCCTACTCATAAAATTCATATCTAATTTTAAGTGAGCAATTTAATTTAATTTGAGTTTAATACTATTTATTTAAATGTTATATTTTGTTATAGTTTTATGTAATAAAGGTATGAACAGAAGACTTATGCTTATAATGAATTTAGTTTAAATTTTTTACATTTGTTAAATATAATTTGTTTTAGTTAAATACTATTCATTTGAGTTAAATACTATTTATGAGCAAAATTGATGCTTATGCAAAAGCTTATGATGAATTTATTTTAAATTTTTTATATTTAAATCTCTTAAACACTTTTTTTTTAGTATTTTATTTGAAAATAGTAACTATAAACAAATGAATGGTACCTTATTAAACTAAATTGGTTAGTGGATTATCCGTAACCAGTGGCTAATGAGATAGGCCACGCACACCCCAAAATTTTCTCTAATCTTTTAAAATATACTTATTTTATTTTATTTATAATACTATAATTTGTTAAATAAAAATTAATATAGATTAAATCAGGTTTATCACATGAAATTTATGTTGTTTTAATTTTGGGTTCTATAATTTGTGTATCCTCGATTCATTTCGTATTTCGTAGTTCATTAAATGCCACTACTGTTGAAGCTTTGATTTATACCCAAAATTGGATCAAATCTCTTAAGAAAATTGATTTAGCAGCTGAGTTGATTGAAGTACAAAAATTGAGTCGGGTACGAATGTTTTATTTTAACTTTCAAATTAATTTTCCTTTATTTTTGTTTATTCTTTTAATCATTTGGTGTGCTAATGAGATTGTGTATTGTATTTAAAATTTTAGAGTTGTCTGAATTAGTTTTAATGAGCTTAACACAATCACTACTACATCTTAAGGTACTTGTTATTGCTTTGTTTAATGCATATTTTACTTATTTATTATTTCTCCTTCTTTATCTCCTCACTTTTATTATTAATATTTGTTTTTGCAGATTCCCAATTGTTTCCTTCATTACTTTGAGAAACTTGTTAAGTGCTTGTACTTGAAGTTGACATTGCTTAGAATTGATGAATTTTCATATTTTATTGATTTACTGTTGTTGAATTTATTTATGTATTTGAAGATTGCTGGATTTTTTTTTTGTGAGAGGTTGATGACTTTTTTAAAGAATTGCATAATTTGATTGAAATTTTATAGTTTTGAGACATTCAAGTATTAAATATATTTTCATTCAAGTAAAATAAAAAAATAGGTTATTATATATGTAAAACCCGCCAACCCAACCCAACCCAACCAATTTTTGATTGGGTCGGGTCGGTTCGGGTTAAATAAAAAAATACGGGTTTAGAACTTAACCCAACCCAAAGATAATCGATCGGATCGGGTCTTGGATTTTGTCAAAACCGGTCTAACACAACCCACGTACACTCCTAAGTTTACTAGTTGCAATTTATTATAGGATATATTTAGAAAATTTTTATTTAAAAGATTTAATATAATAACCAGATAAGATTTCTATTTTATCCATCTTTAGAAAAACAAAAGAAGATTTAATCATGTGATTGAACTTAAAATCTTAATTAAAATAATTTTTAATAATATTTTATTCATCTTCCGACCGAATGATTTAAAATACTCAATCTTATTAGGCATGACAATAGGGCGGATCGAGGGTGGATTTTATCTCCACCACCCCTGCACCCGACTAACCGGAGAAAACCCACACCCGTTCCCGTTTTTTAGCGGGTATAAAATTTAAATCCCTATCTCTGCTTGCTACGGGATTCGGGTTTCCCTGTCTATACCCACACTCATTCATATATATAAAATTATAAATTTAAATATCATATCTATTATAATTAATATAATAAAATAATTATTATTTGATAATAATAAAATCAAAAAAAATATTTTTTATATAGATGAGATTATGATTTCTAATATTTTAAAAAATATTAAATATACTCAAGATGTACATGTATATAAAATTTAAAAATTACAATAATATTACAAGTAGAACGGGTTCGAATGTGGGTGCGGAGTGAATATCAACACGCCAAATCCGTTCTCGCCCCTGAAATTTTAGAAAAAAACCTACACTCGCATATGCATCTAATTAAAGCTGACTTTCTCCGTCCAAAACGAATATATGTAAATGTGAATTATATTGTCACTCCTAAATCTTAACTCCCTTGTAATCAAAGAGGTAAAACCATAAAAAAAAAAGATCTCTTAAAAAAATTGCTAATAAATGCTTTAAAAGACATTTATCAAGCATCTAAAAAAAATGATATTAAAACTTGGATATGAAAAAAGGTCAAAATTTATTAGCATGACAAAAAAAAAAAAAAAAAAAAAAAAAAAAAAA
>JBBPBP010000001.1:29612423-29627461 GCA_037974735.1 Cicer chorassanicum
AAGATCTCTTAAAAAAATTGCTAATAAATGCTTTAAAAGACATTTATCAAGCATCTAAAAAAAATGATATTAAAACTTGGATATGAAAAAAGGTCAAAATTTATTAGCATGACAAAAAAAAAAAAAACAAAAGAAGATAATGATTGGGAGGAAGCACAGCCGGCAGGCAATAAATGAAAATGAAACCTCTGGCACAATAAACAAATTCCATAAACTCTCCCTTTCACGAATCTGTTTCTGAAATCTAAACTCAACTTAGTGATGACAAAAATCTTACATTTATTACATACTATCATATCACCCAGGAGAACGAACAATCTGCAATTCAACTCTTCACAACCCCATTGACCAAAATCATCAATCACACGTTACCAAATTTTTATAGCCGGAACTTCAAAAGGACCCTTCTTGTCAATTCAGTTTTTTAAATTGAGTTATTATTATTATAATTATTATTCTTCTTCCACATTGCGGAGTGAGGTTCTCTGATTCCGATTGAGATCTGAGAAGGGTGAGTAGTCTACTGTAATATGTTAATGTCAGAATTCACATGGTGAATTAGCATTGCATTTTTTTATTCAAATTCAATTTTGATTCTTTTTTATTTATTTATTGAATATTTAAATGGGGTTTTTGCTATAGTACTAGTAAGAGTTATTTGTCAATGTTTTAGTGTTTCTTCTCTATGATGACACGGACGCTGCTGACAAAGCTAATAATTTGAGAAAATTAATTAATTGAATGTAATCAATGTTACAAAGTTTCTTCTTTAGTTTTAAAGTCTAGTTGAGCTTGTAGATGAGGTCTCAGATAAGTGGTAAAAGTTCTCATCAGGACGGCCATCCGTACCACTTTTAATAATAATAATTTTCTCCTTCTCTAATTTTTTTATAAAGAAAAGCATAGTTGAGTTTTGTAATGTTATGGCTCTATGATTCTGGTTATGGTCATTGTAAACAATACTATAGTATTATTTTATTGTTGATTGTTGATGTTTGCAGGTTATGATGTCAAGAAGAGAGATTGGTGAATTAGAGAAGTTTGTTTTGTAGTGTTTGAGGTTAGGTGAATGGCAAGAGACCAGTTCGATTTGTTCTCCATGAAAAACTGGAGATGCTCTTGGTCTCTTGCTGCATCAATCGCATCGGTTGTGGCATTGGTTTCTGTTGTTCATCTGTTCTTGTTCCCTTTGACACCCTCTTTTGATTATTTTAAGCTAGCTTCAGATTCATGCGTTTCAAATAATGTATCATCAGCAGATTTAGTAAGCAACCATGGCTTGGAAGAACCTGCAATTGATTTGAAGTATCGGTTTCCAGCTGACTTGCACAGTTCAGTCGCTTATAAGGGTGCACCGTGGAAGGCTGAGATTGGCCGGTGGCTTTCAGGTTGCGATTCTATTACAAAGGATGTAAACATTTCTGAGGTGACAGTTGATATTCTAATTCTTAGCTTGTATTTCCTCTTTTTATTTTTTTGTTTCTTGTCTTATTTTTGAATTGTTTTTCAGAGGTTTTGTGTTAAGTTTTTGCTGAAATTGTATGGTTGTTATTGGCATTGAGTTGTTTTCTTATCACCTAATGTAAACTTTACTGATAAATAATGTGATTGGTTACAGATAATAGGCGGCAATGACTGCAAAAATGACTGCAGTGGCCTGGGAGTTTGTAATCGAGAGTTGGGACAATGTAGATGCTTTCATGGCTATGTTGGTTAGTTCTGTTTCCTACTTTCATTTTATTGACCAGGTACATAATGCTCTTTTAGAAGCTGCAAATAGTAGAAGATAACTCATTTTGATGATAATGCAGTTCTAGCTTTCTCATGTCATTTATGATATTCACAAACATTCTTGAATAATTGGTAAATCGGACACAATCACCATGTCAAGGACCTACTGGGTTGTTTTTTAACTCCAAGCATGCCTTAAATCATTTTCTCAAATAAAGAGTTTTTGTTAGATAACGAAGTGCTTTGGAGTTTTTATTAGATATATTTCCTGCAACATTTGTTCCACCAACTAATGGCTGACATGTTACTTTTTTCTGAGGCTCGTATCATTAATTTTGATCTTTGTTAAAACCGTGATACATTTAGATGTAAGATTCTTCTAGTGTTGAATAAATGAGAATAAATTTTAAATTTAATTCTACACATCCATAGGAAACCTTTCTCTTGTTATTCTACCAAAGAAGCTGGGAAGAAAGAACAAAAAGAGAATCAGAAATGAAAATACTCTTAATTTATTTTGGTACCATTTTTGGAATATTTTTGATAATTGCACCAAAACATAATTTGTTATTTGGTTTGAAAAATCATTCTATTTTCTGAGGTGACAGGAGATGGATGCATTGACAGACAAGAGTTAGAATGCAACTTTCCAGGATCACTACATGAGCCATTTGGACGATGGGTTGTATCAATTTGCCCAGCCAACTGTGACAAAACAAGGGCAATGTGCTTCTGTGGAGAAGGAACAAAATATCCATATCGACCACTGGCAGAGACATGTGGGTTTCAATTTAAGTATGTAAAATTGAATTACTAGTATTGTGTTTTAGTCTCTAGTTTTTTCTCAATTTACAATTTAAGTCACGCGCCTTAAATCTATTTCAGTCAGCCTTCTGAACCTGGTGGTCCCAAAATAGTGAACTGGACAAAAGTTGATCAAGATGTGTTCACAACTAATGGTAGTATACCAGGTTGGTGTAATGTAGACCCAGTTGAAGCATATGAGGGAAAGATAAAATTCAAAGAGGAATGTGATTGCAAATATGATGGTCTTTGGGGCCGATTTTGTGAAGTGCCTGTTCAATCCGTTTGCATTAATCAGTGCAATGGACATGGCCAATGTCGTGGTGGATTTTGTCAGGTGATTCCTTAGTTTAATAATGTGGCTGTTTACTAGAAAATTAAATACTTGCCATCTATTGCTTTTTCTTTGCTGACATAGGATTGGTTGGTAGTAAACAAATTACGACTAAAACTTGTTTGATAAAGTTTTTGTTTTTTTTTTTAATCTTGAAACAAATCACATAGGCTTGCAACTGAGGATACCTAACCTTCTGTAGAGGCATTTTTCAATTTGTGTGCATTTATGATTTATGATGGCAGTCAAGTTGTCAAATGCTAGAATCTATTTAAACTTGCAGTACTGCTGTAAACTCAATTCATCAACTTGTAAATGAAGTTGCACGAGTCCTCAATTTTTAAGATTCTTTATATTGAGACAACTTAAAATAAATATAGAACAGTAAGAATACAAAACCATTCAACCAAATAATAGAACATAGAAACAGAAATAACGCAACATTAAAAAACCATAACACAACAAGGAATCCCTTTAAATCGCACAGAAGTTTCTCAAGGAAAACACAAGGATAAATGAAATTACTCTCACATCTTGTGCAATATAGATCCTATTTTGTTTCCATCCGATTTCTGTAGGTAAGCTGAATGTTGCATATTTTTTATTCGACACTGTTCATTTCCATCCAATATCAATAGATAAATTGAATATAGTTTTATTTTCAGTGTGATAATGGTTGGTACGGAGCAGATTGCAGCATTCCATCAGTAATATCTTCTATAAGAGAGTGGCCTAGTTGGCTTCGTCCTGCTCGGGTTGATGTTCCTGACAATATTCATGTCAGTGAAAAATTAATAAATCTTAATGCTGTGGTGGCAAAGAAAAGGCCTCTTATATATATTTATGATTTACCCCCTGAGTTCAACAGTCTACTGTTGGAGGTTAGGATAATCTGTCAATTCTATTGATTACATCCCAAGATTTTTTTTATGTTTATCTATTTTTGTTTTACATTTATTCGTTTTGGTTATTATAGGGACGCCATTTTAAGTTAGAGTGTGTAAATAGAATTTATGATGGCAATAATGCAACAATATGGATGGAGCAGCTGTACGGTGCTCAGGTATTCCATGACATTTTTTTAGGAGCATTTCGGCTGGTAAAATTTATATCCTTCGCTATATATTTATATCGTGGATCTGCATGTCTGCAGATGGCAATTTATGAGAGTTTGTTAGCTAGTCCTCATCGAACTCTAAATGGTGAAGAAGCAGACTTTTTCTTTGTTCCTGTTCTTGATTCATGCATCATAACTCGTGGTGATGATGCTCCTCACTTGAGTTTGAAGGTATATTTTATTAATTGTTGTATTTACTGCAATGCATTTGTAGAATATACTAACATCAATGGTATGATGTACATGGATTTGCTTTTTGTCGACGTGCCTATTTAGTAATTTCAAAATGGAAATAAATTAAACAATAGTTGGATGTTATTTTCCCCCTTTTCGGATAGGTGGATGAAACTATTTTCAGTCATTTGTTACTTGTGTGTGCTTACTTCCATAAATACTCAGATTTTGTTACTCTTGGATTGGAGATCTGTTTTGGAATATATACTTGGATACATCTATGTATGTAGTGTTGGCTGCATACTTCATGTTTTATACTAATACTCCATTCGGACTCAATTATAAGCAAAAATATGTCTACATTTGTTGAACTCAAATATAAGAAAATGTCAACTAATGTATCCATATTCAATGTTATTAATACAAAATCACCCTTAATTAATTCCTTAATGTTGGGAGGAAGTGACCATTAAAATTAGGAGTAGAATAGTAAATGTATTTCCTTTTTTATATGAAATGAAGAAAATTATATGTACTTAACTACCATCCATAATTAGTGTAAAAATAGGTATTTTCGCTTATAATTGAGTCCAACTCCAAAGTAGTATTTCTCACTTTTTCTTGCATTTTATTGAACAAGTTTAGGAGCATAATGGGTTGAGGAGCTCTCTCACTTTGGAATATTCTAAAAATGCATATAATCACATTGTTGAGCAATATCCTTATTGGAATCATTCATCAGGAAGGGATCACATCTGGGTATGTGCAAGAAGATTGTCTTTTCCTATATATTGAAGATTTTTCTACAAAGTAATGTTTATCGTATTTGCTTATAAGAAACAAGTTCTAATAGTTCCACTTTTATCTCTGAAGGCAGTTTTTTTCGTGGGATGAAGGTGCTTGTTATGCCCCTAAGGAAATATGGAACAGCATGATGTTAGTGCACTGGGGAAACACAAATACAAAACATAACCATTCAACCACAGCCTATTGGGCTGATAATTGGGATACAATTTCGTCTGATAGAAGAGGCATTCATCCGTGCTTTGACCCTGACAAAGATCTCGTACTTCCTGCTTGGAAAGTTCCTGATGCTAACATGTTGACTATGAAACTTTGGGCTCGGTATAAGAACTTAATTGTTTTTTCTAGTCATGCTTGAATCCATTGTTTTATTTATATAGTTTTTGAAATCGAACAATGCAACTACATGTTTTGTTTTCAGGCCTCGTGAAAAGCGAAAGACACTGTTCTACTTTAATGGGAATTTGGGACCAGCTTACCCTCATGGAAGACCGGAATACTCGTAAGTTTACTAGAAAATATTTTGTTCAAAGAATGTTCACATTGTCTCTTGCTAGTAACCTTTACATTCTGGTTGCCTGAAGTTGTTTATGAAGTCGCCTAACTTCCCTCACTTATGAACAAACATTATTGGATGTTTTGATATATTTTTTTCAATGTTATAGAAGACACAATGTACTTAATGATGCAGGTATAGTTTGGGTATAAGACAAAAGTTGGGAGAAGAGTTTGGATCAAGCCCCAACAAGGACGGAAAACTAGGGAAACAACATGCAGAAGATGTCATCGTGACCCCAGTACGTTCTAATAACTATCATGCAGATATAGCAAGCTCTGTTTTCTGTGGAGTGTTTCCTGGTGATGGTTGGAGTGGACGCATGGAAGACAGTGTTTTGCAAGGATGCATTCCTGTGGTCATTCAGGTAATAGGTTATGCCCTTTTTTCCCTTATTCTTTTTCTCCCATGAACTAATTTAAAGGTTGACTTTGTTAAGCTCGTCATTAATTGTGTTGCTAGCAGCTAGCTTTTCGATTCAGTGAACAAGCTTTGTAACTACTAAGAATGTTTGCATCACTTTGATCCAGAGAAAATTGGGGTAGTTGCATTGTAGAAAAGATGGTAGAGTCTCATCTTAGGTGGCTTGGAAATATATGGAGAAGCCTTCTAGAAACACCGATGAAGATGGTTGATCATTTAGAGGTTAGTCTAGTGGTTAGAGGTAAACTAGGCCAGATCATTAGGAGAATTTTTTAGGTAAGTGGTCTTTCATTAGACTTAATAGATGATAGGACATTGTGGGGTAGATGAATTTATGAAGCTGATCCCACCTAGTGGAAAAAGTCTTGGATGTTCTTGTCAACAGATATACCTTTTGCTTGGGCCTGTACGTTTAAACAAATAGATGCTAACACAAAAGACTCATAATGCTTATATGTTATATCAATATAATTTGTGATTCATTTTCATAGAGTTTCATGGCATCACTAACCATGAGTACTCTAAAAATGATTCAGGGCCATCAATTATTGATGAAAGTAGCTTAATGAAGTTATCTTCTTCATGTGGATAGTCTTTTATATCTTTCAAAATTAATTACTAAATGACTGAAATTATCAATGATGGTAATTTTATGCCTTTTGCGCTTTGGTTTCCTTGTACTGTAGGATGGGATTTTCCTACCATATGAAAATGTACTCAACTATGACAGCTTTGCTGTTCGAATACCCGAAGAGGAAATTCCCAACATGATAAAGATTCTTCGGGTACTCATCTTCCCCATATTTTCTGTATCTTGTTTTTATTTTGTATTGCGTAGTTGATAATAAAACGTAAATCCACAGAATTTGCATATAGTTGTCATCTTAGACAAGAAGATTGTATAAATGGTTGGTGGTATGCAGGGATTCAATGATACAGAAATCAATTTGAAGCTAGCAAATGTTCAGAAAATCTGGCAAAGATTCTTGTATCGTAATTCTATTTTGCTTGAAGCTGAAAGGCAAAAAGCAGCTTTTGGACATGTTGATGATTGGGCAGTTGAATTCTTAAGATTGACAGAGGATGATGTCACCACCACTTTAATACAGGTATTTATCTTCCTTTGTCAAAAACTATTCTAAAATAGATGGTACACTTTGCTGAGGTATTAGCAACTAGATGCTGTGGTTCTTAAACCTCAAAGACATAGAAAGAAAACGAAGTTGGAAGCACAAAAATTTCAAAATTGAGTAAATACGCAAATTAGTTCTTGAAATTGTAGGGTTGTATGTTTCAAGAATTTGATTAAATTTGCCACTCCGTTGATATTTGTTCGGACACTAGAAAGACCTTAAGTTGGTAATATCAGAGGCTAAGTTGAAACTAAGTGAATAACGTTAGATTTGCATGATAACAGATCCAAGCAGAGGAATAAACTTGATTATTATTTTGCAATTTCAGGGATGAGTTTGAAATATTGATAATGTGAAAGACTAGATTGATACAACCCTACAATTTTACTGACTAACTTGAGTATTTACTCTTTTCAAATTTATTGCACAAAAAATCAGCATTTTATATAGAGAAAAAAGAAAAAAAATTCCAAATTGTTTTCAATATAGAAATAGCAACTCTTTTGAAGTCAACCAACAGAACCATTTTAACAAATTATGTTTTTTAAGGCTCCCTTATAGATGAACATATGTCATCAACATTAAGTGCTATGAAACTTATCGGTGTATTTGTCTATATTTCACATTTTGACCATGGTTTTTGTATTAAACAAGGTTTTGCATTACAAGTTACATAATGACCCTTGGAGGAAACTAGTTGGCCACAACAAGAAGTTTGGATTACCTAACCAATGTGTGGTAAACACCAACTGAGGAGGAGTAAGGGAATTACTTGAAGGAGTCAAGGTTAAATGTGTAAAAAAAGGTGAAGGTCAAGTTCCTAAAAGATGCTACCATCTTCAGTGCAGCAAATCATTCAACCAGAGTGGACACACATGAATTTTTCCCTTCTCACATTAAATGTGTGCATGTATAAGTGAATTTTGAGTTACTTTTTTATGTGTGTTTGTCTCTCAAGCTGTTTCACCGTAGAATTGTAAAATAACAAGTGCGTGTGCTTGGTTAAATGCACATAATTCATTTATTTAATATATTTAATTAATTAATATTTATAATACAATAAAAAACTAATTAAAGAGAAAATAGCTTCTAAATAATATGCATCCTATTTGAATTGTTAAATTAGAAATTTAATATAGTTTAATAACTATGCAATAAAAATGTAAACAAGTTTTACTTACATCTAATCATAATTTCACATGTTTTACACTGTTGTAGATGTTTCTGCTAGAAATGATATCATTGAATGTATGTGAAAATTATGTTTGCACTGTCGTGGCCATTAAACATCATAATATTCACAATGTCCGTAAAAAAAATTAAAAAGAAAAAACAATATTCCCATAAATATGCGGGGTTTGTCACTTCTAGAGAAATGTTAAAAAATTAATGACATGACTAAAGAGATAAAAATAGGTTAAATTGTTTTTTGTTTTTTTTTTTTAATATACAAGATTTAATTGTGTTTTTGACCTATGTAGCTCCACCAATGTGTGATTTTGGTGCAAGTGTTTTAATTTCTCATATTTTTTTTAGTTATGATAATCAAAAGAAATTTCATTAAATTATAAGGAGCACCGATTATACTCCGTTCCACAGTACAGATCAAGGAAACAAAAATACAGTTTATTTAGGTGAAGAGACTAACAACTAGACAAGCAACTCAATGGACAATTACACCAATCATTAATACTCTTATTTTTCCGATTAAACTATGAGTTGAAAACTTGTAGTGTAGCGTTGAAAGTCATGTATCTATGGAATTCTAAGTGCGAATGATTGACTAATTGTAGAATGTGCATAAGTAGTGTTTAAGTGTTAGCATTGGTGATGACAACAAGTGGAGTTGTTTCTCTCACTTCTAATTTGGAGGAAAAAATTGTTTTAGGAGGGTAGAAGGTAAGATCCAAGTCTTATGATATACTTTCATCGTACTATTTTGTGTATTTCTATTTTATTATACTTTATTTAGTAAAGTTTTGGTTTTGTTGGTGTATCATGAATTTATTCAAGGTGTAATTATTTTTATAACTAAAATAATTTTTATTTGACATTGAATTTTTGTCGAAGTTAAAAAACAAAAATTTTACGTTTTAATAATTTGAGTGAATTTTATCGATCGTAAAATCTTGAAACAAATTATGATTTCTTTAGATAATTTTTTATATAAATTTAGAGTGAGTTTATATTTTTGACATTTAAAAATATTAAACTGGAGATTATCAAAAGAGCGTGTTAGTTCCTTTTCAACTCTTAAATAATTATTAAAATTTTGGTGGTAAATTAAGCTGGGATTAAATGAAAAGTTTTTTTATTGTGCAAATATTTTCATGATTTATTTATTGGATAATTTTTTGTAGAAATATTTCTAACTGAAATTTTAATGATATTAGGGAATCGAGTAAAATATAATTATGTTTAAATTTTTGACAAATTCCGAATCCCACCATTTTTTATTAGAATATGTGGTGAAAATATTTTTCTAAATTGATATTAGAAAAATTTGTGGGTAATAATTTATTTGCGAGAGGGTAAAAATTTGTTATCTACAAATAATTTTACAATAATTAATTTATGTAAAATTTATTAGTGATTTGAGTTGCATCGAGTAGATATTTTATGGAGAAAACTAGTGATTTGCATAAGATTAAGAAAATATCTAAATATTTTATTTACTATATAGTAAGACATGAGTGGACCAAAATGAGCCACATCTCTCTCAATTTTTCTTAATGAAAGAACTTGGCTCTAAATTGGAGTCTTAGAAACATGTTTTCCCCTTGCTTTTCTCCCTCTAATAAAACGAACTTCTCTCCCTCTTTCTTTAAACATTTTTTTCTTCTAAGTGTGAGAAGAAACATTGCTTCTTTAGATCTTGATAGTGGGTTATGATCTTTGAATAAAAGTGCCCACCTTGCCTTGGTGATCATCAAGAGTATTAGAAAGTGGAAAGAAAAAAAATTATTCTCTCCCTCTTTTTCCTCAAGGCCGCAAGGCCTTTTTATTTGGGAGTTGGAGTTTTAAAGTTTTACTTCAAAAATGTTGTAGATCCATGTATTGTAACGATAAATCTCAAAGAAATAAAAGTGGATTTGGGACATTTTGATAGTTTGCAAAAAAGTGATTTATGTTAGAAATTTGATTTGGGACCATTTGAAGTGTTATTTGAAAAAATGAATTTGTGTTAGTAATTTGGTCTTTGAAGGTTTTGTTGTTTTGGTTGTTAAAAAGACCTTTATATGTATATTTAGAACCATGGATAAAAGTATTTTTGGAAGATGAATTTTCTCAATTCCACTTTCTCTAATGACCGAACCAAAAATAAAATCTTAGGATTTTGTAATTTCAAAATTTTCTTTTGGACAAATGGGAATGTGATATTTGATTTAAAAAGGTTAAGAAACTAAAGTTGTTTATTTTAATTGTTGTTGAAAATCTTAAGGTTTTGAAAAAGTTAGTAGTTTTGAAGTCTTATTCTTTAAGAAAGAAAAAGTCTTATTCTTTTAGATAAAGTTTGGAAACAAATTTAACAAGATGTGTTTTAAAAACACGTGTTTCAATTAATCTATCTCAAAAGGAATTGAGTTTTGAAAATTTATGAGATTTAAAAATATCTTGAAAGTATCCTCTTTGAATACCTTGAAAATTTTATGGGATTGTTAGTCCTTGATAATTTTTAATACACCTTTTAGTGAGGGAAATGCAAAACCTTAGATGGATTGTTTGGAGGTAGATATCCGAATTAGGGTTATGTTAGGAAGTGTTTGAGAGTTTGTTTTAATTTAAGAAGTTCTTGATTTAAAGGTACAAGAGAACTTATAGGAATCGACATTTTTGTTGCGAAACACCTGCAAAGTAAGGGCTCCTTCCAAGTTTTAGTTTCACTTGAAGGGACTTGTTTGTTATATGTGATTGGTGTTTTTGGAATGGTGATTTGTGCAATTGATGTCAATGTGAGTTTATAAC
Organism: Cicer chorassanicum; assembly: GCA_037974735.1. Classification (NCBI taxonomy): domain Eukaryota; kingdom Viridiplantae; phylum Streptophyta; class Magnoliopsida; order Fabales; family Fabaceae; genus Cicer; species Cicer chorassanicum. Next base: position 29,623,466 of record JBBPBP010000001.1, read on the forward strand.
CGTTAACATGCGTGTATGACTATGCGCTATGAAATTTGTTGAAGATAAATTGTCGTGAGTATGCTCTGTAAAAGGTTGTTGAAAAATTATTAGTGTTTAATGAGTATTAAAAGTAGAGCCTTTTAATAACTGCACTTACATAATAATTATTGAGAAAGAGTCATAGTATGCTCATGCATTCATGATTACGTGTGGTATTCCATAGAGTTGGAACCCACCAATGGTTGTCTGGAGGGACTACAATATCCTGCTGGGATTATTGAGTCGTAACTATCTGGATTGATTTCACATTGGATCAAGATGATCTGTGGACAAGAGGTTCACACCCCTTTGGGGAGGGTTCGAAATTCTGAAATCATGTGCACTGACATATTAACATTGCATTAGGGTGCTTTGACCGAGTTGTGTTTGATACCATGAAAAATATGCATGCTTTATTAATGGTTTTTATGCTTTTATAATTGCCAATTATTATATGTTAATATCAGTTGGTGACCCTTTCTATTATTGTGGACCGAACTTAACGCCCCAAGTTTTTGTGGATCGAGTTATGCCGAGACTATGACGTGGTGGAAGCATAGTGGTGCGAAGAATTGGATTTGTGGCCATATGCCTTAGACTCGGTGTCACCGGTGGGTCTCCATTGCTCTAATGCCCTTGTATTGAGTTGTAATAATCAGCTTAGGGGTAGTCGGGATGTCAGTTTTGAAACCCTCATTGTTGTATTTAATTCAATGTAAATTTACATTTTAAAATATAGATGTTTTATTTTAAAAGTTTTCGTTTACCTTGAAAATGCGTTGTTAATTAATTTTCTTTAAAAGATTTTTGAGAAATTTTTGATTTTATAAAGGAAAAATTTTACTGTGAAAATCGGGGCAGTACAAACTTCAACCCACATATTGTAATTGATCCATAAAAATTGTAACTTTTGGTTTAAGGTGTTTAAAACTTAAAACAGATAAGCAAGGGTTGTGATTTAAGGTGTTGTCTAGAAAATACGAAGTTATAGAAGGACGGGGGATTAATAATGGTTGTCTTGATTCTGTTTGGTGGAAGAATATCCAAGGTTTGAATAGGGGTAGTATTGGAGTGCATGGACATTGGTTGTTAAAACCAGGATGATTTGGAGAACAAATTCCTTATCTTGTTTTGATGATAACAAGAGGTTTTTTTTGTAGGAACAATTTAATGCACTAATAATTTATTTGAGTGTGCAGAAAATAAGATAGAAGAAAACCCAAAAATTAGAGGAAACACCCAGGATCAGAGGAAGCGACTCGAATAAGAGGAAGCGCCTCAGATAAGAGGTAACACGTCCACCAGAGAATACCATTAAAGGATACCACCTAAGCGTACCACTAGAGGATACCACCACAACATACCACCAGAGGAAAAGAAACAATAATAAGCAAACATATCAGAGGAAAGGAACAACACTTTCCCTTCGTTGTGTTGTGCATCAGAAGAAGCAAACAAATTAAGAAGAAATGGAATAGAAAGGATAAGAGGAAAAGAACAACACACACCCTTCACTATGTTGCGCATCAGAGGAAGCAAGCAGATTAAAAGGAAATGGATTAAAAGGACATATCAAAGGAAATGAACAACACACACCTTTTGCAGTCTCCAAAGGAGATGTCTCTAAGGATCTGCCTTTGCCTCTAAGTATCTGTGTCTAAGGATCTGGCTCTAATAATCTGCCTCCAAGGTTTCACCTATGAAGATAAGATTATGAAGTCCAGTGCAACATGTTTCAATAAGCTACCTCCAACAAAGCAATATAGGTAAGCATTTGACTCTGATGTACAATGTTGAATCTGCCCCTACTAAGTTGCCTATGGCCAGTAATTCAACACTATAAGATGATTGGGTTTGACTATGAACTTCATACCACGTTTGACATTGATGAAAAGTCAAAGCAACAAAAAGTCAACAAAAAGAAAAAGTTAACGTATCATTTTTCATGGTTAAAAAAGTCAACGTCTGTGACTCTAATAAAAGTCATGACTCTAGAAGTTTACTTTGAACACACACGTTTTACACACGACTCATAAACAAAATCTGATGAAGGCTCACTGCCTCTGATTTTGATACTAAAGATTCAAATGTCCAAGCGGTTACTTTTGTCCACACTTAAATGGATTAAAGTGCCCAGTCAATCACATTCTTAAATTGCACCGAATTGAATGTCTTATCAAATACAAACTGCCAAATTCAAATTCACGACAACAGATCTATCCAATCAAAGTTAGTGAGTTTAAATTTCATATGCTCTGATTGAGAAATTTCATATGCTTAGAAATTATTTAGTACTACATTGTATCATTATCATTATTGTGTTAAATCCGTGAGTTTAAATTTCATATGCTCTGATTGGGATAAACCCAAAAACAAAACAAAACACTTGTGTAACCTGCCCGATAATGGTTGTATACCTCAACGACTTGTGGTTTTCAAGTTGGATGTTGAGAAGAATTAACTTGTGAAGTTAATAAGTGGTTGTAATTTGGTTTAATTTACTGGATTATATCCTTCTAGGTGAAGGGACTGGACGTAGCTATGGGTTTGGTAATGAACTAGGATAAATTATTGTGTTATTCATCTTTCCTCTGTTAACTTCCTCTGTCTTTACTGTTTTTATTTTCACCCATTAGTTAGCCCATAATTTTGTTTTTAAAAATCGAATACACAATTCAAACCCCCAATTTCTTGTGTATTTTTCCACCTACATTGGTTTTCAAATAGATTGGTGAAAAAGGTAGGTATTAGTGAACAAACTAGTTATTGGCTTGAACCTTGGTTACTTGGAAGTGTGTTGTGAGAGAGATTCAGTAGACAATTTGAGATTCTTAATGATAAAAACAACCCAATTATTGCCTTAATGATTCATATATATGTATAGACGGAGGTGGGGGTTGATGGTGTAAGGTTGGGTGGAGGCGAGGGCTTTTTCAGTGGGAGCGAGATTTAGTCGAGGAATGTTGTCTGTTGGTGGCTAATCTTGTTTTGCAGGATGGAATTGAGGTCACTTGACAATGGCCATCAATTCATAGCAAAGTGTTTGTGGTGAAACAGGCTTACAATTTGTTGATGCAAAATTTTGAAAGCTACAATGTGCCAGAACATAAGGTTACTTGAAATAAATTGGTTCCTTTAAAGGTTTCTTTGTTTGCTTGACATTTGTTGCAAAATTGTATCCTTACTAAGGATAGTCTTATCAAAAGAGGCTTGTTGGAAGTGTCGTCCGCCTTTTGTGTAAATGTGTGTGGTATGGAGGAAAATGTTCACCATTTTTTTTAATTGTTTGCTTTTTGGATCGGTATCACTACGCGAAAAAACGCTTTTTACAGCGCTTTTTTTAAGTCAATTACAACGCTTTTTTAAAAAAGAAAGCGTTGTAGTTACCAGCGCTGTAAAAGGATACAACATCGCTTTTATTTAAAAAAAAATGCTGTAAAAAAGGTGGATATTCAGTGTGCATTTTGAAGTGTGCATTTTCCAATGTTGCTCTAGATCATGCTATTTTGTTTGGTGGGCTTGGAATGGAAGGTAAAAGAGTTACCAATGTGTTGAATCTTATCTAGTTTGCATGTGTGTGGTCCATTTGGAAGATGAGAAATAATGTTGTTTTCCATCATCAAGAGTTTAATGTTGATCATATTTTGGAGAACATCAAAGTCATGTCGTGGTGTTGGTTAAAACATCGAGAAAATACTTTATTTTATATTTGATTCTTTGACGTCTTCAACCTTCTCTATCTATTCTTCTTGCGTAGTAATTCCTTTTCTTCTTGGCACTCATGTTTTGTTAGGTAGAAGAAAAGTCATCCGTTGTTTGGGTGTCGATGCTATTTATTTATTTTTTATGTTCTTTTAAACTCTATGTAATTTGGCTAGGCACACCTCGTGCTTCGCTATTTTTATTTTATATATATATATATATATATATATATATATATATATATATATATATATATATATATATATATATATA
>JBBPBP010000001.1:29642761-29652799 GCA_037974735.1 Cicer chorassanicum
GGGGGGGGGGGGGGGGGGGGGGTTGGTAGACCTGTCAAAACGGGCTACCCGACCCATTTAGAACTTAGTTCTATATGCCTATTTTAAAACAACTTATATGATATTCTAGATCATTAAAAATACACAATAAAATAACACACAAACTAAGTTCGAAATTCGGATTTTCTAATTAACACAAACTCGATTCAAACAACACATTATCCAAGACAACACATTATCCAAACAACACACAAATTAAAATAAGTTCAAATTGCCAAAAACAACTTAGATTTGTCTAGCATGGCACAAATGAAAAACTTAAATCAAATTGTCGTATACCGTATTCCGTATGTCGTGTGCCCGTGGAGTGAGATGAGGGAGACCGTGAGTTTGTATGTGAGAGTGCCGTCACATTTCCCTTCAAAATAGGGTTTGTACTTTGTTGTGTCTTTGTGAATTCTTAAAAAAAAATGGAACCGGCCCAATTTAATTTTTGTTTGTTCAGGCCTTTTTTTTAAGACCAATTTTACTCTTTTTATTTTTTAAAAATTTATTATGCGGGCTGCGGGCTACCCGGTACCCATACGGGCTAACCCTAATGAGTAACGGGTTTATTTGGACCGGGCTCAAAAGCCCTGAAAAAATTCGGGCTGAAATTTTTAGGCCCAAGCCCTATGTTTTAGCGGGCTGGGCGGGCCAGCCCATTTTGACAGCTCTAGGGGTTGGTACCTGCAAAGACATTCTGACGTCAAAGTAAGGCAAGGTGCAAACAGATAGCTAGTATAGTGAGTAACGAGTAAATTGTGTGACACTTGGAGGGTAAACCCCTTATTTATAATGTGGTTGGACTCTGTTCTGTTGTTATTATTGTTGAGGTGACCATTAAGGTCATAGTGGAATTGTTGTTACTTGAAACGTAACTGTATACTGAGATAGACAACGAGTTTTATCTGGTTTAACTGTGATTTCCGACGTGTGGAGTGTTAACAACACTTCGGTGCTTCTAGATTTCTTGTTCATGTATTCGTGCGCTGGAAGGGATGATGTCGAAGGTTAAACATCGAGTTCATCATATGAAGGATTTATTGGATAAGACCTCAATAATGGATTCGTTTGCTTCACTTCGCATTGGGCTTTTTCTGTAACTGATCCATAATATCTTAGGGTTGATCCTTTCAGACTGACACCATTACAATATTTTTTTTTTTAATTAGATAGGATTGATTTTTTGTGATTGATTTATTTTCAAACAAAATTAAATATTAGCCATTTAAGGCACGTTTTCAATGAAAATAAAATAAATTTTTTGATTTTACCCTAATTAGTAACTAATTGATATATTATATCCTAAATAATTTAAACCTAATCCGCCACTATAAGTAGAGGTTAAGTATTTAGAAAAAAGGGGAAAGAAGAAAAAAAGAAATTTTCTTAACTATATTGTTTGAATCTATATACAGGTGAACCACTTTTGGTTTGCCGCTGCACCATTCTAACACAATATTTTTTTATAGATTTAACTCATTTAAAGGGATAAGTTAGTAAAGTGAGCAAATTACAAGTTAATATTATAATCACTATCAACAATTGAGTTATTAATCAACAACGGATAATACTCAATTTAGAGGAGCCATATTCGTTCTCCATACATGCTCACTTCAACTCGTATTAAAACAAAAAAAAGAAGAAAAATCTGCTTTTTTAATGCCTATCTTCATATCATTGCCATGATAAAATCAAACCGACCCTTTTGCGCGCCTCTGTTGTCATAACTAGTCCAGCCAGCTTGTGTGCCCCTAGCATCCCCCTGCTCATTCGTCCTTGTTGCGCGAATCACCATTATCGCGCATTCGCTTATGCATTTTCTTTTTGCATCTTTAAAAATTTGAAGATGATAGGTCGGTCATGGGTTTGACCCATGATCTGTCTCAAAAAAAGGGGGAATAAACAAAATAACAACAAAGACCACATTCACAATTTGGGCTTCTTGCTAATCTTTCTTCAGTTCGTTATAACATAACATTCAATTATTATTATTTTTGACCAAAAAAACATTCAATTTTTATTTTTTATATAAATAAAATTTATTAATAATAAAATAGACCAACCCATAAATATTTTCTAAAAAGTGTTACGTGTGTTTTGATTTTTCTATTGCACTAGTGATATATAAAAGTAATGGTTTTCTTTTGTCAAACCAATTAATAAAGAAATATTTGTATCCCTTATTTAATTTAATTTGGATAGTTTATATTTTTATGTTTATTGTTTTTGTGGTAAAATAAATAAAAATAAACTAATTCCGATTTTTATGCAATTTCTAGACTTTGGGTATTGAAGATCCAAGATTAAAAGTGCCAGCATAATTTGAGATTTTAGTGGAGTGCACACAATTTGGAGATTCAAGTTTTACCTATAATCAAATTCAATGTCTATTGATGACTGAACAAATTATTGAAAGTTTATAAAGCAAATTTATCTTGTGTTTGGTATTTAGCAATTTGGTCTTAGCTATTTGCGATAAAATATTTCCAATGACATAAATATTCTGAAAATCGTTTTAAAATCACGTTCGGCCGTTGGCAGCACGAAACTCTATTCATCCTTTTTAGTTTTCAAAAAAACACGTAGTGTAACAGTTTTAAGTCTAGTTGAGCTCATCGAATAAGTGGGTGAAGTATTAATAGTTTGACCTTATAATTTAAGTAATAAATTTTCAATCCCCAATCTTTTTGGGACGGTAATTAGTACCACTTTTATTAATAATGATGGTTAAATTTACACTTTTAATTCTTTAATTTATTTTTTTTAATTAAATACCACTCGTAATCTCTTAACTTAATTTTAGTCATTTTTTTTTTCCATTTGATCCTTTATGTTTTTAAATAATTTAAGCGTTACCCTTTAAGTGGGGTTCCGTTAAGAAAAAGTTAAAAAATCCCTCCTCCGTTTTCAGAAAAAGTTACCTTTATGTTTCGGAAATATTTTATAAAATTTTTCAAAGTTTGTTTTAAATTTGGTAGTAGGATTGACTCGTTAAAACTGAAGTTATGAGGTATTTATACTCCATTGACATCACTTCAGATCAGTGACAATCGTTCATAGAGGTTTGATGAACATATGGAACGATACAGAGGAGAGATTTTTTAACTTTTTCTTAACGGAACTCCACTTACAGGGTAACACTGAAATTATTTAAAACCATAAAGGATCAAATCGAAAAAAAAGAAGATAAATAATTAAATCGTTAACCGAAATTAAGTTAAGGGACCACGGGTGGTATTTAGTTTTTTTTTTTCACTTTTATAAATAATAATGACAAAATTACTCTTTTAGTCTTTAAAACAAATATAGTTAAGGGATTAAAATAATTAGGAAATGGATTAAAGGATAAAAAATGTAATTTAATCAATAATAATTTATCCCTTCTCCCATTTTCTTATTTAAAAAGAAGAGTCTTATTAAGCTTCGTAATGGTATGGCTATGTGATTCTGAATACGATCATTTGTAAGCAATTATATACTATTTTTTATTTTATTTTTAGATAAGCACTATTATTTTATTTTTGTTAATTTGTTGATGTTACGGGTTATTATGATGTCAAGAAGAGAGATTGATGAACTAGACGAGTCACAAGTTTATTTTATAGTTTTGAAATTTGGTGAATGACAAGAGACATATTAGATTTGTTCTCCATGAAAAACTTGAGGTGTTTAAATCACTTTAAAATATGGACTTAGAAAATAACTTTTGAACTTATTTTTTTGTAAATGAATTTTTTAGTGTTGTAAACATGTATGTATAACAATTCAAAACACACATGTCGATGTTCTAATAAGAACAAAAACTGTTTGCATAATAATTTTGTACAAACTAAAATATGCGATTTTTTTTTATATATGAACTAAAAGTAAAATTTCAAAATTTTATAGATATCATATCTTGATCTTCTTAAAAAATCCATAATTTTGATTGTGCAAATTGTTTTTATTTTAATTAAATTTTAGATACCATTTCTAGTAATTGTTTTACCTATAATCAAATTCAATGTGTATTGATGACTGAACAAATTATTGAAAGTTTATAAAGCAAATTTATCTTGTGTTTGGTATTTAGCAATTTAGTCTTAGCTATTTGCGATAAAATATTTCCAATGGCATAAATATTCTGAAAATCGTTTTCAAAATCACGTTTGGCCGTTGGCAGCACGAAACTCTATTCATCCTTTTTAGTTTTCAAAAAAACACGTAGTGTAACAGTTTTAAGTCTAATTGAGCTTATCGAATAAGTGGGTGAAGTATTAATAGTTTGACCTTATAATTTAAGTAATAAATTTTCAATCCCCAATCTTTTTGGGACGGTAATTAGTACCACTTTTATTAATAATGATTGTTAAATTTACACTTTTAATTCTTTAATTTATTTTATTTAATTAAATACCACTCGTAATCTCTTAACTTAATTTTAGTCATTTTTTTTTTCTCGATTTGGTCCTTTATGTTTTTAAATAATTTAAGCGTTACCCTTTAAGTGGGGTTCCGTTAAGAAAAAGTAAAAAAATCTCTCCTCCGTTTTCAGAAAAAGTTACCTTTATGTTTCGGAAATATTTCAGAAAAATGTTCAAATTTTGTTCTTAGTTTGGTAGTAGAATTGATTCGTTAAAACTGAAGCTATGTGGTATTTATACTCCATAGACATCACCTCAAATCAATGACAATCGTTTCTAGAGGTTTGATGAACATATGTAATGATTCAGATGAGAGATTTTTTAACTTTTTTTAACTTTTTCTTCATGAAACCCTACTTAAAGGGTAACGCTAAAATTATTTAAAATCATAATGGACCAAATCGGGAAGAAAAAAAAAGATAAAGAACTAAATCGTTAACTGAAATTAAGTTAATGGACCACGGGTGGTGTTTAACCTATTTTTTTTTGTTTTCACTTTTATAAATAATAATGATAACATTACTCTTTTAGTCTTTAAAACAAATATAGTTAAGGGATTAAAATAATTAAGAAATGGATTAAAGGATAAAAAATGTAATTTAATCAATAATAATTTATCCCTTCTCCCATTTTTTTATTTAAAAAGAAGAGTTTTATTGAGCTTCGTAATGTTATGGCTCTATGATTCTGAATACGGTCATGTTAGATCTTTTATTGGGGGTATGCTGCAAATCTTGAACAAGAAGATTATGAAATTGATGATAATGAAGGTTGCACAAATAAACTCCAAAGTGTGTGTATCACACTAAGCTTTAGGTTCGATTCACCCCCACCAATCTATATATATTGGATGCAAATGGGTTAACTAGCGAATCCCTTTCAGGATACTTTGGAATCCTTGAAGTGAATTGCACATTCACATCAAGCCTATCGATCAATGATAGTTTACAAAATAAAGTTCTTTCAGTTACTCTCGTGCACTAGAGAAAAGAAGAAATGACTCAGAAATATTTTTGACAGAAATTTAGTTCATGTAACATGAAAATTGTGTTCTCCATTCTACCTTTAAAGTATCTCTATTTATAGAGAAACTCATACCAATTAGAGAAATAAAACAACTCTTGAACTCATACCAATTGGTGAAAGAAAACAACTCTTGAGTTTGAATTAAACTCAAACATTGGTAACTTAACATATTGTAACATTTGGTAACTTAATAGATGCATTGGTTTGAATTAAACTCAAGCATTGCAACCACTTGACCAAGTGATACGTTAGGTTATTTAATTTTGCTACATTAATATAGCTAATAGAGAATTTCAAATATATTTTGGAAATTCCCCTCACAAACTTAATTTTAGTCATTTATCTTCTTTTTTTTCCTCGATTTGGTCCTTTATCTTTTAAATAATTTCAGCGTTACACTTTAAGTGGGATTCCGTTAAGAAAAAGTTAAAAAAATCCCTCCTCCGTTTTCAGAAAAAATTACCCTTTATGTTTTAGAAATATTTCAGAAAAATGTTTAAAGTTTGTTCTAAGTTTGGTAATAGGATTGATTCGTTAAAACTAAAGCTATGAGGTATTTATACTCCATAGACATCACTTCAAATCAGTGACAATCGTTTCTAGAGGTTTGATGAACATATGCAATGATTCATAGGAGGAATTTTTTGTAACTTTTGTAACTTTTTCTTAACGGAACCCCACTTAAAGGGTAACGCTGAAATTATTTAAAAACATAAAGGACCAAATCGGGAAGAAAAAAAAAAGATAAAAAAATTAGTCGTTAACTGAAATTAAGTTAATGGACCACGGGTGGTATTTAACCTATTTTTTTTGTTTTCACTTTTATAAATAATAATGATAAAATTACTCTTTTAGTCTTTAAAACAAATATAGTTAAGAGATTAAAATAATTAGGAAATTGATTAAAGGATAAAAAATGTAATTTAATCAATAATAATTCATCCCTTCTCCCATTTTTTTATTTAAAAAGAAGAGTCTTATGGAACTTAGTAATGTTATGGCTCTATGATTCTGAATACGGTCATTTGTAAGCAATTATATACTATTTTTTATTTTATTTTTAGATAAGCACTATTATTTTATTTTTGTTAATTTGTTGATGTTACGGGTTATTATGATGTCAAGAAGAGAGATTGATGAACTAGACAAGTCACAAGTTTATTTTATAGTTTTGAAATTTGGTAAATGACAAGAGATATATTAGATTTGTTCTCCATGAAAAACTTGAGGTGTTCTTGGTCTCTTGCCGCAACAATTGCTTTGGTTGTGGTATTGGTTTCTATAGTTCACATGTTCTTCTTCCGTTTGACACCTTCTTTTGATTGTCTTAAGCTAGTTTCAGATTCTAGCATTTCATCTAATGCATCATCAGCAGCAGTGTTATCAAATGGCTTTGGAAAGGCTGCAATCGATTTGAAGTATGAGTTCCCGACTCACCTGCACGGTGCACACCCTTATAAGGGCGCACCGTGGAAGGCTGAGATTGGCCAGTGGCTTGCAAATTGCAATTCTCTTACAAAGGATGTCAACATTTCTGAGGTGACAATTGGTGTTGTTAGAATCTATTTTGTTAGAAATTTAAAAAAAAAAAAAAGTTGTTTTATGTTTGTTCAACACAATAGTAATTATATATTTTTTTAAAAAAAATCTGTTATAAAAAATAATTTTTATCAAAAACTACTTACAACTATCTTATTTTAAGTAGTTTTTAGATGCAAGAAATAGATAAAAACTATAAAAATAATTATTTTTATTAAAAAAAGTAATTGTTTTTAAATAAATTGTCACGATCTTTACTATTTTTGTTTCTTGTCTTTTTGTGTTGTTATTTCAAGAATTTAGATTCAATACAGTTGTTAATTATATACATTTACGAAATCATTCAATTGATATTAGACGGTCCAAAAACACGGAAGGACATTGGGTGTTAGTTGGTTTTTGTTGAAGTTTTATGGTCCTTATTAGCATTGTATTGATCTCTGATTAGCAAAAGTATTTTTTTGTCGCTTGTGATTTTTTTGAGGAGTTTAATAATATGATTTGTTACAGACATTACACGGCAATGAGTGCAAAAATGAGTGTAGTGGACGGGGGGTTTGTAATCTGGAGTTGAGACAATGTCGATGCTTTCAAGGTTATACTGGTTAGTTCTGTGGACCTACTTTCATTTTATTGATTCACAAGGTACATGCTGCTTGATTACAACCTGCAAATAGTAGAAGATAAACAAAGAAGAGTTTTTCATATATGAAATGAAAATACTAGTATGCTGTGATTATAATTTGTTTTTTGAGAGTGCAATCTTTGAGGAGAGTTCAAAACATTTAATATAAATTATTTTGTTTGGAAAAAAATTTAGATAATTTTTAAATGAATTTTTTTTAGATTCCTTTTATAAAATTTAAATTTACAGAATTTTAAATATTAGTTAAAATTTAAGAATTTTAAAATTTTTCTTTACTTTATAATATATAAATCATAAAATGGTCTCTATTATTTTTTTAAATTTAAAATTTTGATCCGACGTGTTTTAAAGTTTGCATATTAATCATATATTTTTAATTGTTTGGAAATTGATTGCTAAAAATTTTCAACTTTTGCAAAATATCCCTCAACTTTTTAAAATTTTCAGATTTGGCTTAAATTTAATTTTTATTTTTGTCCCATTTTTTTTTAAAGTTATAAAAAAAAAGTAGCACAACTTTAAATAAATAATTATTCAATCTAAACAACAAAATTTATAAATGAATGAAATGCAATTGAAACATTTTGCATTTTAAAATTTCTAGGAATTTTTCAAGTTCCATCCTTATTATTTTATAATATATGAATCATAAAAGTGGTTCTTATAATGTTTATAATTTTGACACTATATATTTTAAAATCTGCATATTAATCCCTATAATTTTTAGATTTTTTTGTATGGTGGTCCCTAAATATTTTTAAATTTTGCTAATTAGTCCCTGTAATATTTGAAATAGTCCCTCCACTGCTCCACAATTTCCTTCTCGACCTAAATATTTTATTTTTTACTTTCACCCACAACTTTGTGAAATTTATATAATAACTCAATTTTAAATAAACAACTCTTTTATTTAAATAACAAAATTTATAAATAAAGGAATTGAATTATAACATTTGAATTACTTAAAATTTTAAATTATCTAAGAATTTTCATTCACTTTGCCGAAACAACTCATTTTGGTATATATATATACACACCATATATCAGACGTTTCTGTTTTCATCAATCTGCATTCCCCGAATTTTGTAGGATACATTAGCTTATAGCTTTAATCATATTATCTAGAGAAAAGTTTTTGTACACAAACATTCTTCACAAGTGTTCAGTAAAATAAAAGCTATTGTTTGGGAGGGGAGGAGGAAGAGTTGGTTAATTTGCAGTATAACTACTGGGATTTCGGCATACCTGGCTGGAATTATGTTGAAAAATCTTATTCATGTCCACTTTACTGACAGAAAAGTGTCAAATTGATTTCACTTTGATTTACGTGCTTCAAATTTATTATTTCTGACTCATGAAATAAGTAAAAATGAGTTAAATAAAATAGATGTATATATTAAGATAAAAAAAATTAAATATATGTAATCCAAAATTCTTTAACTCATTTTTAGTTATATTATGAGATAAAGAGTATCATTGTAGTTGCCCTTCACTTAGCATCTAATAACAAAAATAATACAATATTTGATCCTTAATATAAGATATTGTTTAGAGAAAAATTTAGTTCCAAATATAAGAAAAAGTAAAAATTTTAAGGTATATTTATTGTTTTATGATTATCTTTTTAGGTTTACTAAAAATATAATTAGTGTTCATATTAGTATGTTTGAAAGCATTTAATGTAAAAATTAATTTAGGAAAAAAAAATTCAAAACTAACACATTAAATGAGTCTTTTTGATCTTGATCATTTTTTTTTTCTTATGTATAAAATTAGAGGGAGTATTGTTTCATTCTTAAATATAGAACTTCTTTGACTAATAACTAAATTTTAAAAATTTGATAATAATATTAAATTCATAATTTATATATTTGAACACCCTAATTTTCCATCTTTACTCAACACTTTATTTTTTTCTTTATATCTCTCTTCTCATTACATCATCCATATTTCACATCCATGACATCACATTCTCTAATTCTCTCTCTCAATGTGTATAGTGGTGTCTTGGGTGTCCATGAAATATTTTTCTTAAATTTACTGACAATTTTATTGCTTTACAAGTTTAGCCTTTATGAGAGAGAATTAATTTCAGTTTTTATCATAATATTTAATACATATTGCGGTAAAAGATATTACATGATTACAAGTATGTTAGTAAGAAAATAGTTAATATGCTTGACAAGACAAAAAGATAATCTCAAAAAATTGGGCTTGTTCGATTTTCATCCCAAAACTGTAGTTTAGTTTTTTAAGATTTAAAAACTAAAAAACTTGTTTTGATAATTTGTTTTTAAAAACTATTTTTAATATTATACTTTTTAAAAATAAAAAAGTAAAACAAATAAATGGTGTTTACTTCTCATTTTTCAGTTTTTTTAATTCTCTAGTAAAAAACTA
>JBBPBP010000001.1:29653457-29681831 GCA_037974735.1 Cicer chorassanicum
ATTTTTTAAGAAAATTTATGACCAATATTTAAAAATTATAGGGACTAAATTACAATTTTTAAACTTTATAGGAACTAATTTGCAAAATTAGAAAACATAGGGACCAATTTGTAAAATTTATAGAATTATAAGAACTAAATTGTGATTAACATTGAATAGAGTAATAAAGGAATTTTTAATTTTTAATTTTCAGATGGTATTTTAAATTCTATAATTTTAGCTTTGACAAAGTACTTCATAAAACCATTTATTTTAAAAATTCTCCAACTTTTTTTTGTCCAAACAATAGATTTACATAAAAAAAAATTGAATTCCCTCAAAATATTACATTAGCTCATTACAATCCATCATCTAATACACTTCATCAACCACATAATGAACTGAATTAACAAAATATTGGTACGCCATATTAACCACATATACGTTTTAGTGGGTTATAAAAAAAGAATTTAATTATGTCAAAAGAATTGAAAACTCATTAGCCATGTCATAAACATTATTAACCAAGTATTTGCACTTCCTTAACTACTTATCATATTGTTGATGTGAATTAACCAAGTATTTACACGTCGATAATAATTTATCAAGCATGACCAGCAAATAGGATATCATGTATTTGTGTGTTTAAATAATGTTATGTTGATTATTGGACTTGCACCAAAATATACCACTCTATTATTGAATTAATATTTTTATATATATTTTAGGGAGCAATTATTTATTTGGCTTGAAAAATATAGTATTTTATGGGGTGACAGGAGATGGATGCAGTGACATACAAGAGTTAGAATGCAACTATCCAAGATCACATAATCAGTCATTTGGGAAATGGGTTACATCAATGTGCTCAGCCAACTGTGACAAAACAAGGGCACTGTGCTTCTGTGGAGAAGGAACAAAATATCCACATCGACCACTGCCACACACATGTGGGTTTATAATTAAGTATGTAAAATTGAGTTGCTTAAGATTTTTAAGAAAATAGTTTTTATAGTATTTTACATTTTTTATAACATTTTTTTAAAAAAAATTAAAAATAAAATTTCAATTAAAAAATTGGTTTCATTTATTTTAAAATATTATTTATTTACTATATCTTTTTTGGATAATAAAATTTCAAAAAATAATTAAAATAAAAAGTTAGTTTGAGAAGTTCTTAAAAACTATTTTTGAAAGATATATATTTTTGAAAAAAAAAATGATTTTAACTATGTGAAAATCTTTAATAACAAATATCTAAATTATTGAATGTTAAAATTATTTTTTTAATCAATAACAAATAAGTCTGAAACAACTTATACTATTTTTAAATAAATTTTTATAAAAATTATTTTAAAAAATATATAAAATCAAAATCATAATTTTAAAAATATTAAACAAACGGACTATTGTGTTTCATTCACTTGTTTTTATTAATTTACTAATCAAGTAATGCACCTTAAATTTGTTTCAGTCGATCTTCTAAAACCTATAGAGTGAATTCGATAAAAGTTGATCAAGATGTGTTCACAACTAATGGTAGTATACCAGGTTGGTGTAATGTAGACCCAATGGAAGCATATGAGGGAAAGATAAAATTCAAAGAGAAATGTCATTGCTCATACGATGGTTTTATGGGTCGATTTTGTGAAGTACCTGTTCAATATGTTTGCATTAATCAGTGCTCTAGACATGGCCAGTGTCGTGGTGGATTTTGTCAGGTGATTCTTTAGTTTAATAAATGACTTTTATGCATTTGGACGCATCTTACTCACCTATATATAACATCTATTTAATACTTATCATTTTTATAAAACACAGTTGTGTTAAGTTTGATTAATAAAAGTTGCTGATTTATAAAATATATCAATTTTTTTTTTACTAAAATGACTGAAGGAATTACACTATTTTTTCTTTATCTGTGTACTTTCAATCTTATCACCTATATATCACAATTATCATATCACTTTTTTTATTTTATTTTTCTCTTTCAATGTATTTATGGAGTGCATGAGTGTCCATATATCATTTTCCTTAATAATGTGACATTCAACTTTGGTGTTTCACTTGTTTACTAGAAAGAAGAAATACTTTATTAGTCATCAATTGTTTTCCTTTGCATATACATAAGATTGGATGTCACAAGTGAAACATTATATGGCTATTAGAAAGAAGAAATACTTTGTCAGCCATGTGTCCCTCTCACAATAATTGGCACATTTGTAAAAGAATTGTCTTAAAAAACATAGTCACCTTTACTTTTTAATGAAATTTTAATTTCATTTTTTCAATTGTACCCTATAGTTAATATAATGTACGTCACTCCCTAAATATTATTTCCCCACTCTCTATTGATGATAATTGAATATATCAATGGTTAATAAGAATAATTTTGTAAATTACTATTCTCTTTATTTTATTTATTATTTTTCTTAATATGTGTGAAACGGTCAAATATGACAATTATTTTAAGACAAGAGAGTCTTGTAATCAACAATGATATTTCAAGAGACAAGAGTTTTTCATAATAAACTTAATAAAAACTTAAAAAATCATCAACAGATATAGTTAGAAGAAATGGTAAATGTCAATCATGCTCAACTTGGAAACAAATGAATGGAATGATTTAGAAGAAGAGGCTTGGTAAAGAAGTCAGCAAGCTCCTCATGAGTGGTAGCAGGAAGCAGACGAATCACACTAGCTTGAACCTTATCATGAACTATGTGACAATCAATCTTTAAATGTTTGGTCTTCTCATGAAAGACAGGGTTAACAATAACGTGCAAAACACTTTGATTATCATAATAAAAATAGGAAACTTGGTACAAGTCACTTGGCAGTCAACCAACAGATAAAGAAGCCACTGAATTTCACACGTTGCAGCTGCCAAAACACGATATTCAGGCTCACAAGAAGATCTGGACACAATATTTTTCTTTTTGGTACGCCAAGAGTGAAGTAGCAACATCAATCACAAGAAATAAGGGGTTTGAATTGTGACCCTTTTAAAATTTTGATTTGTGTAATTAATTAAATTAACTCAAGATCAATCATGGTTGAAACAGAATGTCCAGAATGTTCTAGATATGTTAAAAGTAAATAAAACAAATTAGTTTATAATGAAGTGTGGTTTTTTTATGCAAATAATTAAAGATAAGGGATAGAAAGATAAAAAAAAAAAAGTATATTGGTTCACCCAACTCGGGCTAGTCCAGTCCCCACAACCGTGAGATTTTCACTATGTGCTTCAGAACCAGAATGTTCTCCTTCACACCTTTTCTCTTGATCACACCTTGATCAATTAAAATATTCACCTTCCACCCTAGAAAGTATTTTTACAGTCGCCTTTCAATCAAGAAAGGATTTTTACAAACACACTCAATCTAACATAAAAGATAGACTTGAGTTACAACTGACATGAATGATAAAAGTGTTTGGGATCTTGAAACTTCTCAACACTTGTTTGAGATAAATAAAGATAAACTTAGTAAATGATGATCCACAAATATAGTAAAGAGAGATGGATTTTGCTTGAAGAGTTTTTGACTTGTTAATACTTGAACAAGTGTTGGTATATTTGTAAATTGAACTCTTGCCTTCATCTTCCAATTGATCTTCAATTTATAAATGATAAAAGTCTTTGAATATTCAGTTTAAATTGAATATAGTCGTTGGTACCACTTCCCTAGTGCCAGATCTTTTTTCTAGCAATTAAACACATGTTTATATTGCTGTCCTGAACATTCTTGACAAACGAAGAATGTTCTTACTTTTGAGTCTAATGGAAAATGTAAATGAGTGAATGAATGGGCTGTGAAATGTCAGTTGGTACTGTTTGAAATCAGAATTATGCAGAGCTTTATGTAGAATAATGTAAGTACAATGTACTTGCGTCCTTGCTCACAACTCATGAATTTGGAAATCAATTTTGTCATCAATCTAGAGGTTGTTTTCCTCTCTGGGCACTCAGCTCGAGTTTTGGAGTTCACCGTTGATTTGAGCAGTCTTGATATTCTTTAACTTGTGGTTTGGACTGTTGAAAATTATTTGTTTTAATTATGTCTTTAAAAGAGAACAACTTGCATGTTTTTTTGTAAGACCAGAACATTCTTCATTTCTGTTTTGAGTGAGTGTTAGACTGAGAGCTTTTAACAACTGTTTGGTGTCAGTCTTTTTCTGCTTTGTACACAAGCTGCCTTTCTACAGAGATGTAGTATCAGTGTCTTATCATTGATGTCCTAGCTGTACTTGTTTCATAGGCCATCAATCTGGAGGTTGATCTTGTTATGGTTCTTTTTGCTTCTTTTAATCTTTTGGAATAAGTTGTCCAAAATGATCTTTTGTAAATACAACTGGTACTTTCGCAAACCAGAATGATCTTATGTAAAACAAGTAGATACTTTCGCAAACCAGAATGATCTTGGTTTGATTAGAATGAATGCTGTCAAAAACCAGAACGATATTTGTTTGTTCAGACTGTTGTTTTTATGAACCATAAGGACCTTTTAATAAACCAAAATGATCTTTTGATAAACCAGAATGATCATTTGATAAATCAGAATGATCTTGATAAACCAAAATGATCTTTTAATAAACTAAAATGATATTTTGATAAACTAGAATGATCTTTTATAAACCATAATGTTCTTCTTATAAACCAGAATGATCCTTGATAAACCATAATGATCTTTTATAAACTAGAATGTTCTTTTGATCAATTTGTCATCAATCTAGAGAACAATCCGAATGTTTGTTTTTGCAAGTAAGCCTTCAAATCTTGACTTTTAATTGCTCATTAAATGTTGGGAAGACCGTGTGCAAAATGCCAACTAATTTACTACATGTTGCGCTTCTAAAAAGATCTTTTTTGTCAATTGTTCTTTAATTGAATAACCAGAACATTCTGGTGAATGTTCTTCCATCATTCTTTCAACAAATGATTTAATAAATGACTCAATCTTGAAATGATTTATTCTTCAAAGTTGATTCTTGTTATTTTGTCGAACTGGTATGACTATTTATGAATGCAACAAACTTGTTCATCATGAGAACATCATTTTATAACAATTGAGAATGTACTTATGCACTTGTTAATGGCTTCTTTCTTGTTCACTTATGCAATTCATGTTTCTTAAATAAAACTCAAGTGCAATCATTAGTAGACAACCGTTCATAAAACTTAATCATTTATTTCATAAGGTTTGTTGTCATCAAAACATATATCAAAATGGTTTTTACCTCAACAAAGAGATCAATAAGGTGCATAGTAAGAAACACATTCCTAAAATGAACAACAAGAATCATAACAACACACCCAATTTGCATCAGACAAAACCATGATTTGCAGAGCTAATGAATGAGGAAAAAACATACCACGAGTTGGAGAACACTTAAGATAATGCAGAACTTGACAAGCAGCCTGGAAATGAACTTGTGTAGGTTGTGAAAGAAACTGACTAAGTTGTTTCACTATGTAAGTGATGTCAAGATATGTTGTGATCAAATATAGAAGTCTGCCAATCAGTCTATGATAAAAGGGGATGTTAGTGTATCCAACGATGTAATCCTGATGCAATTTGATCGAAGCATCTGAAGGGGTTCAAATAGGCTTGGAATTGAGATGACCACTGTTAGTAACAAGATCAATACATTAATTTATTTGACAGATGGCAATTTATTTCTTGGAATGTGCTACTTCAATTCCTAAAAAATATTTTAGTATCCCAAGATCCTTGATCTTAAAGGATTTGTCAAAAGCTGACTTAATAAGATCAAATTTAATTAACGAATTCGTTGTCAATATTATATCATTTACTTACACCAAGAGTGCAGTGAATGATTGAGGATCAGACTTGACAAAGAGAGAGTGACCAAAATGGATCTATGATTATCCATGACTTAAGAGTAAGAATGTAAACTTTTCATACCACTTTCTACTTGCTTACTTGAGTCCATAAAGAGATTTAAGCAACATGCTTGAAGAAAGTAATAGATAAAATACTTTCATATTTTATTACTACAGCCTTAGAATGTTTATATAGAAAAAGAAATTACAATGGTAATAATGACATAATCAAAAAATAAAAATAAATTGAATAATATAAAATAAAAGAGAATCAAATCTAATTTCTTTTGATTGTTTAACACCCCCCCCCCCTCATGTTTGGACATAGATATATGTCATGCCGAGTATGGCTACAAGACGCTCATAATTGGGTCCTGCCAAACTTTTTGTTAGGATATCAACATTTTTTTAGAGGTCACAGATGGTAGGCATATAATTCCAGCATCAATTTTTTCTTTTATAAAATGGTGGTCAATATTATTATGTTTAGTTTTATCATGTTGAACAAGATTGTGAGCTATACATATTGTTGCTTTGCTATCACAGAACAATTTTAAGGGTGAGTCAACATTCATTTTCAGTTCTTCTAAGAGTTTATTATTCCACAAAAATTCACAAATTCCTTGAGCCATTGCTCTGAATTTAGCTTATGTACTACTTCGAGCAACAATGCCTTGTTTCTTACTTCTCCAAGTGACTGGATTTCCCCAAACATAGGCACAATATTAAGTATTTGATTTTCTACTAGTAATAAATCATGCCCAATCAACATCTTTAAGTATATAGACTTCTCTGTCATTGATTTTCTTGAAGTACAAACCTTTTTCGAGATTGGATTTTAAGTACCTTTAGATTTAATAAGCTTCCTAAAACTATTTTTCATAGGGAAAATACATGAATTGGCTTATCTCACTCACAAAGAAAACATTATCCGGTCTAGTGTGGGCTAGATGAATAAATTTTCCAAAAAACTCTGGTATCTTTTTATATCAATAGAGACATTACCTCCTAAAGTGTTGCATTTAATTTCATAGGAGTATCTACCGGTCTACACCCACTCCAAAAGGTCTAAGATTTATTTTCTTTGAGAAACAACAATTTCCTTATTTAAGCAAGCAACCTTAATACCAAGAAAAAATTTAAGTGCACCTAAATCTTTGATCTCAAATTCTTTTGATAAATGTTTCTTCAATCATTCCATCTCAACAATGCCATCTCATGTGAGAATAATAACATCCATATATACAATTAGAATTGCAATTTTACCTATATTGGGGAACTTCATGAACAAAGTATGGTCAAATTGTCCCTGCATATAACCTTGCCTTTTAACTGACTGAATAATTTTTCGAACCAAGTCCTTGGGGATTACTTGAGACCATAAAGAGACTTTTGTAGTTTGTAGACATTTGAACCAAACTTTTCTTCAAAACTTGTATGGCTATCCATTTATACTTCCTCCTCCAAATCACCATTAAGAAAATAATTTTTTACATCAAGTTGGTTAAAGAGACCAATCTAAGTTCATTGCCAAGGACAAGAGAACTCTAATAGTGTTTAATTTGGCAACATGAGAAAAAGTCTTTGAGTAATCAATGACATATGTCTCAGTAAACCATTTAGCAACCAAGTGTTCCTTGTATCTTTCACTTGCATTATCATAATTATATTTCAAAGTAAATACTCATTTATAGCCAATAATATTGTTTCTAGGTAAAGTCACGACTTTCCAAGTTGGACATTCTCAAGAGCTCTCATCTCTTCAAGAACAAATTTCTTCCACTTTGGAATTTTTAGAGTCTTTTGTACATTTTTTGGAATTTCTGCAACTGAGAGGTAAACATAGCAAATGAAGAAGACAATTTTGATTATGACATATAATTAGACAAATGATGCTTAGTGCATTATCTAACAGGTTTCCTAATATCTATAGGAAGGTCTTTATTAGGATACTCAACATGACTCTTAAGACCAGAAAAAGACTTACTTGTATTAGGACGATGTGTTGGATTATCTATTGGTTCCGATTCTTGGAATGATCAAATATTAATGGGTCCTTCATTTCACTCTTTATGGTTTCTTCTTTCAAAGATATTTTCTTTCCATGTAAGGTAATTGGTATTTAACTTGCTTTGTGTCTCTTTATCTGATTCATTATGTTGTGGCATTTCATATAGTCCTTTATTATTATCGAGATCAAGAATTTTTTCATTGTGGTTTTGATTTGAAATTGTTGCCCTAGAATATGTGGGAACATCATTCATAAGCGAATTGAGTTCCATTATAGATTCTTGGTCATTTTCTTTTGGTGCATCTAAATATGTCTCCAAATTTTGTGACAACGCTATATCACATAAAATAGTGATATTTTCAAAACTTGAATCTTCCTTAAGATTCCCCCTGAAGATGAATGTCATTAAAAAGAGATTGATTTTTGACAAAAGTAACATCCATGGTTACAAAAACTTTTTTATTATTTTGGTTCAAATCACTTATATCCCTTTTGAGTTGGAGAGTAACCAGTAAAAACAAATTTTATTGATTGTGGATCGAGTTTGTGAAGTTGTTTATGTTCATAAACAAAAGTAGTGCAACCAAAATATTTTAGTGGTAAATCAATAGAGAAGCGAGTCAAAGGAAAATAATTTCTAAAAACATCAAGAGGGGTTTTAAAATTTAAAACTTTAGATAACATACGATTAATTAAATATCAGGCAGTCAAAACAGCTTCACCCCATAAATACATTGGAACCTTGATGAACTTTGTTGAGGTGTATTAGCAAGAACTTTGATGAACAACCCACATTTTCAAGGAAATTTTTTGTACAAAAGCATATTGAAATATTCTTTAGCATTGTCACTTATGAAGACATGAATATTTGTCTGATATTGAGTTTCCATCATTTTAAAGTTAGATATTCTAGTATGATCATTGATAAAAGTTATAAAACATTTTTATTATAAATATTATAAAAAGTGTTTATTCTATTGGGACCCAAAACATCACTTTGAATAATTGCAAATGATTTTGATTGTTTATATATATGGTTATGTAGAAAAATAGAAACGATGATGTTTAGCAAATTTGCAAGTTTCACAATGAAATAAAGACGAATCATTCTTAGAAAATAATTTAGAAAACAAATGCTTCTATGGAAAATTAGGATGTCCTAATCGTAAATATCATAACATAATATCATCATTGTCAAGATCGTAAAGTCCTCTACTCTCCTTAGCATTGCCAACCATCTTCCCCGTGTTGAAATCCTTAAAAATACAATGAAAATGAAAGAAGTTACCTTGATAAATTAGGAACATGTAAGACATCTTTTAAGGTTAACAAAGATGGTAGAATAATATAACCTTTCCCTACAATGGCTAAAAGAGAGCCTCTGCAAAATTTTGTGGTTACTTGCACAAGGACTATAAGAAGAAAATAGACTTGACTCCCTAGGCATTTGATCGGCAACACCAAAATCGATAATCCAGGTATGATTAAGATTGACACTAAGTAGAAAAGTATTTGGAAAGTTACCTCTCTGAGCTATAGAGCAAGAAGGAGCTTGAGACTAAAGGAGTTTGTACAGTTGGTCTTATTGTTCCTTGGTGAAAAGATATGGACTTGAAGGAGATTGTTTCTCTTGATAAGAGGTATCAGCTTGGAGGGCATGACCTTCGTTTCCTCACTTTTTCTTCTAGTTTGGAGGTTATCCATGGAGCTTCCAACATGTATCACATGTGTTCCATGGAAGTTTGCACCTTTCCTATGAGGTACCTTTATTATAGTCATTTGCACCTCCCCTATGAGGAAATCATATTTTTCCTTACCATCTAGTACCAATCTTGTGGTTTGAGACCATTCGACATAATTTTTTCCATTAAGTTTTTGGACTTCAATCTTCAGGGCATTTGAAGTTCCCTCGTGACTAAAAAAATTGAAAAAACCATTGTTGGAGAAAATTGTTCCAACCGCTACCACCTAGACCACCACTACATGGGTCGCTCCCTCCTAGACCGTCATTGCAAACATTGTTGACTACTTCTGTTTTTTTACCAAAACCATCGCCTCTGCCGCATGCTACCCCTAAGGAACGCCTTCCAAGGGATATTGTGTGCCATTAGGTAGACCAAAAAAGGTCTGATCACAAATCGGGTTTAGGATGTCTAAACCCTACACACTAAACCTAGAGCTCTAAATACCGTGAATAATATAATAGACAAAATACTTTCATATTTTATTACTACAACCTTAGGTGTTTATATAAAAATAATTTACAATGGTAATAATGAGTAATAATGATTGAATGATAAAATAAAAATAAACAGAATAATATAAAATAAAAGAGAATTAAATCTAATTTCCCTTTATTCTTCAACATTGCATATTGAATTGGGCTTAGTGGTATGCACTCCTTCGTGAACTAACATGTAAACATCTTGCAAATCACCATGAAGAAATGCATTATTTACATTGACGTTGATGTAAATTCGAATTATGGATAAAGCCGAAAGCTAAAACATTCTAATTGTAGTTAGTTTGGCTACAAGTGAGAACATATCAAAGTAGTCGAATCCCTCTATTTAATTGTATCCACTGTCCACTACACGAGCTTTGAACCTTTCAACTAACCCATCAGCTTTGTGCTTGACCTTATAGACTCATTTGTTTCCTATAGTTTTCACATTGGGAGGAAGGTTAATTACTATTCAGGTCCCATTTTTTTTAAGTGCAGTTAGCTCAAAGTCCATGGCTTTAACCTAATAATCTTGTGCAATACCTTCAACATATGTTTTGGGCTCAATGTGGGTGGAAACAAACAAAGAAAGACGACACTAATTTTGTGAAATGTTAGCGTAAGACACATATGAAGATAAGGGGTAGAGACTGATACTTGAGGATGATTTAGGTGCTGCAACTGTAAGAGAATTGCACACACAATCTTTTAAAGTGATTGAGGTGCCATTGTTATTCAGTAAATCAGATGGGAGATGGTGCTCAGGTAATGAACTGTCAGGTGAAGGACTGAATTTAGGTGAATCTTTGGGTTTAGGTGAAGTGCTAAGCTCAGTTTGTTTTAGATCAAGTTGGTTGAGTGTATCACTAGGTAAAATGACTTGTTGATCTGGATGGTGTGGGAAATGTTGGCCATCAAAAGGAAATGACTCAACATGAAAATGATGAGCTCTGACATTAGTCGGAGTGTCCCCAAAAGAAACTTAAGGTGAAGTGTTTGATACTCCTAAATAAACTTTGAAAGGAAGAATATTGTCATGGAATGTAACATTCCTAGAAACTAGAATTTCCATTGAATGAATATCTAAAAGAAAGAAAAAAAAAACCTTTGATCCCAAGTTTGAAGCCAAGAAAAATTCATTTTCTAACTCTAGGTTGCAACTTAGTTCTATGAGTAGCAAGGGTTGTTGCATAACACAGAGAACCAAAAACCTTTAATTCATGTAAGTTTGGTAATATGTTATAAAGCAAATAATAAAGTTATTTGTTTTCCAATAAGGGAGTAGACACTCTATTGATGATGCAAGTACATGAATCAAAGAATATGACCAAAAAAATTTAGGGAGTTTGAAATGGAAATGGAGAGCTCTCCCAACATTTAAATTATGTTGGTGTTTTCTCTCAACTCTTCCATTCTGTTTGAAGGGACTCAACACAAGATTTATGATTTATGATTTCTTTTGAGGCATAAAATTGGGGAAGATTAAATTCAGGTCTAGTATCTGGCCTTACAATTTTGATTTTGGCACTAAATTGTGTTTCTGCCATTTGATTAAAACCTTTCACATTTTGTTGAACTTCATATTTAATTTTAAGCAAAATAATCCATATGAAACGAGTAAAATCATCTAAAACTATCATAATATATCTATGTCCCTAAATGTCAAAATGAACAAGTTCGAAATTATTTTTGTCTCTACTACTACTAGGTGTACATGGAAACTTTCTCTATTTAGCATAGTGACAAGTGTCACAAACAATGTCATTACAATGTGTAAAGGTAAATTATGAGCATAAAGGAGATCCTTCCATGTGAAAGATGACCCAATCTAAAATGCCATAGGGCTATTTCAAGGATGACTATAATGCTTTCAGTGTAAATTGTGAAAACCTAATGTTGCTTAACTTCCACCACTAGTTTGCAATTCTCCTACTTGCTCAGCCAATCCAATCATCTTGGACTTGATATTTTGCATGATGCATTTGGTTTTAGAAAATTAAAATGTTAAATTTTACTACAAGCATAACTGAGAGACTAAAATTAAATTGAAAGAGAAATCTGGAACATTCTTATGTCTGCAACATTCACTAGTATTTTTTACCTTCAATCACTAGTTTTAAGGAGGTCTTACTTTCTTCTCATGGAGTATACATAATTAAGGGATG
Organism: Cicer chorassanicum; assembly: GCA_037974735.1. Lineage (NCBI taxonomy): Eukaryota > Viridiplantae > Streptophyta > Magnoliopsida > Fabales > Fabaceae > Cicer > Cicer chorassanicum. The sequence goes on from JBBPBP010000001.1 coordinate 29,665,682, forward strand.
AAAGAGGTTCTAATAGAAATTGAAAAATGTTCATTCAAACTAGTGAGGAATTGAATTACATGATCCTCTAATCTAAATTCAAACTAGTGAGGAATTGAATTACCTTTTCCATTTCTTGTTAAGAAACGCAAGAAATCTTGATGCAGAAACAGAGCGGGAATCACCTGCTCTAATACCATATTATGAATATGAATTATGTATTCATTTAGAGAGAATTTGAGAATGAGATACATTTAGTATTGAATGATGTAAATGAAACTAAATGTATACAGTTCTATTAATAGTAGCAATGAGTTAATGAGTTGCTCTCCTTAGTTCAGTTCTTGAAGTGTCTAATTAATCTTTATTGAACCGTTCATCAAGACCTCAAATAACTAACCCAAATTAATCACATATTATTCCAGCACCTTGAAACAAACACAACTCAGCTAAAACAAGTTGTACAATGCAAGAAAATAGACGAACTAACACCAGACCCAAAAAAAAAAAACAAGATAAGTCCCCTTAAAGTACATGTTGGCCGAGGTTTGTGCATACCTCTAACAACAACAATTGGGTAAAACAAAACTACTCTCTCATTTTGTACAACATAAATCCTATTTTGTTTCATTCTAATTTATGTAGATAAGTTAAATGTTATGTATGTTCGATTTGTCGCAGTTCATTTTCTTCCAATATCAATAGAAAAATTGAAAAATGTTTTATTTTCAGTGTGATAATGGTTGGTATGGAGCAGATTGTAGCACTCCATCAGTGAGATCTTCTATAGGAGAATGGCCTAGTTGGCTTCGTCCTGCTCGGGTTGATGTTCCTGACAACATTGATTTCAGTGAAAAATTATTCAATCTTAATGTTGTTGTGGCAAAGAAAAGACCTCTTATATATATTTATGATTTGCCCCCCGAGTTCAACAGTCTACTATTGGAGGTGAGGATAATCTATGTGTCAACTCTATTGATTATATTCATGAGAAAAAATTTAATATATATTTTTTTAACTTTTATCTAATTGTTCGTTCTGGTTTTTTTTATCTTTTTTTTTCGTCTTTTATCTTTTATAAATGATTAACTTTATTCTTTTTCACAAAAATTGTTAACCATAACAAAAATTACAGTAACATCTGATCAATGGAATTCCTTCAAATAATTGTCAATATTTTCGCACTATAATATCATTTCAAAAAATATCCATAACACTCAATAATAGGCATGCACTTAAAGAAAACTCTTATAGCACGTTTTGAAACATTGGTAAAATCTTTGAAATAAACGATACTTATCAGAGTTGTCTGGATCTTTATCTCCTCTTTGTCAGGATTTCACACTTAACTTTACAATTGATTCACGATTAAATCTCAATAGTTCAATAGTAGTCATACAACTGTCTGTATGGTTTATTGTAAAAAAGACTAATGTTTTATCGTAAAAAAGACTAATGTTTATCACCAACAAAAGATAAAAAAAATAAGTAAATAAATAAATAAATAAAAGATAAAGGTTTAAAACAAAAACTAGATAAAAGATAAATGACAAAAACTATATTTGAGTTTAAGAATTTTTTTTAATATTTTTCTATTTTCTTTTTACATTATTTTTTTTGTATTTTTTAGGGACGCCAACCTAAATCAGAATGTGTAAATAGAATTTACAACGACAATAATGCAACAATATGGATTCAATACTTGTATGGAGCCCAGGTATTCCATGAATTTTTTAAAAGAGCATTCCAACAGGCAAAATTTATACATTTTTGCTATGTATTTATGTCACCCGTTGTATGGTTGCAGTTGGCAATTTATGAGAGTTTGTTAGCTAGTCCTCATCGGACTCTAAATGGTGAAGAAGCTGATTTTTTCTTTGTTCCTGTTCTTGATTCATGCATCATAAGTCGTGCTGGTTTGTCTCCTCATTTGTCTTTGCAGGTATATTTTATTAACTATTATATTGATTATATTATTTTTGCAATACATTGTTAGACCTCTTATTAGTAAATATTAGAAGTTAAAGACTAGAGGAAGTAAGGTGATTCTTGTGGGAGAGTATTGTTACACTTCTAATAGTTAGTTATATTTAAATTTATGATAGTTACATTTTTGTAAGTAGAAAAACTAGAAAAATTATTGCAAAAGGCGATGGAGCGGTTAAACTCTCGGATTCTTGAAAAGGAGAAATCTTTAGAGACAACCATTTATAATCATAGATAATTCAATTTCTAATATTATTTCTAGTAGTGTATTTTTTGTAATCCATCGGTAAAAGAATCTTTATGTTGCAACTATTATCGTTTATCTAGAAAACGATAATAGAGTGATACCTAATAATATTATATAGGTGATTTAAAACATCCAAAAGAAACAACATGAAATTGTAATTATAATTAGACAGTAGTTTACAATGCAATCCAAGAAGTATTCAGTACTACAAAATATTCAAAGCAACATAAACTAAGCATCATCAACTTTTATTTGCTTTGAGTTCAAAAGTCAAACTTTCTTATCCGCTATATAATACATAAAAATAAGGGCAAGATGATAATCTCATTGAGATCCATAAAATGAAGTAGTTTAAAAATTTCTATACTATAATACTAAAAATAAGGGCAAGATGATAATCTCATTGAGTTCCATAAAATGAAGTAGTTTGAAAATTTCTATTTCAATACAATTTTAAGATAAAGTAAAACTTTAAAGATCTTTATTTAAGTCAATTTTCCATAGAGCATTGTTAGTCTATCTCAATTATCTCAATGCGAACCATCAAGATAATTCTGATTATTTTGTAAGGTAGGTTTGGATATCATGACCGCAATAGATGTTTCAATTATTTTCCCTTACAAATATTTGGTTAGTGAAACACATATAATTTAGGTATTTAACAAAAGATATATAAATAGAATGTAATTTTAACAAAAGAAAAATAGAGTATCATTCGGAAAAAAAAACCTCTAGGAAGCATGTATAAAAAATTTAAATAGAATTTTTAAACTTTTATCTACATGATTCAAACTATCTTGATGGTTGATTCAAATCACTAAAAAAAATTGTGGGATTGATTCAACTCAAAGTTGTGTGATTTGACTCACATGCTAAATGATTTGAATAATTAAAAGAATATTATGAAATTTTTCAACATCAAAACTATGTGATTCGAATTACATGTAGATGATTCGGATCACCATAAAAAGTGTTGAGTTTTAAACAGAATTGATCACATTTACGAGCACATGATTCAAATTAATTTTAAGGGTCGATTCGGATTAACTAAAAAAAAAAATGCATAAATGAGTAAATTTCACAAAAAAAAAAAATATCAACAAACTACCTCAAAACATACCAGCAACAGTCACAATACAGATTTTATTTAAATTATGTTATCAATCATCATCAACACTCAAAAATAGAGAAGAATTGCATAATGCATAACATGCAAAAACATAATTTCTCTCATTTTCTTTCAAATTCCCTCTTCAACCAAAATTCAAAATTTAAATAAAATCTCAAATGTCGAAAACAAAATTGTAAATCCACACTCCCACAAACATCATGGTAAAAACATTCTAATAAGGGAAATGAATTCACACTCTTTTTCCAAATTGAAGGGTTCTTCCCAAGTTAAATTTTGTGTTGAGCCCTCTTTGACCTCTAACCTAAATTCTTACTACTCTAAGCTCCCACTTTCTCCTACTTCTTGTATCCTAGCTTTGATGATAAAAAGGGGACTTGATTGAGTGACGAAGAAGGTGTTGTTTCATGAATGAAGGAGGGAGAACAGGAAATTTTCTGTGAGTGTTTAGGAGATAAAACACTTATCAATATATAGAATTAGAAAGAAGTAAAGAACAAGGCAATAGTTTTATTAAAATACAATTGTCAATGACTTAAATCATAAATGAAGAATAAAATATAATAATATAAGTAATATAAAATATAATCCTAGATACTATGATATACTTTTTTTATAATTTAAAATATACTAAATATATATTTTTAATATATTAACCATATCTCTCAAATTAAAGTTTATTAAGCTTTAAGTTTGTTACAAATTAATTCCAAAAATAAGAGATCAAATCAAATCAAACAACCTAATATCATAATAAATAGAGACGAGCAATTAAAGAATGAATAGTAGCTAAAGAGATCAACCAATAGAGAGAGAAAAACTAACCAAATCAAATAAACTAAAGCAAACCAACGTAAAAACCAATGGAGAGAATAACAACTAATTAAATAGAAAAAGTAATAGAGAGAGGAACAGAAAAGTCAATAGAGAGAGAAACAATTGAATAGAAAAACTAATATTTAGAATCAAACCACCATCAATAAAACCAATCATCAAGCAAACACATTTCCAAACCTTTGGAAACTCGACGGCGAAATAATCACGATACAATTTAAAGAGGATTGAAACTAGTTCTAATACCATATATAACAATATAGAGAATTAAAGAAGGCTACGATTTCATTGAATACAATTATTGAATAATAACTTAATCATAAATCAAGAACATCTACTAATAATAATAATAATATATAATTCTAAGAGATACTCTTTAATACTTTTTTATAATATAAAATATATTAAATATACTTTTTAATATTCTAATAACTGTGAATGAATAAGAGAGGAGAGAAAAGTCAAATTTTACTTTGACGTAGTATTTTAGGGAAAAATATTCAGTCAAACAATATATCTACTAATTACTGAGTCTAACTTGGATGATGACTCTCCTACTTAACTAATTTTTGTCAATAAAAATTAATTTGAATCAACTAAATTACATAAATGAAAATATTGTCATAAAAATTTCAAATTAACGAAGTAGGATTATTATACATTATTTAGTGATATTATTAATTTTGTTATACCAGTTCTAACATACATCTATAGAATGTACATTACTCATTGAATACTGCATATATTGTGTTTCATGCTTGTGCATGTTAACAGGGCTTCCAGAGTTTTTTGAATTGCAAGATCTTTGATTAGTTGAATGATAGTCCTTACTAGCATCAATATTATGATATACAAGGATTTCCCCTTTTTGACTATTTTGTTTGGAAAAAGACTTAGATGAGAAAATTATTATTTTTTGCTTCTTGTTTGCTTTAAACAATTTCGTTGAGAAATGATGCTCCTCACTTGAGTTTGAAGGTATATTTTATTAATTGCTATATTTACTGCAATGCATTTGTAGAATATAATAACATCAATGGTATGATGTACATGGATTTGCTTTTTGTCGACGTGCCTATTTAGTAATTTCAAAATGGAAATAAATTAAACAATAATTGGATGTTATTTTCCCCCTTTTCGGATAGGTGGATGAAACTATTTTCAGTAATTTGTTACTTGTTTGTGCTTACTTCCATAAATACTCAGATTTTGTTACTCTTGGATTGGAGATCTGTTTTGGAATATATACTTGGATACATCTATGTATGTAGTGTTGGCTGCATACTTCATGTTTTATACTAATACTCCATTCGGACTCAATTATAAGCAAAAATATGTCTACATTTGTTGAACTCAAATATAAGCAAATGTCAACTAATGTATCCATATTCAATGTTATTAATACAAAATCACCCTTAATTAATTCCTTAATGTTGGGAGGAAGTGACCATTATAATTAGGAGTAGAATAGTAAATGTATTTCCTTTTTTATATGAAATGAAGAAAATTATATGTACTTAACTACCATCCATAATTAGTGTAAAAATAGGTATTTTTGCTTATAATTGAGTCCAACTCCAAAGTAGTATTTCTCACTTTTTCCTGCATTTTATTGAACAAGTTTAGGAGCATAATGGGTTGAGGAGCTCTCTCACTTTGGAATATTCTAAAAATGCATATAATCACATTGTTGAGCAATATCCTTATTGGAATCATTCATCAGGAAGGGATCACATCTGGGTATGTGCAAGAAGATTGTCTTTTCCTATATATTGAAGATTTTTCTACAAAGTAATGTTTATCGTATTTGCTTATAAGAAACAAGTTCTAATAGTTGCACTTTTATCTCTGAAGGCAGTTTTTTTCATGGGATGAAGGTGCTTGTTATGCCCCTAAGGAAATATGGAACAGCATGATGTTAGTGCACTGGGGAAACACAAATACAAAACATAACCATTCAACCACAGCCTATTGGGCTGATAATTGGGATACAATTTCGTCTGATAGAAGAGGCATTCATCCGTGCTTTGACCCTGACAAAGATCTCGTACTTCCTGCTTGGAAAGTTCCTGATGCTAACATGTTGACTATGAAACTTTGGGCTCGGTATAAGAACTTAATTGTTTTTTCTAGTCATGCTTGAATCCATTGTTTTATTTATATAGTTTTTGAAATCGAACAACGCAACTACATGTTTTGTTTTCAGGCCTCGTGAAAAGCGGAAGACACTGTTCTACTTTAATGGGGATTTGGGACCAGCTTACCCTTATGGAAGACCGGAATACTCGTAAGTTTACTAGAAAATATTTTGTTCAAAGAATGTTCACATTGTCTCTTGCTAGTAACCTTTACATTCTGGTTGCCTGAAGTTGTTTATGAAGTCGCCTAACTTCCCTCACTTCTTATGAACAAACATTATTGGATGTTTTGATATATTTTTTCAATGTTATAGAAGACACAATGTACAAAATGATGCAGGTATAGTATGGGTATAAGACAAAAGTTGGGAGAAGAGTTTGGATCAAGTCCTACCAAGGATGGAAAACTAGGGAAACAACAAGCAGAAGATGTCATTGTGACCTCAGTAAGAACTGATGATTATCATATAGAGTTAGGTAACTCTGTTTTCTGTGGAGTATTTCCGGGTGATGGTTGGAGTGGACGCATGGAAGACAGTGTTTTGCAAGGATGCATTCCTGTGGTCATTCAGGTAATAGGTTATGCCCTTTTTTTCCCTTATTCTTTTTCTCCCATGAACTAATCTACAGGTTGACTTTGTTAAGCCCGTCATTAATTGTGTTGCTAGCAGCTAGCTTTTCGATCCAGTGAACAAGCTTTGTCACTACTAAGAAAGTTTGCATCACTTTGATCCAGAGAAAATTAGGGTAGTTGCATTGTAGAAAAGATGGTAGAGTCTCATCTTAGGTGGCTTGGAAATATATGGAGAAGCCTTCTAGAAACACCGATGAAGATGGTTGATCATTTAGAGGTTAGTCTAGTGGTTAGAGGTAAACTAGGCCAGATCATTAGGAGAATTTTTTAGGTAAGTGGTCTTTCATTAGACTTAATAGATGATAGGACATTGTGGGGTAGATGAATTTATGAAGCTGATCCCACCTAGTGGAAAAAGTCTTGGATGTTGTTGTCAACAGATATACCTTTTGCTTGGGCCTGTACGTTTCAACAAATAGATGCTAACACAAAAGACTCATAATGCTTATATGTTATATCAATATAATTTGTGATTCATTTTCATAGAGTTTCATGGCATCACTTACCATGAGTACTCTAAAAATGATTCAGGGCCATCGATAATTGATGAAAGTAGCTTACTGAAGTTATCTTCTTCATGTGGATAGTCTTTTATATCTTTCAAAATTAATTACTAAATGACTGAAATTATCAATGATTGTAATTTTATGCCTTTTGCGCTTTGGTTTCCTTGTACTGTAGGATGGGATTTTCCTACCATACGAAAATATACTCAACTATGACAGCTTTGCTGTTCGAATACCCGAAGAGGAAATTCCCAACATGATAAAGATTCTTCGGGTACTCATCTTCCCCATATTTTCTGTATCTTGTTTTTATTTTGTATTGCATTGCATAGTTGATAATAAAACGTAAATCCACAGAATTTGCATATAGTTGTCATCTTAGACAAGAAGATTGTATAAATGGTTGGTGGTATGCAGGGATTCAATGATACAGAAATCAATTTGAAGCTAGCAAATGTTCAGAAAATCTGGCAAAGATTCTTGTATCGTAATTCTATTTTGCTTGAAGCTGAAAGGCAAAAAGCAGCTTTTGGACATGTTGATGATTGGGCAGTTGAATTCTTAAGATTGACAGAGGATGATGTCACCACCACTTTAATACAGGTATTTATCTTCCTCTGTCAAAAACTATTCTAAAATAGATGGTACACTTTGCTGAGGTATTAGCAACTAGATGCTGTGGTTCTTAAACCTCAAAGAAATAGGAAGAAAACGAAGTTGGAAGCACAAAAATTTCAAAATTGAGTAAATACGCAAATTAGTTTTTGAAATTTTAGGGTAGCATGTTTCAAGAATTTGATTAAATTTGCCACTCCGTTGATATTTGTTCGGTCACTAGAAAGACCTTAAGTTGGTAATACCAGAGGCTAAGTTGAAACTAAGTGAATAATGTTAGATTTGCATGATAACAGATCCAAGCAGAAGAATAAACTTGATTATTATTTTGCAATTTCAAGGATGAGTTTGAAATATTGATAATGTGAAAGACTAGATTGATACAACCCTACAATTTTAATAACTAACTTGAGTATTTACTCATTTCAAATTTATTGCACAAAAAATCAGCATTTTATATAGAGAAAAAAGAAAAAAAAAATTCCAAATTGTTTTTAATATAGAAATAGCAACTCTTTTGAAGTCAACCAACAGAACCATTTTAACAAATTATGTTTTTTATAGCTCCCTTATAGATGAACATATGTCATCAACATTAAGTGCAGTGCAAAGTGGAAAGTAATTTGCTATGAAACTTATCGGTGTATTTGTCTATATTTCACATTTTGACCATGGTTTTTGTATTAAACAAGGTTTTGCATTACAAGTTACATAATGACCCTTGGAGGAAACTAGTTGGCCACAACAAGAAGTTTGGATTACCTAACCAATGTGTCGTAAACACCAACTGAGGAGGAGTAAGGGAATTACTTGAAGGAATCAAGGTTAAATGTGTAAAAAAAGGTGAAGGTCAAGTTCCTAAAAGATGCTACCATCTTCAGTGCAGCAAATCATTCAACCAGAGTGGACACATGAATTTTTCCCTTCTCACATTACATGTGTGCATGTATAAGTGAATTTTGAGTTACTTTTTTATGTGTGTTTGTCTCTCAAGCTGTTTCACCGTAGAATTGTAAAATAACAAGTGCGTGTGCTTGGTTAAATGCACATAATTCATTTATTTAATATATTTAATTAATTAATATTTATAATACAATAAAAAACTAATTAAAGAGAAAATAGCTTCTAAATAATATGCATCCTATTTGAATTGTTAAATTAGAAATTTAATATAGTTTAATAACTATGCAATAAAAATGTAAACAAGTTTTACTTACATCTAATCATAATTTCACATGTTTTGCACAGTTGTAGATGTTTATCATTGAATGTATGTGAAAATTATGTTTGCATTGTCGTGGCCATTAAACATCATAATATTCACAATGTCCGTAAAAAAAATTAAATAGAAAAAACAATAATCCCATAAATATGGGGGGTTTGTCACTTCTATAGAAATGCTAAAAAAATTAATGACATGGCTAAAGAGATAAAAATAGGTTAAATTGTTTTTTTTTTTAATAATACAAGATTTAATTGTGTTTTTGACCTATGTAGCTCCACAATGTGTGATTTTGGTGCAAGTGTTTTAATTTCTCATATTTTTTTTAGTTATGATAATCAAAAGAAATTTCATTAAATTATAAGGAGTACATATTATACTCCGTTCTACAGTACAGATCAAGGAAACAAAAATGCAGCTTATCTAGTTGAAGAGACTAACAATTAGACAAGCAACTCAATGGACAATTAAACCAGTCATTAATACTCTTATTTTCTCGATTAAACTGTGAGTTGGAAACTTGTAGTGTAGCGTTGAAAGCCATGTATCTATGGAATTCTGAGTGCGAATGATTGACTAATTGTAGAATGTGCATAAGTAGTGTTTAAGTGTTAGCATTGGTGATGACAGCAAGTGGGGTTGTTTCTCTCACTTCTAATTTGGAGGAAAAAAATTGTTTTAGGAGGGTAGAATGTAAGATCCAAGTCTTATGATGTACTTTTAATGATATTAGAGAATCGAGTAAAACATACCTATGTTTAAATTTTCGGAATCCCACCGTTTTTTATTAGAATATGTGGTGAAAATATTTTTCTAAATTGATATTAGAAAAATTTGTCGGGTGATAATTTTTTCGCGAGAGAGTAAAAATTTGTTATCTACAAATAATTTTACAATAATTAATTTATGTAAAATTTATTAGTGATTTGAGTTGCATCGAGTACATATTTTAGGAAGAAAACTAGTGATTTGCATAACATAAGATTAAGAAAATATCTAAATATTTTATTTACTATATAGTAAGAAATGAGTGGACCAAAATGAGCCGCATCTCTCTTAATTTTTTTTAATGAAAGAACTTGACTCTAAATAGGAGTCTTAGTAACATGTTTTCTCCTTGCTTTTCTCCCTCTAATAAATCGAACTTCTCTCCCTCTTTCTCTAAACATTTTTTTCTTCTAAGTGTGAGAAGAAACATTGCTTTTTTAGATCTTGATAGCGGGTTATGATCTTTGAATAAAAGTGCTCACCTTGCCTTGGTGATCATCGAGAGTATTAGAAAGTGGAAAGGAAAAAAACTATTCTCTCCCTCTTTTTCCTCAAGGCCGCTAAGGCCTTTTAATTTGGGAGTTGGAGTTTTAAAGTTTTACTTCAAAAATGTTGTAGATCCATGTATTGTAACGATAAATCTCAAAAAAATAAAAGTGGATTTGGGATATTTTGATAGTTTGCAAAAAAGTGATTTATGTTAGAATTTTTTTTTCTTTCACTAATGTTATAGATCTATGTATTGTAGTAATAGATTTTAGAGAAAAATTTAATTTAGAACACTTTGATGTTTACTCAAAAAAATAGTTTTGTATTAGAATGGTGTTTTCTTCACCAAAGTGTTAGATTCATTACTTGTGATAGTAGATTTTGAAGAAAAGTTTGATTTGGGACCATTTGAAGTGTTATTGAAAAAATGAATTCGTGTTTAGTAATTTAGTCCTTGAAAGTTTTGTTGTTTCGGTTGTTAAAAAGACCTTTATATGTATATTTAGAACTATGGATAAAAGTATTTTTGGAAGATGAATTTTCTCAATTCCATTTTCCCTAATGACTGAACCAAAAATAAAATCCTAGGATTTTGGAATTTCAAAATTTTCTTTTGGACAAATGGGAATGTGATATTTGATTTAAAAAGGTTAAGAAACTTAAATTGTTTATTTTAATTGTTGTTGAAAATCTTAAGGTTTTGAAAAAGTTAGTAGTTTTGGAACGGCGATTTTGAAAATTTTCTTGAAGTGTTTAAGTTGTAAGAAAGAGTTGAAACTTTTAGTGTCATGTTGAAAAAAAAAATATAAAAAAAGAAAAGAGACAAAAGAAGTCTTATTCTTTTAGATAAAGTTTGGAAACAAATTTAGCAAGTTGTGTTTTAAAAACACGTGTTTCAAGTAATCTATCTCAAAAGGAATTGAGTTTTGAAAATTTATGAGATTTAAAAATATTTTGAAAGTATCCTCTTTGAGTACCTTGAAAATTTTATGGGATTGTTAGTCCTTGATAATTTTTAATACAACTTTTAGTGAGGGAAATGCAAAACCTTAGATGGATTGTTTGGAGGTAGATATCCGAATTAGGAATCAACACCTGCAAAGTAAGGGCTCCTTCCAAAATGGTGATTTGTTATATGTGATTGGTGTTTTTGGAATGTTGATTTGTGCAATTGATGTCAATGTGAGTTTATAACTGTTAACATGCGTGTATGACTATGCGCTATGAAATTTGTTGAAGATAAATTGTCGTGAGTATGCTCCGTAAAAGGTTGTTGAAAAATTATTAGTGTTTAATGAGTATTAAAAGTAGCGCATTTTAATAACTACACTTAAATAATAATTATTGAGAAAGAGTCATAGTATGCTCATGCATTCATGATTACGCGTGGTATTCCATAGAGTTGGAACCCACCAATGGTTGTCTGGAGGGACTACAATATCCTGTCGGGATTATTGTGTCGTAACTATCTGGATTGATTTCACATTGGATCCAGATGATCCGTGGACAAGAGGTTCACACCCCTTTGGGGAGGGTTCGAAATTCCGAAATCATGTGCACTGACATATTAGCATTGCATTAGGGTGCTTTGACCGAGTTGTGTTTGATACCATGAAAAATATGCATGCTTTATTAATGGTTTTTTATGCTTTTATAATTTCTAATTATTATATGTTAATATCAGTTGGTGACCCTTTCTATTATTGTGGACCGAACTTAACGCCCCAAGTTTTTGTGGATCGAGTTATGCCGAGACTATGACGTGGTGGAAGCATAGTGGTGCGAAGAATTGGATTTGTGGCCATATGCCTTAGACTCGGTGTCACCGATGGGTCTCCATTGCTCTAATGCCCTTGTATAGAGTTGTAATAATCAACTTAGGGGTAGTTAGGATGTCAATTTTGAAACCCTTATCGTTGTGTTTAATTCAATGTAAATTTACATTTTAAAATATAGATGTTTTATTTTAAAAGTTTTCGTTTACCTTGAAAATGCGTTGTTAGTTAATTTTCTTTAAAAAAAATTTGAGAAATTTTTGATTTTATAAAGGAAAAATTTTACTGTGAAAATCAGGGCAATACAAACTTCAACCCACATATTGTAATTGATCCGTAAAAAATGTAACTTTTGGTTTAAGGTGTTTAAAACTTAAAACAGATAAGCAAGGGGGTGATTTAAGGTGTTGTCTAGGAAATACGAAGTTATAGAGGGACGGGTGATTAATAATGGTCGTCTTGATTTTGTTTGTTGGAAGAATATCCAATGTTTTGAATAGGGGTAGTATTGGAATGCATGGGCATTGGTTGTTAAAACCAGGATGATTTGGAGAACAAATTCCTTATCTTGTTTTGAAGATAACAAGAGGTTTTTTTGTAGGAACAATTTAATGCACTAATAATTTAATTGAGTGTGCATAAAATAAGATAGAAGAAAGCCCAAAAAATAGAGGAAACACCCAGGATAAGAGAAAGCGGCTTGGATAAGAGGAAACGCCTCAGATAAGAGGAAACACGTCCACCAGATAATACCATTAGAGGATACCTCCTAAGCGTACCACTAGAGGATACCACCACAACATACCACCAGAGGATATCACTAGAGGAAAAGAAACAATAAGAAACAAACATATTAGAGGAAAGGAACAACACTTTCCCTTCGTTGTGTTGTGCATCAGAAGAAGCAAACATATTAAGAGGAAATGGAATAGGAAGGATCAGAGGAAAGGAACAACACACACCCTTCACTATGTTGCGCATCAGAGGAAACAAGCAGATTAAAAGGAAATGGAATAAAAGGACATATAAAAGGAAATTAGCAACACACACCTTTTGTAGTCTCCAAAGGAGATGCCTCTAAGGACCTGCCTCTGCCTCTAAGGATTTGCCTTTGCCTCTAAGTATCTGTGTCTAAGGATCTAGCTCTAATAATCTGCCTCCAAGGTTTCACCTATGAAGATAAGATTATGAAGTCCAGTGCAACATGCTTTAATAAGCTGCCTCCAACAAAGCAATATAGGTAACCATTTGACTCTGATGTACAATGCTGACTGTGCCCCTACTAAGTTGCCTCTGGCCTGTAATTCAACACTAGAAGATGATTGGGTTTGACTATGAACTTCATACTACATCTGACGTTGATGAAAAAGTCAATGCAACAAAAAGTCAACAAAAAAGAAAAAGTTGACGTATCATTTTTCATGGTTAAAACAGTCAACGTCTATGACTCTAATAAAGTCATGACTCTAGAAGTTGACTTTGAACACACACGTTTTACACACGACTCATAAACAAAATCTGATGAAGGCTCACTGCCTTTGATTTTGATACTAAAGATTCAAATGTCCAAGCGGTTTGTCCACACTTAAATGGATTGAAGTGCCCAGTCAATCACATTCTTAAATTGCACCGAATTGAATGTCTTATCAAATACAAACGACCAAATTCAAATTCACGACAATAGATCTATGCAATCAAACTTAGTGAGTTTAAATTTCATATGCTCTGATTGAGAAATTTCATATGCTTAGAAATTATTTAGTACTACATTCAATCATTATCATTATTGTGTTAAGTCTGTGAGTTTAAATTTCATATGCTCTGATTGGGATAAACCCAAAAACAAAACAAAACACTTGTGTAACCGGCCCGATAGTGGTTGTATACCTCAATGACTTGTGGTTTTCAAGTTGGATGTTGAGAAGAATTAACTCGTGAAGTTAATAAGTGGTTGTAATTTGGTTTAAATTACTGGATTAAATCCTTCTAGGTGAAGGGACTGGACGTAGCTATGGGTTTGGTAATGAACTAGGATAAATTCTTGTGTTATTCCTCTTCCCTCTATTAACTGCCTATGTCTTTTCTATTTTTATTTTCACCCATTAGTTAGCCCATAATTTTGTTTTTAAAAATCGAATACACAATTCAAACCTCCAATTTCTTGTGTATTTTTCCACCTACATTGGTTTTCAAATAGATTGGTGAAAAAGGTAGGTATTAGTGAACAAACTAGTTATTGGCTTAAACCTTGGTTACTTGGAAGTGTGTTGTGAGAGAGATTCAATAGAAAATTTGAGATTCTTAATGATAGAAACAACCCAATTATTGCCTTAATGATTCATATATATGTATAGACGGGGGTGGGGGTTGATGGTGTAAGGTTGGGTGGAGGCGAGGGCTTTTTCAGTGGGAGTGAGATTTAGTCGAGGAATGTTGTTTGTTGGTGGCTAATCTTGTTTTGCAGAATAGAATTGAGGTCACTTGACAATGGCCATCAATTCATAGCAAAGTGTTTGTGGTGAAACAGGCTTACAATTTGTTGATGCAAAATTTTGAAAGCTACGATGTGCCGAACATAAGGTTTCTTGAAATAAATTGGTTCCTTTAAAGGTTTCTTTGTTTGCTTGACGTTTGTTGCAAAATTGTATCCTTACTAAGGATAGTCTTATCAAAAGAGGTTCGTTGGAAGTGTCGTCCGCCTTTTGTGTAAATGTGTGTGGTATGGAGGAAAATGTTCACCATCTTTTTTTTAATTGTTCGCTTTTTGGGTCGGTATGGTGAGCAATTTTGAAGTGGTAGAATGTTCAATGTGCATTTTCCAATGTTGCTCTAGATCATGCTATTTTGTTTGGTGGGCTTGGAATAGAAGGTAAAAGAGTTACCAAGGTGTTGAATCTTATCTAGTTTGCATGTGTGTGGTCCATTTGGAAGATGAGAAATAGTGTTGTTTTCCAGCATCGAGAGTTTAATGTTGATCATATTTTGGAGAACATCAAAGTCACGTCGTGGTGTTGGTTAAAACATCGAGAAAATACTTTATTTCTTATTTGATTCTTTGGCGTCTTCAACCTTCTCTATCTATTCTTCTTGCGTAGTAATTCCTTTTCTTCTTGGCACTCATATTCTGTTAGGTAGAAGAAAGGTCATCAGTTGTTTGGGTGTCAATGTTATTTATTTATTTATTTTTTTTTTTATGTTCTTTTAAACTCTATGTAATTTGGCTAGGCACACCTCGTGCTTCGCTATTTTTAATTTTATATATATATATATATATATATATATATATATATATATGCACTTTGTCTTTTCTTTAAAAAAAAAATTTACTTTTGAACACTAACTAAATGACATTAGTTTTGTCACTTATTACCATATTGCCGCAACTAGAGTTAAATAACTCTTGGATTCTTAATACTATATACAAGTATGTATATATAAAGCTCAACCAATAAACAAGTTTTTCCATAAGTCATTATTAAATTCAAATTTCAACCCACATATAGTATAGACACACAAGCAATGTAATATTTAGACACTAACTAAATAACATTACTTTTGTTACTTAATATCGTATTGACATATAGTATAGACACACAAGCAATGTAATATTTCGACACTAACTAAATAACATTACTTTTGTTACTTAATATCGTTTTGCCACTACTAGAGTTAAATAACTCTTGCATATTAATATATAAGTTTTTTTTTAAAATATTAGAATCAAGTTAATTTAAGGTACAATGACCTTTAATTTTAATGATATCAAAATATATTAGAGAATATAACTTTTGGTTCTCTATATACAATTTTTACGTACTACATTAATTA
>JBBPBP010000001.1:29681935-29700212 GCA_037974735.1 Cicer chorassanicum
GGGAATTATAAAAAAAAACATAACTATTTGTTTATATATTATATAATAAAGTTGATTAATATATAAATTATAATAATTACCACAACTAAAATTATATTTGGTTGTTGATATATACCATTTGTTTTGTAAATTCAATATTAGAAGAAATAAGATAAAAATTTGAGTTTGAAAATAATATTTATTTCAATACTATATAAGGAAATTGAATAATATATAGATTACAATAAGTAAATGTATATTATATATCTTTATTCTAAATCTTTATCTTTATATCTTGATATTATACAACTTATCCCTGATTTTAGGTTTTTTTTTATAGGTATCAAACATTGAGATATCTAATGCCACATCACACTATAATATAATAATTTTTCAAATTTGCTATTCACACCCCCATTTTACTACACACCTCTCAATTTTTATTTATTTAAAAAATACCCAAAATGCCCTTGGATATTTCTAATATTCTTTAAACCTCATTTATCCCTTCATCACCATTCTTAACATCATAACTCACATATCACAAAATCATCCATACCTCACCTCTCATAACTCATAATCATTCAAAACTGAAATCACTCACTCATAACTGACACCCCATTAGTATCCTCTTCACATTGAAGTTAAAGTGACCCAACAAGGTATATTAATTGATCTGTTTTTTAGTTCGTTTTATTTTTCAAAATCTGGGTATTTTACGTGAATTCAATACACGTACGTTTTAACCTTACGTGAACTGAATTCACGTACGTTACTGAATATCAGAAATCCCAAGCTATACGTGAATTCATTTCACGTACGCGTACGTGATTTCATAATGCATATTCAATTAAGTTCAAGATTTCATAGGCCTTACGTGAACTTAGTTCACGTACTCATACGTGAAATCAGTTGACGTCCACTTACTTGAACCCAATTTAAGTAAGTATACGTTAATTCAGTTGAGTGTTGTATTTGTGAAGTACGTGAACTCAGTTGACGTAGGTTTACTTGAGTTGAGCTCACTTAGGGGTACGTGAATTGAGTTCACGTATGAGTTTGTGAATGCAGTTCACGTAAACAGTCACGATCTTAGTTATTTCTGCATTTTTTATATGTTATTTTTTTTATGCAGACAAATGGACCAAGGGAGTGACAATAGTGACGAAATGTATGAAGGTTTGGAACTTGATTTCTAGGAAATGCATGATAGTTTGGAGCATGATTTTGACAAAATGATTGATGGTTTGAAACCTGATTTTGATGTAATGAATGATGGTGTTGAACCTGAAATTAAAGATGCTATGAATGACGATTTGAAGTTGTTATGGTTGATTTGATTGATGTGTTTACTCTAGCATGATGTTTGATACGCGAGATGATTTATTGAGATGGGTTAGAAATGTTGGAAGGGAAAATAGAATTGTCGTTGTCATTCTTAGATTTGAAACTGCGACAGCATGACCAAGAACAAAGACGAAATTAATTCTTGGTTATGAAAGAAGTGGTAAATATAGACCTTGGAAGAATCCTAAACGTATGAGGAGTACTTAGACTAGAAAATGTGAATGTCCATTTAGATTGAGAGGAACACTATCAAGTGTTGGTGAGGGATGGTATTTGCATGTAATATGTGGTCTCCATAACCACGAATTGGCCAAAAAACTGACTGGTAATTCTTTCTTAGGACGATTATCTATGTAACATCCCAAATCAAAGGACTAAAAATAATTAGAATTTCAAATATTAAAACATTCTAATTTATAGATTATTATGATTATATTATTAGTATTATTATTATTAATAATACTCTAATTGTTATCAATAACCAATTTGCTTAAAAGAAGATGACATTAGTAAGTTGTTTTGTTTGTTATAGACTTATAAAGTATAATAGGAAGTTTGTTTTGTTTGTTTAAGGTTTATGTGAAATAGATAATAACAAACAAAGTTAGTATAACAACCTTTTGTTATGTAATTACCTATTATTAAGGAGTCAAACAAAATCAAACAAACAACCAATCCTAAATGAATTCAATTTGTATTATTTGTAACAACCAATAATTTAATGGGGCAAATATAGGATGCCTAGTCAAATTATCTTATAAATATTTAAATATAAATAGATAGAAAGAAGAAAAATACTAAATTAAAAACTCAATAGAGAAAACTATGCCAAAATATAAAGAGGAGCAAAAGAATGCTTCAACAGGTGAGTAATCACACCCTTTAAACTTTCATGGTACATTTATTTTGGGAATTTGGGATGGAAAAAGCGTTAGATATTTTGAATGGTACTTTCTTATAAAATTATATTTTTGTTGAGAATCAACCAATATTAAATTGAGATTTTATGACCTATAATAATAGATTGTGAATTGATTTATTTACTGTTGTTTGTTGAATTACCATTTTTATATGACTATTTGAATATATATTCTTTAAAAGATTGTTTTATGATGTTTTGTTGAATGATTGTTATTATTATATAATCAAATAAAATATCATATTATAAACATATATATATATATATATTCTTTAATAGATCGTTTTAATTATATTTTCTTGAATGATTGTTGTAACACTCAAAATTTTATAATAAACTATTTTATTAATTAAATAGGATTTTAGATAATTTGGTGTTATCTTAGGGTTTATGGTGTCATAATTGTTGTTATTATATATTCAAATGAAATATCATATTGTAAATAATATTCTTTAAAAGATTGTTTTATTATATTTTCCTGAATGATTGTTGTTATTATATTCAAATGGAATATTATATTATAAATATGATCTTACGAATATGATTGTTAAAAATATGAATTTGATTGTGTGTGCGGGAGATGGGTCTTGTACCCCACATATTGATGAGTTTTAAACTTCACAAAGAGATGAGGTTTAAACTCCACATGGATGGGTCTTTGTACCCCATATATATGAGTTTTAAACTTCACAAAAGAGATGAGGTTTAAACGCCACATGGATGGGTCTTGTACCCCACATATAGATGAGTTTTAAACTTCACAAAGAGATGAGGTTTAAACTCCACATGGATGGGTCTTGTACCCCACATATAGATGAGTTTTAAACATCACAAAGAGATGAGGTTTAAACTCCACACAGATGGGTTTTGTACCCCACACTGCATGAGCAGGTGCTCCACATGATGAGATAATATTCACTTCGCGGAAGTAGTATATCTCCATATAACGATTAAACATCATTGAATTGATTGATTTATTTTCTGCAGAATAAATATGTATATTGGATTTATTTGATTATTATAGATGTGAATCATCGTTAATTTAATTGATGAGTTTTTATTAATTATTGGAAGTAATTGGTTGTTATAGAAAAATCCTAGTTATATCAAGTATATTTCTCAAGAATATTTTTGGAAGAATGCGGGTGCCATGATCGATTTTTCTGGTTACCGCGCTGGCTGAGAACAATACTTGCTTTAAAAATGTGTGTATTATTCACTGGGATTTAGTATCTCATTAAAGTGTTGTTTTCAGAGACTGAGACCATCGTCGAGAGTTGAGAAGTCATACTTCCTTTGAGAAGATTAATTTCCTTAGATTAGGTTAGTAGATCAAGAATAAGTAGACATAGTGTCTACATTGTAGTTTATTTCAGAATTTGTTATTAAATGTCCAGATTTGAATATTTTGATTATTAAGGAATTTTCAACTATAAGGTTTTTTTTTAAGGATTTTACAATATTATTTCTTTTGAGAACTTCATTATTTATTATGATACATTTTCTCTTATATAAATATGAAAACTTTTTCGTTATTACCTCAATTGTTATACCCACGTAACTAGGCGTTACCTTTTTGGTATCAGAGCCAGTTCGAACCTAGATCGGACTGTGGTGTGGGTTTACTTTATTTTTATTATTATTTTCTAGTTTTATTTATAAAAAAAAATCAAATCTTGGGCTTATAGGATTGCTCGTTATAGTCATAAATTTTGTATGCTATTATGTTGGATATTGTGTCGGGCCAACCTAGTGGTTGAATGGTGGTCTGCATATTTATGGTCTGTAACAAGCGTGGGACGAATGACGAATTTACTAAGACTCTCAGCTTGATAGCTGCAGCCATGGAAAATAGATGAAGACTCTCTGTCATTTGAGAGGACCCAATGTAGGATCGATAACAGTTGTAGACCCTCAATATGTTGGACTTTCTGAGTTTCGAAAGAACAATCAACCTTTTTTTAGGCAGTTCTGATCCAGTCAATGCACAAGAGTGATTGTCGAAGTTAGAGAAGACCTTTAGAATCATGCATTGTGCTGACACTCAGAAAGTGGACCTCACCGTTTATACGTCAGAGTTTGATGTTAAGCAGTGGTTGAATTGTACTAGAGGAGGTCTGTTGAAACGAGTTTCTTTTACTTGGGATAGGTTTAAAAAGTTTTTTCTAGAAAAGTATATTCCCCACAATCTTCTTATTCTTCGCGGAGATATGTCAATTGTAGAGTATGTCCCCAAATTTTGAAGTTATATCAAGATACTCTTGCTATCTTAGGGAAAATCCTCAAGACGAGTGCAAGGCGATCAAATTTGAGTAAGGACTTAAGTCTGAGCTGCAAAGCTTTAATTGGAATTCTAAGGATCTGTGATTACGCCACTTTGGTAAACAATTCTAGGGTGGTTGAGAAAAAGATGCATGCGCTGGAAGTTGAGAAACCGATGGAGAAAAGTATCTCTGGTGGAAAGGAAAAAAAACTCTAGAGTAACGACAATAAATTTCATAAGAATCTACACCCTTTACCCACAATTTCAAAGGACATGTAAAGACAAACTTCAACTAGTAAGAGTAAGAAATGTAAAAAGTGTGGATTCAATCATGGAGATCAATCGTGCTCTACAGCACAAATTATATGTCTTAAATGTGGAAGGTTGGGCATTTTTCTAGATGTTGCACGGGTGGGGGACAATCCCAACTTATGACTATTGATTGATCTTTGTTGGAATGTTTCGAGTCTGCTTTAGCTTGCCATAAGTATTTAGTTAAGAGAGTTCAAGGATACATGCTCTTATTTTCTTCAAAGGTAGAGGTTGAAGATAATTTAACTTTGATGATGTCTGTAGGTTGTGAGTTTCATGATATGTTTCCTAAATATGGACTTGAGGTCTAGGTACTATCAAATTAGGGTTAAGAGTGAAGATATTCCTAAGACAACTTTTAGGACAATATATGGACACTATGAGTATGTAGTGATGCCTTTTAGAGTTACCAATGCCCCTGTTATTTTTATGGATTACATGCATCAAATTTTCAGATAAGTTTGTGGTGGTGTTCATATATGACATTCTAATCTACTCTAGGATCTTGGGTGAGCATGAGAAACACGTGAGGATAATATTGCAAATTTTGAGAGATAATAAATTGTATGCAAATCCTATGAAATATGAGTTATGGCTTGATGAGGTGAAGTTTTTACGACATACCTTCTCTAGTAAAGGAGTAACATTTGACTCTATCAAAGTAGATGCAATATTAAGTTGGTTCAACCTAATTCGGTGACTGAACTAAAAAGTTTCCTAGGATTGACGGGTTACTATAGGAAATTTATAGAGGAACTTTCTAGCCTAGCCTTACCTCCCACCAAGTTGACTAGAAAAAGGAAAAAAAATTTTGCGAGACTAAGAGTGTGATGATAATTTCCAAGAGCTTAATGGAAGATTAAGTTCAGCATCTGTAATAATGGATCCATCCATGAATTTTTTGGTTTATTGTGACGCTTCTAAAAATGGTTTAGGATGTGTTTTTATGCAAGAAGGAAAAGTGGTAGCTTATGGATCTAGAAAACTTAGGTCACATGAGGCGAATTATCCAACCAATTATCTTGAATTAGCAGTTGTAGTCTTTGCGCTTAAGATTTAGAGGCATTACTTGTATGGAGCAAAATTTGAGGTTTTTAGTGATCATAAGAGTCTTAAGTATTTGTTTGATCGAAAGGAATTAAATGTGAGACAAAGAAGGTGGATGGAGTTTCTTAAGGACTACGATTTTGAGTTGAAATATAACCCTGGTAAAGCTAATGTAGTGGCTAATGCTTTAAGTAGAAAATCCATACATGTGGCTTGTATGATGGTACAAGAGACAAGCCTATTAGAGGAGTTTATAGCTATAAATTTGGATGTGTCCCTTAATGGTTTATGCTTGAATCTGAATAGGCTAGAAATCAGTAGTAACTTGAGAGGGATAATAATAATAAAAAAAAAAAACAGAACAACTATTGGATAATGTATTGTAGTCTCTTGTGGACAACGAGAATTATACCTTATCCGGTGATGGTTTAGTGTTGTTTAAGGATAAGATCATTGTTTCTAAGGAGGGGAGTCTTAAATATAAGATTTAGAGGAAGCTCATAATAGTAAGTTCACGATACACCCAGGAATAACTAAAGTGTATCAGGATTTGAGAAAAATGTACTGGTGGCCAGAAATGAAAAAGGATGTAGCTAGCTTTATGTTTGTTTCTAGTGTGTTAGAAGGTTAAGATTGAACACCAAAAGCCTTTAGGATTGTTGCAACCTTTAGAAATTCCTGAGTGGAAATGACAGAGGATATCTATGGATTATGTGATGGGTTTTCCTAAGACGTGTTTGAGATTGATTCCATTTGGGTGATAGTTGATCGAATGACCAAATGAGCTCATTTCCTAACAATTAAAGCAACCTATAGTTTAGATAGACTAGCTGACCTCTACATTAAGGAGATAGTAAAGTTACACGGTATACCCACCTCTATAGTATCAGATAGGGATCCACGATTTACCTCTAGATTTTGGAAAGCCTTTCAGAGAGCTTTTGGTACTAGACTGAGTTTTAGCACAACTTACCATCCATAGACAGATGGTCAATCATAGAAGACTATTCAAACTTTTGAGGATATGCTTAGAGCTTGTGTTCTAGATGAAGATAGGAGTTGGGATGAGTATCTACCTCTATTAGAATTTTCTTATAACAACAGTTATCACTCTAGAATTGGTATGGCAACCTATGAGGCTCTTTATGGAAGGAAGTGTAGATCTCCTTTGTGTGGGTGTGAAGTTGGTGAGAAGTCTTTGTTAAGACCTGATTTAGTGCAAGAGGCCACTATTAGAATTCAATTGATTAGGGAAATGATGCATACAACGCAAAGTAAGCATAAGATTTATGTTGACAAGAGAAGAAAATCATTGGAATTTCAAGAAGGGACACATGTATTCTTGAGAGTCACTTATAAGACATGGGTGAGAAGGTCAATGAAAGTCAAAAATAAAACTCTCGTTTCATGGGTTATTTTCAAATTCTAAAGAGAGTAGGGTATGTTGCTTATCAATTAGCTCATCCTCCACATTTATATAACATTTTATGATGTCTTTTTTGTTTCTCAACCCCGAGCATATGTGTTAGATAATTCACACGTGATAGCTCTCGAGTTAGTCCAATTAAAAGATAATTTAATCTTTAATCCTAGGTCTATATGCTAGAGATGGCCATTTCAGAATCAGAGGAAGAAGTCATATGACAATATCCAAGTCTCGATGATGCAAGTACACAAGCTTCTTTATATTTGCACTAGTTGGGTCACTTTGATTTTATTCAGTAGACGTAAATTTCGAGGACAAAATTTCTTTAAGGAGGGGAGAAAATGTAACATCCCAAATCAAAGGACAAAAAATAATTATAATTTCAATTTTTAAAACATTCTAATTTATAGATTATGATGATTATATTATTAGTATTATTATTATTATTATTATTATTATTAATACTCTAATTGTTATCAATAACCAATTTGCTTAAAATAAGATGACATTAGTAAGTTGTTATGTTTGTTAGAGACGTATAAAGTATAATAGGAAGTTTGTTTTGTTTGTTTAAGGTTTATGTGAAATAGATAATAACAAACAAAGTTAATATAACAACCTTTTGTTATGTAATTACCTATTATTAAGGAGTCAAACAAAATCAAACAAACAACCAATCCTCAATGAATTCAATTTGTACTATTTGTAACAACCAAGAATTTAATGGGGCAAATATAGGATACCTAGTCAAATTATCTTATAAATATTTATATATAAATAGATAGAAAGAACAAAAATACTGAATTAAAAACTCAATAGAGAAAATTATGCCAAAATATAAAGAAGAGCAAAGTATGGTTGCGGTTGCAATAGGGGTTAATAACGATTAACATATACAGAACATTTTTATCAAAGAACGCTTCAAGAGGTGAGTAATCACACCCTTTAAACTTTCATGGTACATTTATTTTGGGAATTTGGGATGGAAAAAGCGTTAAATATTTTGAATGGTACTTTCTTATAAAATTATATTTTTGTTGAGAATCTAACAATATTAAATTGAGATTTTATGACCTATAATAATAGATTAGGAATTGATTTGTTTACTATTGTTTGTTGAATTACCATTTTTATATGACTATTTGAATATATATTCTTTAAAAGATTGTTTTATGATGTTTTGTTGAATGATTGTTATTATTATATATTCAAATAAAGTATCATATTATAAATATATATATTCTTTAATAGATCGTTTTAATTATATTTTCTTGAATGATTGTTGTAACACTCCAAATTTTATAATAAACTATTTTATTAATTAAATAGGATTTTAGATAATTTGGTGTTATCTTGGGGTTTAGGGTGTCATAATTGTTGTTATTATATATTCAAATGAAATATCATATTGTAAATAATATTCTTTAAAAGATTGTTTTATTATATTTTCCTGAATGATTGTTGTTATTATATTCAAATGGAATATTATATTATAAATATGATCTTACGAATATGATTGTTAAAAATATGAATTTGATTGTGTGTGCGGGAGATGGGTCTTGTACCCCACATATTGATGAGTTTTAAACTTCACAAAGAGATGAGGTTTAAACTCCACACGGATGGGTCTTTGTACCTCATATAGATGAGTTTTAAACTTAGATGAGGTTTAAACCCCATACGGATGGGTCTTTGTACCCCATATAGATGAGTTTTAAACTTCACAAAGAGATGAGGTTTAAACTCCACATGAATGGGTCTTGTACCCCACATATAGATGAGTTTTAAACTTCACAAAGAGATGAGGTTTAAACTCCACATGGATTGGTCTTGTACCCCACATATAGATGAGTTTTAAACTTCACAAAGAGATGAGGTTTAAACTCCACACGGATGGGTCTTGTACCCCACACTTGATGAGCAGGTGCTCCACATGATGAGATAATATTCACTTCGCGGAAGTAGTATATCTCCATATAACGATGAAACATCATTGAATTGATTGATTTATTTTCTACAGAATAAATATGTATATTGGATTTATTTGATTATTATAGATGTGAATCATCGTTAATTTAATTGATTAGTTTTTATTAATTATTGGAAGTAATTGGTTGTTATAGAAAAATCCTATTTATATCAAGTATATTTCTAAAGAATATTTTTGGAAGAATGCAGGTGCCATGATCGATTTTTCCGGTTATTGCGCCGGCTGAGAACAATACTTGCTTTAAAAATGTGTGTATTATTCACTGGGATTTAGTATCTTATTAAAGTGTTGTTTTCAGAGACTGAGACCATCAGGGACGTCGAGAGTTAAGAAGTCATACTTCCTTTGAGAAGATTAATTTCCTTAGGTTAGGTTAGTAGATCAAGAATAAGTAGACATAGTGTCTACATTGTAGTTTATTTCGGAATTAGTTATTAAATGCCCAGATTTGAATATTTTGATTATTAAGGAATTTTCAACTATAAGGTTTTTATTTTAAGGATTTTACAATATTATTTCTTTTGAGAACTTCATTATTTATTATAATACATTTTCTCTTATATAAATATAAAAACTTTTTCGTTATTACCTCAATTGTTATACCCACGTAACTAGGCATTACAATCTCAGGAAGAGAAAGTTGTACTTTGTGATATGACGAAGAACATGATCAAACCAAGAAACATATTGATGAACCTAAAGGATCATAATGTTGAAAATTTGATGACAATAAAATAAGTTTACAATGCTCGTCAAGCATATCGTTCATCACTTAGAGGTAATAGAATAAAAATGCAACATCTTTTGACATTGCTGGAACGCAACAAATACGTCTATCGATATAGGAAGTTAGGAGTTCAGATGAGTTGAGTGACATATTCTGGGCCCATCCAGATGCTATCACTCTTCTAAATAATTTTCACATATTATTGATTATGGATAACACATACAAGACCTGTAGGTATCGAATGCCATCATTACTTGAGATTATTGGTGTTACCTCTACTGAAATAACATTTTGTGTGGGATTTGCATATCTATAATTTGAGCGTTCTGATAATTTTGCGTGGGCACTATAAATGTTGAAAGTACATATTAACAGTGGTGAAGTTGAATTCATTGTTACTGATAGAGACATTGCTTTGGTTAACACAGTTCAATATGTTTTTCCAAAAGCAATCAATTTATTAAGCCTGTTTCATGTATGCAAAAATGTCAAAGCAAATGACTGTGTTTCCAAAAAAGAAGCAGGTGCAAATAATGGAGGCATGAGAAGCTCTTGTTTACAGTTATGATGAGACTCAGTACTACATGAAGTTGGTTATCTTTGAAGGAATTTGTAGTAGTTGTTCTATTTTTTATGATTATGTACATGATCAGTGGTTATTTCCTCATATGGAAGGATTTGTTGAGGTGTGGACAAATAGAGTTATGCACTTTGGGAACACCACAACATAAAAGGTTGAGTCGGCACATTGGAGTTTGAAAAGGATATCATAAGATAGTATTGGTGATATATGTAGTGTTTGGGAAACCATCAATAGCATGATTGTATTACAATATAGTGAGATAATAAGATCATTTGAAAAGTGTATCATTCAAAAGGTGCATCGACATAGTAACAGATTGTACGCCTATTTGTGTGGTGTTGTGTCCAAAAATGCAATAGATCACATTGCGACATAGTATGATCGCGTGAAATTTGTAGGTGTTGATAAGTTTGAGTGTCGTTGCACGATTATGACAACACATGGTCTACCTTGTGCATGTGAAATAGCCAGGTATAGTATGATCCCACGTTCCATTCCGTTAGACGCTATTCATGTTTGGTGGCGTAAACTAACTTTTTATGATGATGGATCGGGTAAACCTTCAAAGTTATTTGTGAAACATGAAATAAATGTTATAGTGAAAAAGTTTGATGAACTTGATTTGCTTGACAAAATTGCACTTAAAGGTATATTACAAGAGATCGCGTATCCATCCACTACGTCGATGTGTCCACCTGTTGACAAGGTTAAAACAAATGGTGCACCAAAAAAAGACAAAAGTAAGGTATCAAAAAGAGATAAATCAACCAAGCGTGATCCATCTTGGTGAGAGTATGTAGATGCAAGTGTTCGATGTAGTGGCACAAATGCATGTAGCACTATAACATCTAGTAAAGTTCAAAAATCCCGATCATCATTCAAAAAGCTCACACCTCGACCATCAGTCGGCAAGGTTCAACAACCGAGAGTTATTCTCTTCAACGATTGGTTGCCGATCGAAATTCATAAATTCACATAAGACATTATTGTATCAGTTATGATGGTAATTGTGGATATCGTGCAGTTGCAGGTTTACTTGGAATATGTGAGAACTCTTGGGCATTCATTTGTCAACAGTGTGGGTAGAGCTTCAACAACTCATGTCTCATTATGAGAGAATATATGGTGGAGAAATTTTTGTTCAAAAACTTATACACAGTGTATATGTTGAAAAAGTTGCAACTATGGATAATTGGATGACACTTCAGAAATGGGATATGTGATTACTTCGAAATTTATCTTGGTTTTCGTCGCATTATCACTTAACCAATCGCAAACATTTTTTCCACATAGAAGTCCACAACCAATATCTATGTCAGATCATTGTATGATTGTTATTGCATTTATTAAGAACTGTCATTTCTTGCAAGTATTAATTGTGATATTTAATTTTATAAATTTTTTTATATTTTAATTAATTATTGATTTTAACAGGTTTACTTAAAGCTAGATTCTCCTATACCACCAGCAAGTAATTTGTGGAAAAAATATTGCAATGAAGAAGCACGACAATGGGAGTTTATTTACAACGGTCGCTTGCAACATTGGTTGCAGATATTTCCACGCACTATAAATGAACCTATTGTAAACTAAATAGTTGATATTTCATATTTGTATGAATTCAAAATTTGTAAACTGAATAGTTGATATTTAATATTTAAACTAAAGCACGTCAAAATCAGTATTACACAAATCCAAAATATATTACATAACCAAAATATTCCCAAAATACTCGCAAAATATGCCTAAGTCCTTCTATGTCTCCTACGATATGGTATTACGTTTGTCCAATCTCTACCACTATCCCTCTAAGTTTGCAACATCAAAATGTAAAGCCATCAGGTAATACCAATTGACGACCAAGAAGCTCTTCCGCAATTTGTATTGCTCGACGCCGCAATAAAAAAATACATTAAATAATTTAGTTAAAACAATAGATAACTAATTAATTTAGTTATGTGATAAATTTGATTAAATTTACCGTTATGTCAACTGGTTCATCGGCGACAGGTTCTGCAACTGAACGATCTTCATGAACTGGTTCCCTACGAATGATGTATGGATGAGAAATTATGCGAAACAACTCCATGTAATCGTTTGAGCAGTCTGCAGATCCCTGTACAACTGCGCCAACATCCACTACATGCACAACGTATTGCGTAAACATTATGTCCATTTCATCTGATGTGGTCGTCTGACCCACTATCTCTAACGGTGGGCCAGGAATGGTTTGGACATAACTATATTGACGCAATACCCTGTCTGGCAGATGAGCATACATCTTCGGACCCCATCGTATCCACCTTCTAAATAAAGAAACCTCTTCAAATGATTGCTTCACTCGATGCTTTTCATATGGTGTCCAGCATAACTGATCAACATCAATCTCGTCATGAGCTTTCCTAAATGGAAGAACCAAACCCTTATCCCTTTTTGGCTTCCATCTAAGTGCTCTAGGGTAGTCCTCAACATAACTAGGAGAGAGTCTACAGTAATCTACCCATAATAGACCCATGCCTACACATATATAATAACATATCATTAGTTTATAATTAATAATATAAATTATTAACACAATAAACAACCATAAAATTTACCTACAATAGTGTCAGATACCCAGAAACTGTTCTGGTCTGATGCATGCTCGCTTCGCGGAGATTGTCATAGAAGTAAGCAAGAGCAGCAACACCCCATGCATATCCCCCACATGAATTGAGGTCTCGAAAGCAGTCAAGATAGGCAACGCTAACTACGAAGGCACTCTTGTCGCTGAAAAGGGTGCAACTGACCAAAAATAAAAGAAATGCCCTCGCAGCCATATGACAATGCTGGTCACGACAGCGCTGTTGGTATACTTCAAGTAACCAACTAAATCAAACTGTGGTTGTCCGTGTGACATTAAACTTAGCATAACCAAGAGCCTCAATAACTCAGAGAAGTTCAGCCAATTTATTTGCATAGTCATCCTTGTTAAATAAATTAAAATTGTAGAATGCACTGGTGATAGGTATATGTAGCTGAGAGGAGGCATCATCTAGAGTAATCGTCATCTCTCTACGACAGCAAAAAATGATTTCTTTGTCGATCATTTCATAACTGCATTTTAGCAACAAATATAGACCGGAGCTTTTAACCAATTACTCAACCTCTTGATGTTCAATCACAACTTCTTTTAAATTTTTTCCGTTTCTAAACACCCTTAATTCCCCATGATCCTGAAATAAATTAAGCGAAAAATAATAAGTTAAAACACATTACGACAACAGCTATTAAAAATTAAATATGATCGAAAAATTTACCACGACATCCCAAAGTCGAGTCGCCACATGATCACCGAATGTCCTATGGACAGACTTGTCAATCGGCCCACCAGGATAGCCATCAGTCTGTGGAGGTTCATCTGTGTGCTGTGGTTAGGCATCTTTTACTACTAGGTCTCTTGTTGCTCTTCCAGCTGGGCCTCTTCTTGTGATTGCTGCTACTCTAATCGGCGTTGTTCCTGTCGTCCCTGCCTCTCCCGTGCAGAAGCGGTTGGTCTAACATGACGACCCTCATCATTGGAAGTACCTTCATTAGTAGTATCATTAATTCTAACTCGATCGGCTCTGTTGGTAAACATAATGCGCACCATATCTGCAAAACCATATCATAATCAAAGTTAGCAAGTAAATATACCTACATTAACTGAGTTCACGTACGTGAACTCAACAACCCCAGATACCTTCAAGAATTCAATTCACGTACGTGAACTCATCAATCCCAGATGCCTACGTGAATTCAGTTCACAGACGTGAACTCATCAACCCCAAATACCTATGTAAATTCATTTCACGTACATGAACACATCAACCTCAGATACCTACGTGAATTCAGTTCACGTACGTGAACTAAGCAACCACAGATTCGTACGTGAATTCAGTTCCCGTACAACTAAGTTCACGTACGTGAACTCAGTTCATGTACGGTTTTGGGTTTATGAGAATGACAGATTGAGAAAAACTAAAGATGCTACATTTTGGGTCGGGTTTGCTACGAAATCAACAACAACAACAACAACAACATTTTGGAAAGAAAACAACTACAACAATAACAATATTGATGCATACCTGAAGATGTTGATGAAGATGAAGATGTTGATGAAGATGAAGATTGAGAGAGGTTAGGGTTTTGAAGGTGAAGATGAATGAATAAATAAGACTTAAAAATTCAATAAATAGGTAAAGGTATTTTGGATAATTTTTTTTTTAAAGTTGAGGGGTGTTGGTAGTAAAAAGGGAAGGGGTGTGAATAGAAATATTGATAATTTTTTAGTCATTTTTATCAAACCATCTGGCTCATGATGAGACAAAATTTCCTATTAGCATTAAATGCAAAGCTGATGTTTGCCACCTACTTTATTAAAAAATTAGTATTAAGTACTAACATTTGATTTTATATAATGGTAAAGAAATCAAAAGCCAACAAGAGTCCACACTGCGTGTGTTTCAGATCTGAATTGTCTGACTTTGCTGTGGGAAAGGTACCATGCCTTTCAATAAATATAATCCTTCTGATCAATCTCTTGTACCAAATCATGCCACATGTTTATTTTCTATTTTGTCAAGGAAAGTTTAATAATATCATAAACAGTCTAAGTCCAAACATAGACATCATCGTCCTCTTTGTTTGTCCCACAAAATTCTTGCCGATTCCTGCGGTGTCCTTTAATCTAAAACACAAGAAGGGTCTTTATCCATCTCCACCATTGATGAAAGACATCCAAATCCTAAAAAATTTATCCACCATCGTTACTATTAGGGCTTGACAACAATCGATTTCGGCTGGTGACGGCCTAAAAAACATTAATCGAAGACAAATCAAACTATGTAAATGGCAACCCAATTTCGACCGTTGAGCTCTTCAGGTTCAACAGATCAGTGTTTATGGATGATATTGCATAAATTAAAACCAAAAGAACACAAACTTCGTAAAGAAGGAAAAAATTAAAAAAAGTGAAACCAAAAAGATGAACTGAAAAATAAACGTAGAAAATTAGAATTCAACAAAACCTAAACACATAAAAATTATTTTTACTATTTTAGTTACAAATGACTTTTCTTCTTTGTTAAAGCAAAAATAAGAAAGCAAGATTTGTGTAGAGAAAGACATCACATATATAACAAATCTCTTTCTTTGTTGAAGCTAAAGGTGAAACCTTTTGAATAGATCTGAGCAGAGGATGGAAATTTAAATAAAAAATAGTTGGACACCTTCGTTGGTAGATTGATGGTTGGTGAAACAAATGGACTGAAATGGAGTTCCAGCGAGGAGGTATCATCGTGGAGTGGCTACCGTATTTTGATGGTGGCAGTGCAATATAGAAGTTGAGTTGGGCAATTTAATGGGTCTGAATGGTGCATCAACATTCATGCTCCATGACCATCTTTCATTTTGCAAAGACATGGAAAATGAGAGATATAAAGCATTCATTGTCTTGTGTGTACTAACTTTGCTTGTAAATTGATTTTTGTCAAAAGAATATAATATTGTTGTTATGCCTCGATTGCCAATTCCAATGTTTTAGTCTCATGAGTAACAAGACTGACAGAATTAGACTTTTACGTCAAACATAGATGCACATTGTTGCTAGACTTGGGCTCAAGAAAATAGCCTACAACATAGGTATTAATTACGCCTATTTTTCTTCTTTTGATGTATTATCGACCGGTCACGGGTACCAATGGATTAAGTTTTGTAATATGAACCCGACCAATATCAACCATTTACACTCGAATTATGTCAACTTTTTACTTGAATACTATTTAAACCCGCTTGCTGCATCTAGTTATCCATGGGATTTTTTGGATTTCGGGCGGATGCCGGTTTTTTATCCACCCTTAATTACTACATAACATTATGAGAAAAACACCGTTCCCTCTTATCAAAATCCTTAATACTAACCAAAATCAAAATTCACCACCCCCACAAAAAAAAATTGATCCCCATCAACTAAAAACTAAAACTTTTTTTAGATTTGAGATAGATAACCACTTACCATTCTCAAGATCTTGCCATCGAGCCACCATGTGTCGTCCTGCTATTGATTTCCATGCATCCATTGACCCAACATCACGTCTTCTTCTCAAGGCACATGACATAAAATAATACCAATATACAACAGGTTGAAAAGAATAGAGCCATTAAAAAGACAAAGAAGAAGTTGGTGGGGGCTGTGGCAGTACGAGGCGGCGATGACAAGGCAAATGTGGCTTCTGTAGGGAGTCATGAAGCGGTAGTCAATGGAATGAAGTTGTCTCACATTGCCTTTTTGTGGTCCATGTTCTTTGGAGTAATTGAAATTTTATGTTTTTTTTGTTAAAAAAATCATGGACCCATGGCTTATTTTTGGAGCGTGTGATTCATCAAAACGGACCATATTGATATAAAGGAAGAATAACTTTGTTGCCACAAAGTAAGAGGATCCTAATTTGAAATGGGCCGGAATTGCCTTACTTTGTGGTGGGAAAAGAACCCTGCCATTCAATCAATATAATTTGTTTGATCAATCTCTTGCACCAAACCGTGCCATGTGTCCATTTTTTAAGCATAACAATAGAGGTCGGGAAAAACCTCTACAATACAACCTATTTGCGATGATTGTGTAATGTGGTGCAACTCTCTTGATAATCAAAGCTTCCTTCTTGTTAACGAGTAATATTTTGTTTGACATGTAAGCCGTTATCTTGCTTATCCAGGTTGGGCTGGTAGTGACGACATGCACTTCAGGCACTTCAATGACACTTGGCTCTTGTAAACTTGAAAAGCTATAGACCTACGGTGTAAGCCCTAGCACCAATCTATTTTATATAGATTATTATTCGTATCGTGAGTTTAAATCAAATATCTAATTTTGGTATTATGTACAAGGCATCATTTGTTATGTTATTAACAATATAATGTAATAAAAACCTTAGAATAGATAATTTGTTTAATAGAATATAAGATATCACAAGTCATGAATGAGATATCAAGTCGTCACATATGAATAAATTTTAGGTGTAATATTTATACTGGATTGAACCGCCATGAGAATGCTACATAATTATTCTGTAAGTGTCACTAGCGATTCTCATGCGACCATGGTGAGTAGTCTTTTGACTTAAAATCACTACGATCCCTACGTGAGGAGTTGTAGGCTTTAATGCCATCAAATATTGTCTGTAACAAGACAATAAAAAAGGTGTTTATTTGAGCGACAATAAACCATGTGGAGGCGTGTGAAGGATGTAGATAGGTTTCGTACCTCCTACATAATAAGAGTTATGTCTTGGGTCACTCAAAAGAGTGATACCGTGGAAATGCATGACCATACTAGAATGAATCAATATGTGATATTGGGTCCAATGGTTTTACGCGTTTACTCTAAAATTGAGAAATAAAGAATCGAGCATTGCAAGGATGAAACATATTGTGACTTACGTTCAATTAGGTATTTGGATGAAGGGACAATTACTGTACAATAAATAATGGTCATGGCAATGTTTAAATCGTATCACCAATTTTCTCACGACTTAGGTAGCAATGATGCATTTCTAGATGCCAATCATTCTTTATAATATGTGGTCTCTTAACTTAATTTCATGTAACAATTCAGTCATTTATCTTTTTTTTTTTTTTTTCCCAATTTGATGCTTTATGTCTTAAA
>JBBPBP010000001.1:29700275-29748053 GCA_037974735.1 Cicer chorassanicum
TTTTTTTTACAAAAATTCAGAAAATTCAATATCATACTCAAACAAAACTCAGAAAATTAGTCACCATCTTCGACAAAATCCATATTTTCATAAAATTCATAACTCATCTTCAAATAAACTTGGTGATAAAAATGATATTCACTTGGTGATTTGGAAATCAAATCTTAAAGTGTGAGTTCTTTCTTTGATAGATTTGATGTTATTGTTGGAGATAAAGATATGAGTTTATTTGAATATTTGAGTTATGGATTTGAATAATATATGTATTTTCTTGAAATTGATAATGGATATTTTGGGTTTTGTTTGAAGATGATGATAAATTTTAGGATTTTCTGTAAAAAAAGGATAACATTGTTGATGTTTTAATACATAAATGATCAAATCGGAAAAAAAAAAGAAGATAAAAGACTGAATTGTTATATGAAATTAAGTTAAAAAAAACGCAAGAGGTATTTTTCTTATTTTATATTTAATATTATTATCATTTCAGTGAGAAACTATAAGGGTCATACACATAAAGTACTGACAGCAGAATGAATGATTAAATTAAGGGTAAATTGCACTTTTAGTCATTTAAGTTTAACCCAGTTCATGCTTAGGTCCTTTAAGTTTTCTTTCTTCCCGATTTGGTCTTTAAGTTACATTATGTTTGTAAAGTTATCCTTTATGTCCTAGCCCATTTGGAAAAATACCCTTTTTTAACATTTTCGTTAAGTGCTTAGGTGGCTCTAACAGAAAATACATCTCTCTTAATTAGAAAATACAAATTAGTAAATTATATTTTTTTAAACTTAATTTTTATTACAAATAAAAAATATTAAATTAAATTGTCAAGGTTCATGTTCTTCGCATTCTCTTCTTCACCATTTATTCTTCAAATTTCAAAATAAAGATAACACAAACTATAGAAAAAAACAATGCATAGGAAACTATCAAAATGAATTGCTTTAATAAATTGTATTCCTCTTTCTTACACATCAGTTTTGGAGATGAATTTTGGAGAGAAAAAGAAAAGCGAGGATTTTTGGTGAAATAGAGTTTGTGAAAAGGAAGATGGATATATGGTAGGAGGGAAGAGTAAAAGATAGATATGAATTTAAAATTGAAATTGAAGTGTAGAGAAGGGAAAAAAATAGATGTCACTGTTAAATATGTACCCACTATTTTAATTGGTAAAAGAATAAAATAGTTGCTAGTGATGTTCAATGTTTTTATTTCTTGTTTTGTACTAATTAATTTCAAGCTTGTTCCTTCCTTCTTCTTTTTTATTTATTTTTTTTATTTTTACAATTTTCCATTTTCCAATTCATTCAAACTTAAATCTACAATTTTAATTGTCAAAATTAGACATTAGTATCATCAACCAATTTGAAATGCAGTTTTGATGATTTTTTGTTTTTGTTTTTTGGTTTTCTTTTTGAATTTTTCTGGGTTTTGGTTTGGAAGATGAGAGATGGAAGAAGATGAAGGAGGACAATACCGCCACATGCATTTTTTTATCAGAACAATTAAAAAAAGGTATTTGTGCAAACGATCTAGAACACAAAGGTTAACATTGTAAACATATATAAAGTATCTTAAATGACCAAATTGAGAAAAAAAATTATCTTAAAAGTCCTATCTTAAAAATTATCTTAAATTAAATAAGATTTGATTTAATTAGCTGTTAATCACAATAAATATCATTTAATACATTAACATATTTATAATTTATTTAATTGAATTTGATTTGAATAAATAAACGAGGGTTTACAATTAATTGAATTAAATATGTTTTAATTTAATTCATAATTTGTATTTAATTAAAAGAGTTTAATTAAATATAATTTTTATGACATATTTTGGCTTGGGCCCTAAAAAAGAGTCTTAGGGTTTTAGTGACTCATTCTCTATAAATTGAAGAAGAGTAGACTCCCCAAGTAATCATGATTGCCACTACTCTCATAGAATGGCTAGCACCACGTTCTGTTTTGTTCTCGCGTGGACTATGTAGAGACGTCAGTAATTTCCACGTTGGTGATCAAAGTTAAAACACGGTTCAAGAGACATGTTCCGTTTTGGTGATCTATCTCCTCGACGTTTCAACAGGTAAACACATGAACCATTGTAGTAAAATTTTCTGCTTACGCTATCCTTGATTAAAGGGATTTTCTGCTCATGAGAATGATATTAAAAAAGTTTTTAAAGTCTATCTCATGATTCCCAAACACTATGTTGACCAAAAGCTATTATCATTTCCAACTTCACCAATTCTTTACCCCTGGTGTTTTTACTGTGAGGCGTGTGCCATATATTTACCTTGTTGAATTTTTCCATAAAGGACTTGACCTTGCTGAGGTAACTAATCAGAGCGTATTCTTTTGCTTGGTATTTCTTCTTGACCTGATTTACAGCCAGTTGGTTGTCGCTATTAACCTAAAGATTTGATACTCCCATTTCCCATGCAAGTTTCATTCCGGCTATTAAGGTGTACTCGGCTTGATTGTTATTGCTCTTGAAATCGAATCATAGAGCTTGATGCACATTGAGATCTCCGAGTCCTTTCAAAATTACCTATACGTCATTTCCATTGATGTTGGATGATCCATCCATAAAGAGGGTCCATGGTTCCATGATCGGTGGGTTTGTCATCTACGCTATGAGGTTTGCTAAGATTTGGGATTTAATTGCTTTCGTAGACTTAAAGTTGATATCGAACTTGAAAACTTTGATCAACCATGTCACCATTCTTCTTGATAGTTCTGGATTCTGTAGAACTTTCTTAATGTCTTAACCTTCCGCACCTTGTAATACTTTGCTTACGAAGTATCCGTGGTGTTGGTTCCCCCTTTCTCTTCTACTAATGTTGAGAAGATGATTCCTTTGTGAATGTTATATATAAAGTTAGCTTCGTGCACTGTGTTGGTCTAGTCAGGATTGGTTGTGAAGATAGGAATTTCTTCAATTCCTTAAATGTTTTCTCTCACTGCGGTGTTCATTGGAAATGTCGCGGTTTCTTGAGAACCAGGTAAAATGGTAGCGATTTGTCCGCTAACTTTTACATGAACTGTGATAGTGATGTGATCTACCGTGCTAGTCTTTCCACCTCTTTTATGGACGTCGGATTTCACATGTTCAGGATTTCTTTACACTTGTTAGAGTTTATTTCTATGTATTTTTGTGTAATTGTGAACCCTAAGAACTTGCCTCCTAATACCCCAAAGTGGTTTTTTCAGGGTTTAGCCTTATGACTCTTCACCTCTAGTTTTGATAACCATAACGTCCATGTAAATTTCAATGTTGAAACCTATTCGTTTAACAAATACCTTATCCATTAGCCTTTGATACATAGCTCATGCGTTCTTTAGTCCTAAAGGCATAACTTGGTGGTAAAAGTTCGGGTTGTTTTTCATGAAAGCTAACTTTGGTGCGTTTGTAGAGTTCATTACGATCTAATTATACCTAGAGTATTCGTCTAGAAAAATCATGATTTTGCATCATGATGTCCTGTCCACCAGGATGTATATGTTTGTCAATGGATACGTGTCTTCTAGATATGCTTTGTTAAGGTAAGTATAATTTGTGCACATCCGCCATTTACCATTGCTTTTCTTCTCCAATACAATGCTCATGAGCTACGTCGTGTATGTGATTTCTTTGATTAAACCAATATTCGCTAAATTTTGTGTTTTCTCCTGAACTACGGTTTTTTTCTCTCCTGCAAGCTTTCTTTTTTCTACATGACTAGCTTGATGGCGTGGTTGATAGCTAGATGGTGGGAAACTACCTAGGATCTATATCTGGCATGTCGGCAGGACTCCATGTGAATAGGTTTGCGTTGTCCCTTAGTATCTATATCAAGGTAGATTTCTCTTCAGGTTTTAGTTGTTTTCCGATATTTGTTACTTTCCATGGTTTGCTTATTTCAATTTGTTTTAGTTCTTTGAGGGGTTGTGTTCTATGTTCATGGTCATCCCTTAGGCCCTCTCCATATTCTTTGGAATAGGTGTGTTTTCCCTATGGGTCTTTTCGTAGATTTTTATGGCTGTTGATGTAACATTGCCTGGCTATTTGTTGATCTGCATGCTTGGTGGTGATTTTCTCATTTTCTAAGGGGAAATTCCCCACCAATTAAGGTGTGGAAACTATGGTCCCTAATGCATTCAGGATCGACCTTCCAACAATTAGGCTGTAAGATAAAGTTCCTTCTACCACCAATAATTTTGCGAGAATTGACTTGCTTCATCTGTTTGTCGTGAAGGTTATCAGTATTTAGTTAAACCCTAAAACCTCAATGTTGTCTCCAAAGAACCCTACCAAAGTACCCTTCTAGGGTTTTACCAATGAGGTTGGTAGTCCTAATTGCTTGTAGGCTTTATCAAATATAATTTCGGCTCAACTACCTTGATCAATTAAGTTATGCATAACGTTATAGTTTGCCATACCCATCGAGATAACTATTGGATCGTCTTAATGTTTGTCTATATCCTTATAATCCATTTCTAAGAATATGATTTTTCGTAGCATATTTCTGCTCTAGAGTAAGATGCAGATGCATTTGGAAGCTTTAATGTGTCTTTTTGTCGCACCACTGGTAGCACCACTGTTGAGACAAAATCTCAATTTAATATTTTGATGTAAACAAACAAAGGTTAATTAAGAACGTTAATTATGATTCTGAATGTTACATTAGTTTAACATGTGCTTTTGATTGTCATAATCTGGAAAACCTAGAATGTTCTCCACTGTTGTCATTTTCAGCAAGCAAGATCGCATCAGTTTTTAATGCAAGGAAAGTTCTTGCAATTTGCGAATGGATTTCCATTTCATATACTCGAAATATATAGCTCTCATATAAGCAAAAGAATCACTCAGAAAGATCATTCTCCAGCAGTGTAACATCAGTCCCCAAACTGATAAACATTCTCCATCATGTTACAAATGATCTTCAGCAACAAACATCTTTCTCCATAATGATCAACATCATTCTCCAGCTTGTTTTGCACGATTCAAAAAGTTGTCTTAATCAGAACTGATTAAGCACATATCTGAGATGTTTGTGTGCATAAACAAAGGATCAACAACATCAAGAATGAGAAGCTTCAGACCAGCCATTCCCATTACAGAAACAGAACGCAGAATGTTCAAAGACATGAACATTTTTAATTAATAAAGTCTGGTC
Source organism: Cicer chorassanicum (assembly GCA_037974735.1). Taxonomy (NCBI): domain Eukaryota; kingdom Viridiplantae; phylum Streptophyta; class Magnoliopsida; order Fabales; family Fabaceae; genus Cicer; species Cicer chorassanicum. The sequence continues at coordinate 29,705,437 of JBBPBP010000001.1, forward strand.
TTTGGTCAAAATTTGACACATTATGCAAAGCACTTTCCAACGGCTCTTTTGGCTGTCATCAACCTTCTTTCAGCCTATAAAAGAAACCCCAAGCTCAAGGAAAACGCAGAACTTCAAGTGCTAAGAAAATCCATCACTTACATACACTTACATACTTGAAAGCTTCTCAAATCACAAAAAGATTAAGTTATATTTTCTCTTCAAATATTAGAATCATTCCACTGAAATCTTTTATCAAGAATCTATTCTCAAACACGAGTTGAGCATACTCAGATTCTACCAATCTCCTTAAATCATTATTGTGTAAACTCAAAACTATAAGGGTTGTCTATAGTTTGAGTAGTTTTGTAAAAATCCTTTTATGGTTAAAAGGTGAACTGTAAAATCCTATCTAAAGATTGATAGGTGACCTGATTGAACTCCTTTCTGGATGGAAAGGTTTTATTTTGTAACAGATCAAGGGTGATCTGAATTGGGTGTGTAAATCCCTCATTAATATTTTAAACATAATCAAACATTTAATTAAATTGTTAATTATGATTCTCATCATATTCTTTATTAATTAGTGTTTTTGAGTGATTTATTTAAAAGATAGGAAATCAAGCATAAGCTTGCATATTCATGTAAAAGTTATGTGGCCCTTTTCAAAGCAATCAAGAAATATTTAATCATAATTTATGGTCCCATATTATGCCCTATGAAGACAAAAAAAATCCATTTTGGAAAGTCCAAGAGTTTTGGAAGAATTTTTAAAATGAATGCCAAAATGATTGGAGAATGTTTAGAAGAACATTTTGGTTGTCCTTTATTGAAGAAAAATTCAAAATAAATCAATTTGGGAACTCCAACTGTAAGTTAAGAATGTCAAATCCGCACATAAGGTTGTTGAGATTAAATGAACCCTTGAATGACTCAAATTGAATGCCCAAATGGTTAAAACAATATCCATGTACTGCAAAAATCTATGCATGTTTCTCATCAAACACAATGCCAACTGATATTTGACAGCTCATTCTCACATTTGTTCACACATTTGGTCAAGAACATTTTGGACAGTAATATAAACGTGTGTTTAATATGTTTAAATCAAATATGACACTTGGCTAATATGTCTAAGGCTATATTCAACTTTGTCTGAATTTTCAAGCTTATCTTTATCTATAAAAGGAAGATCAATCGGAAGACAAAGGCAAGAGTTTCAAAAGCAATCAATCTACACTTGAACATTTAAGCTCAAGCTCCAAAACTCTTCTCTCAAGCAAAACTCTAGTTCTCTAACTATATTTATCGATCATATTATTGAGTTCTTGTTGTTATTCAATCTCAAACAAGAGTTGAGAAGTTTTAAATCTCAAACATTTTTTATCATACACATCATTTTGTAACTCAAGTTTCTCTCTTAAGTTAGATTGAGTGTATTGTAAAAATCCTTTCTAGTTTAAAAGGTACTTGTAAAAATATTTTCTAGACTGAAAGGTGACCTTAGAAATTCCATTCAAGATTAAAAGGTGAATGTTAGTGCAAGGCAAAACGTTTTGTTGAGCAATTTAGTGGAAAAATCATAGACTGTGAGGACTGGACGTAACTCACCTTAGGTGAACCAGGATGTACCTTTGTGTGATCTTCATATCCCTTCTCTATATTTATCTTTCACTCAATAATCACATTTCACTTGCTTATAAACTAAAATGTCTTATTTAAACTAATACATCTAGAACGTTATGGAGATTAACTTATTTCAACCAAGATTGATCTTGAGTTAATTAAAGTTAACAGTAGGATTTATATTTTAAAGAGGGATCACGATTTAGACCCCCTTTCTTGTGATTAATATTGCTACTTCATTCGAGACCTTCGACGAGGATTTGGGGACCTTGAACTCCATCTAGTTGATCTAGGCTTTGTCGTATCTTCCCGAATGCTTTTTCTATCTAAGTACTTTTGTAAGTGGCCTTCGTGTATCAACTTTTCGATCACGAATTTTATTCCATGGCTATCGTTAATAGAATGCCAAAGGTTGATATTAGCAGTTTCTCTTATATGTGTGGGGCTTTAACTCTTTTTGCCGAGGTAAGTTGATGAGATTAACATCCCACGCATCTTAGAGTATCTTTCTAGGCTTTTCTGTTTACAGGGTGAAATGAGTGAAGTTCCCTTTTCTTCTGTCCCTTCCATTATAGCTTCTTCCTCCTCCTTTATCATTATAGGGAAATATTTTGTACTCCCCTATTTTAGCTATTTTGGCTGCAGCCACTTCTTCTACTACTATGTACCCACTTTCCTTTTTTCTTAGTTCATCAAGTGTTTTAGAGGGTCTTTTTACCAACAAATCGAAGAACAAACCCAACTTTCAGGCCTACTACTAATGCATGTAGGGCTACACCGAGGTTTAGGTTCTTACCTCGCAAAGTTTTGTCATTGAAATGGTCCATAAACAAACTGAGGGACTCGTCTGATCTTGGTCTAAAGCCCACCAGACAAAATAATTTTTTTTGAGTTGTTTGACTTGTTGTAAACCCGGATACGAATATTTTGGCAAGTTGCTTCCAAGACTTGAATAATCTTTAAGGGAGGTGCGAGAACCACAATAATGCGGCTTTATTCAGGGTGCATAGGAGAACTATGCATTTTAGGGCTTCAGATGCTCATTGGAGTTTCATTCTGCCATTAAAATATGTCATATGTTCTTGTGGATCAATTTTTCCATCATACTATTCCATAGCAAACAGGAGGAAACACTTAGGTATTGGTTCCCTGTTGATCTCGTATGTGAAAATGAATTGGGTTACGTCTTTTTTGTGTATCTTTCTCCTAGGTGGACCCCGGAAAAATTCTTCTGTATTCTGAGGTCATAGTACTACAACAACTATCACTTTCCATAAAAAGGGTTACATGGTTGATTCTAGTCTTCTTCGATAATTGCTATTTTCCTTTTGAGTCTTTTGATTAGAGCCTTAATTTCGTCTATTATGTCATCTATCCTCTATTCATAGTGACTGGGTTGTTGTGACAATGAAAGGCCACCACGTGGGAATCTCTGTACTGCTTTGTTGAGGGAATAAAGTTTGTCTAACAGGAGAGACTTTATCTATGTTGAGTTGCCTCTATTGTGGTGGCATTGTAAGTTTAGGGCCACCATTATTAGAGTTTGATCCTCCGTTATGCTAACTTGGCTTTCCTTGAGATGGTTCTAATGGAGCTCTACTTCTGGTGATTGCCATGTTGTGGGAGTGTTAAGGCCTAGGAAATTTTTATTAAGGCCCTACGGTGGTAGCCAATGTTCTTGTATGAACTTAAGAAGTTGATCATTGGTGGAGGCGATGTAGATGATGGACTAGATGCGGTGATATTTTGATTTGGACTCCTTCTTTGCTTTTCATATGCTCCAATCTCCAAATAAGGGGGGGGGGTGGTGGTACCTACAAAGACATTCTGACGTCAAAGTAAGGCAAGGTGCAAACAGATAGCTAGTAGAGTAATGAGTAAATTGTGTGACACTTGGAGGGAGAGCCCCCTATTTATAATGTGGTTGGACTCTGTTTTTTTTTTTTTTAACTATATTGCTTAAATCTATATACAGGTGAACCACCTTTGGTTTGCCGTTGCACCATTCTAACACTATTTTTTTTATAGATTTGACTCATCTAAAGTGATAAGTTAGTAAAGTGAGCAAATTAAAAGTTAATATTATAATGACTATCAACAATTGGGTTATTATTCAACAACTGATAATACTCAATTTAGAGGAGCCAAATCTGTTCTCCATACCTGCTCACTTCAAATCGTATTAAAACAAAAAAAAAAAGAAAAATCCGTTTTTTTTAATGCCTATCTTCATATCATTGCCATGATAAATCAAACCGACCCTTTTGCGCGCCTCTGTTGTCATAACAAGTCCAACCAAGTTGTGTGCCCCTAGCTTCCCCCTGCTCATTCGTCCTTGTTGCGCGAATCACCGTTATCGCACATTCGCTTATGCATTTTCTTTTTGCATTTTTAGAAATTTGAAGATGATAGGTCGGTCATGGATTTGACCCATGATCTGTCTCAAAAAAAGGGGAATAAACAAAATAACAACAAAGACCACATTCACAATTTGGGCTTCCTGCTAATTTTTCTTCAGCTCGTTATAACATAACATTCAATTATTATTATTTTTGACCAAAAAAAAATTCAACTATTATTTTTTATATAAATCAAATTTATTAATAATAAAATAGACAAACCCACAAATATTTTCTAAAAAGTATTACGTGTTTTTTGATTTTTCTATTACACTGAGTGATATATAAAAGTAAGATTTCCCTTTGTCAAACCAATTAATAAAGAAATATTTGTGTCCCTTATTTAATTTAATTTGGATAGTTTATATTTTTATGTTTATTGTTTTTGTGGTAAAATAAATAAAAATATACTAACTGCGATTTTTATGCAATTAATTATAGGGTTATCGTTTATTTGTAATTGACTCCCAAATTCAATTGTTTGTTGAAGATTACTATATTTTAAGGTTTTATCCGAATTTTTCCTTTAATAAAATAATATTGATGACGACTCTTTTTTCACAAATAATCTAAATCTAACATAAGTAATTTTGAAATTTTTTAATTTTTAGAGTGCAGGCGTTTTAAATCACAAAGTTGGTTAGAATCACAAAATATTTATGCCAAATATAAATTGATGTGTGATTCGAATCACACATATTAAAAATGTCATTTTTAGTGCTTAGACGTTAAAGTTTATTCAAATCATGTCCTATGTAGTTCGAGTCACACAAACAACTTTTCAATTTTTAAAGCATTGAATTCATCTTTTCTCATTTTAATTCATGACTAAGTTCTCCATTTTGAAGTAACATTCATTTCTCATTCATTTCATTTCTAAAGAGATCAAATTAAAAACTCTTTTGAATCCAATTTCTTTGAGTGGTTTCTTGTGAGAAGAAAAAAAAGTGAGGATGTTTTTTGTGAGTGTGAAATTGAGGATCATAGTTTCTCTTAGATAGAGTTTTCTAGACTTTGGGTATTGAAGATCCAAGATTAAAAGTGCCAACACAATTTGAGATTTAAGGGTGTTAAAGTTTCAAGATTAGTGGAGTGCACACAATTTGGAGATTCTAGTTCAGATTCTCGAAGGATTTTCAAAATATGTGTTTTTTGGATGCTATGAAAAATAAAGCATTGTGATTTTAGTTTGTTGATTTATTGAATCAAAAAATTTCTGAATTAAACATTCATTTAAATAATGAGTCTATTAGTATGTTTGTTTAAGATTTTTAAAAATAAAATTTCAAATAAAAAATTAATTTAAATAGTTTATTTTAAAATATGATTGTAAATATTTTATCTATTTTCTACTATTTTTTTTTGGATAATGAAAAATTTCAAAAAATAATTAAAATAAAAAACTATTTTGAGAAAGTCTTCATAAAAATTATTTTTAAAAGACATGTTTTTTTAAAAAAAATATGATTTTTAATATGTTTAAAATTTTTAATAATAAATATCTAAGTTATTAAATATCAAAATTACTTTTTTTAATTAATAATAAATGAATCTAAACAACTTAAATTATTTTTAAATAAATTTTTATAAAAATTATTTTAAAAAACAATAAAATAAAAATCACATTTTTAAAATACTAAATAAACGGGTCCATTTTAATTAGTAGAAGAAACTCTCATTCTTGTGGAATGGGAAAAGATGTACAGAGGTAACGAGGAAGTACAATGGAACATATACAAAGATCAACATTTCTTTTCCTTAATCTCCTTAAATTTTTGCAATCAATTTAATTCTTTGAAATATTTAGAATTCTTGACATAGTTGATAATGTGGTGAAACATCTATTTTTGGGTGTTCCTCAAACTTGAGTTTCATAATCCCCATATTTCTTTCATTATTCAACCATTTAGACATTTACTCACAATTGTTGTTAGTAACTCTAATTCTATTTTTCTTGAATTGATAACACATTATAATTTTACTTTTTCATCATTTTTAATAGAGTTAAATAAGTTTTAGTCTCTATAAAATTTTAAAATTTCGTTTTTAATTCATACAAAATTATTTTACAAATTGTTTTAGTCTTTGTTGAAACGAAATATACTTCAAATTTTAATGATTTTTTACAATCATGTTTAAAACATTATTAAAAGTTCATCCGCACAAAAATATAATTTTTTAAGTTAGGATGAATTAAATATAAATTTTTTAAAGTCATATGTTCAATATAAAAGTCTTTAAAATATGGACTTAAAAAATAACTTTTGAACTTATTTTTTTGTAAATAAATTTTTTAGTGTTGTAAACATGTATGTATAACAATTCAAAACACACATGTCGATGTTCTAATAAGGATCAAAACTGTTAGCATAATAATTTTGTACTAACTAAAATATGTGATTTTTTTTATATATGAACTAAAAATAAAATTTCAAAATTTTATAGATGTCTTGATCTTCTTAAAAAATCCATAATTTTGATTGTGCAAATTGTTTTTATTTTAATTAAATTTTAGATACCATTTCTAGTAATTGTTTTACCTATAATCAAATTCAATGTGTATTGATGACTGAACAAATTATTGAAAGTTTATAAAGCAAGTTTATCTTGTGTTTGGTATTTAGCAATTTGGTCTTAGCTATTTGCGATAAAATATTTCCAATGGCATAAATATTCTGAAAATCGTTTTGAATATCACGTTTGGCCGTTGACAGCACGAAACTCTATTCTTCCTTTTTAGTTTTCAAAAAAACACATAGTATAACAGTTTTAAGTCTAGTTGAGCTTATTGTGAAGTATTAATAGTTTGATCTTATAATTTAAATAATAAATTTTCAATCCCCAATCTTTTTGGGACGGTAATTAGTACCACTTTTATTAATAATGATTGTTAAATTTACATTTTTAATTCTTTAATTTATTTTTTTTGGCTAAATACTACGTGAATAATTTTAGTCTTTTATTTTTTTTCTTGATTTGTCTTTTATCTTTTTAAATAGTTTCAACGTTACCCTTTAAGTGGGGTTCCATTAAAAAAAAAGTTAGAAAATCACTCATCCATTTTCATAAAAAGTTACCCTTTATGTTTTGAAATATTTCAGAAAAATATTCAAAGTTTGTTCTAAGTTTGGTAGTAGAATTGATTCGTTAAAACTGAAGCTATGAGGTATTTATATTCCATAGGCATCTCTTCAAATCAGTGACAATCGTTTCTAGAGGTTTGATGAACATATGCAATGATTCAGATGAGGAATTTTTTTAACTTTTTTAACTTTTTCTTAACGGAACCCCACTTAAAAGGTAACGCTGAAATTATTTAAAAACGTAAAGGACCAAATCGAGAAGAAAAAAAAGATAAAGAACTAAATCGTTAACCGAAATTAAGTTAATGGACCACGGGTGGTATTTAACCTTTTTTTTTTTTACTTTTATAAATAATAATGATAACATTACTCTTTTAGTCTTTAAAACAAATATAGTTAAGGGATTAAAATAATTAGGATATGTATTAAAGGATAAAAAATGTAATTTAATCAATAATAATTTATCCCTTCTCCCATTTTTTTATTTAAAAAGAAGAGTCTTATTGAGCTTCGTAATGTTATGGCTCTATGATTCTGAATACGATCATGTTGGATCTTCTTTTGGGGGTATGTCGCAAATCTTGAACAAGAAGATTATAAAATTGATGATGATGAAGGTTGCACAAATAAACTCCAAAGTGTGTGTATCACACTAACCTTTAGGTTCGATTCGCCCCCACCAATCTATATATATTGGATGCAAACGGGTTAACCAGCGAATCCCCTTCAGGATACTTTGGAATTCTTTAAGTGAATTGCACATTCACATCAAGCCTATCGATCAATGATAGTTTACAAAATAAAGTTTCTTCATTTACTCTCGTGCACTAGAGAAAAGAAGAAATGACTCAGAAATATTTTTGACAGAAATTTAGTTCATGTGACATGAAAATTATGTTCTACATTCTTCCTCTAAAGTATCTCTATTTATAGAGAAACTCATACCAATTAGTGAAAGAAAACAACTCTTGAACTCATACCAATTGGTGAAAGAAAACAACTCTTGAGTTTGAATTAAACTCAAGCATTGGTAACTTAACAAATTGTAACATTTGGTAACTTAACAGATGTATTGGTTTGAATTAAACTCAAACATTGCAACCACTTGACCAAGTGATACATTATGTTATTTAATTTTGCTGCATTAATATAGCTATTAGAGAATTCCAAATATATTTTGGAAATTCCCCTCACAAACTTAATTTTAGTCATTTATCTTCTTTTTTTCCCCGATTTGGTCCTTTATCTTTTAAAATAATTTCAGCATTACCCTTTAAGTGGGGTTCCGTTAAGAAAAAGTTAAAAAATCCCTCCTCTATTTTCAGAAAAAGTTACCCTTTATGTTTTGGAAATATTTCAGAAAAATGTTCAAAGTTTGTTCTAAGTTTGGTAGTAGGATTGATTCGTTAAAACTGAAGCTATGAGGTATTTATACTCCATAGACATCACTTCAAATCATTTCTAGAGGTTTGATGAACATATGCAATGATTCAGAGGAGGGATTTTTTTATAACTTTTTTAACTTTTTCTTAACGGAACTCCACTTAAAGGGTAACGCTGAAATTATTTAAAAACATAAAGGAACAAATCGGGAAGAAAAAAAAGATAAAGAACTAAATCGTTAACCAAAATTAAATTAATGGACCACGAGTGGTATTTAACCTATTTTTTTAAATTAGGAAATGGATTAAAGGATAAAAAATGTAATTTAATCAATAATAATTTATCCCTTTTCCCATTTTTTTATTTAAAAAGAAGTGTCTTATTGAGCTTCGTAATGTTATGGCTCTATGATTGTCAATACGGTCATTTGTAAGCAATTATATACTCTTTTTTATTTTATTTTTAGATAAGCACTATTATTTTATTTTTGTTAATTTGTTGATGTTACGGGTTATTATGATGTCAAGAAGAGAGATTGATAAACTAGACAAGTCACAAGTTTATTTTATAGTTTTGAAATTTGGTGAATGACAAGAGACATATTAGATTTGTTCTCCATGAAAAACTTGAGGTGTTCTTGGTCTCTTGCCGCAACAATTGCTTTGGTTGTGGCATTGGTTTCTATAGTTCACATGTTCTTATTCCCTTTGACACCTTCTTTTGATTATTTTAAGCTATTTTCAGATTCTAGCATTTCATCTAATGCTTCATCAGCAGCAGTGTTAACAAATGGCTTTGGAAAGGCTGCAATGGATTTGAAGTATGAGTTCCCGACTCATCTGCACGGTGCACACCCTTATAAGGGTGCACCGTGGAAGGCTGAGATTGGCAAGTGGCTTGCAAATTGCGATTCTCTTAGAATGTTTATACAGAAAAAGAAATTACAATGGTAATAATGACATAATCAAAAAATAAAAATAAATTGAATAATATAAAACAAAAGAGAATCAAATCTAATTTCTTTTGATTGTTTAACACCCCCCCCCCCTCAAGTTTGGACATAGATATCTGTCATGTCCAACATGGCTACAGAACGCTCAAAATTTGGTCTTGCCAAACTTTTTGGGATATCAACATTTTTTTTAGAGGTCACAGATGGTAGGCATATAATTCTAGCATCAATTTTTTCTTTTATAAAATGGTGGTCAATATTATTATGTTTGGTTTTATCATGTTGAACAAGATTGTGAGCTATACATATTGTTGCTTTGCTATCACAGAACAATTTTAAGGGTGACTCAACATTCATTTTTAGTTCTTCTAAGAGTTTATTAATCCACAAAAATTCACAAATTCCTTGAGCCATTGCTCTGAATTTAGCTCATGCACTGCTTCGAGCAACAATGCCTTGTTTCTTACTTCTCCAAGTGATTGGATTTCCCCAAACATAGGCACAATATTAAGTATTTGATTTTCTACTAGTAATAAATCATGCCCAATCAACATCTTTAAGTATATAGACTTATCTGTCATTGATTTTCTTGAAGTACAAACCTTTTTCGAGATTGGATTTTAAGTACCTTTAGATTTAATAAGCTTCCTAAAACTATTCTTCATAGGGAAAATACATGAATTGCCTTATCTCACTCACAAAGAAAACATTATCCGGTCTAGTGTGGGCTAGATCAATAAGTTTTCAAACAAACTCTGGTATCTTTTTATATCAATAGAGACATTACCTCCTAAAGTGTTGCATTTAATTTCATAGGAGTAAATACTGATCTACACCCACTCCAAAAGGTCTAAGATATATTTTCTTTGAGAAACAACAATTTCCTTATTTGAGCAAGCAAGCTTCATACCAAGAAAATATTTAAGTGCACCTAAATCTTTGATCTCAAATTCTTTTGATAAATGTTTCTTCAACCATTCCATCTCAACAATGCCATCTCATGTGACATATACAATTAGAATTTCAATTTTACTTATATTGGGGAACTTCATGAACAAAGTATGGTCAAATTGTCCCTGCATATATCCTTGCCTTTTAACTGACCGAATAATTTTTCGAACCAAGTCCTTGGGGATTACTTGAGACCATAAAGAGACTTTTGTAGTTTATAGACATTTGAACCAAACTTTTCTTCAAAACTTGTATGGCTATTCATCTATACTTCCTCCACCAAATCACCATTAAGAAAATAATTTTTTACATCAAGTTGGTTAAAGAGACCAATCTAAGTTCATTGCCAAGGACAAGAGAACTCTAATAGTGTTTAATTTGGCAACGTGAGAAAAAGTCTTTGAGTATTCAATGACATTTGTCTGAGTAAACCATTTAGCAACCAAGTGTTCCTTGTATCTTTCACTTGCATTATCATAATTATATTTCAAAGTAAATACTCATTTACAGCCAACAATATTGTTTCTAGGTAAAGTCACGACTTTCCAAGTTGGATATTCTCAAGAGCTCTCATCTCTTCAAGAACAAATTTCTCCCACTTTGGAATTTTTAGAGTCTTTTGTACATTTTTTGGAATTTCTGCAACTGAGAGGTAAACATAGCAAAAGAAGAACACAATTTTGATTATGACATATAATTAGACAAATGATGCTTAGTGCATTATCTACCAGATTTCCTAATATCTATAGGAAGGTCTTTATCAGGATACTCAACATGACTCTTAAGACCAAAAAAAGACTTACTTGTATCAGGACGATGTGTTGGATTATCTATTGGTTCCGATTCTTGGAATGATCAGAGATTAATGGGTCCTTCATTTCACTCTTTATGGTTTCTTCTTTCAAAGATATTTCCTTTCCAAGTAAGGTCATTGGTATTAAACCTGCTTTGTGTCTCTTTATCTGATTCATTATGTTGTGGCATTTCATATAGTCCTTTATTATTATCGAGATCAAGAATTTTTTCATTGTGGTTTTGATTTGAAATTGTTGCCCTATAATATGCGGGAACATCATTCATAAGCGAATTGAGTTCCATTATAGATTCTTGGTCATTTTCTTTTGGTGCATCCAAATATGTCTCCAAATTTTGTGACAACGCTATTTCACATAAAGTAGTGATATTTTAAAAACTTGAATATTCCTTAAGATTCCCCCTGAAGATGAATGTCATTAAAAAGATATTGATTTTTGACAAAAGTAACATCCATGGTTACAAAAACTTTTTTTTTTTATTTTGGTTCAAATCACTTATATCCCTTTTGAGTTGGAGGGTAACCAGTAAAAACAAATTTTATTGATTGTGGATCGAGTTTGCGAAGTTGTTTATGTTCATAAACAAAAGTAGTGCAACCAAAATCTTTTAGTGGTAAATCAGTAGAGAAGCGAGTCAAAGGAAAATAATTTCTAAAAACATCAAAAGGGGTTTTAAAATCTTAAACTTTAGATAACATACGATTAATTAAATATCAGGCAGTCAAAACAGCTTCACCCCACAAAAACATTGGAACCTTGATGAACTTTGTTGAGGTGTATTAGCAAGAACTTTGATGAACAACCCTCATTTTCAAGGAAATTTTTTGTACAAAAGCATATTGAAATATTCTTTAGCATTGTCACTTATGAAGACATGAATATTTGTCTGATATTGAGTTTGCATCATTTTAAAGTTAGATATTCTAGTATGATCATAGATAAAAGTTATAAAACATTTTTATTATAAATATTATAAAAAGTGTATATTCTATTGGGACCCCAAACATCACTTTGAATAATTGCAAATGATTTTGATTGTTTATATATATGGTTGTGTAGAAAAATAGAAACGATGATGTTTAGCAAATTTGCAAGTTTCACAATGAAATAAAGACGAATCATTCTTAGAAAATAATTTAGAAAACAAATGCTTCTATGGAAAATTAGGATGTCCTAATCGTAAATATCATAACATAATATCATCATTGTCAAGATCGTAAAGTCCTCTACTCTCCTTAGCATTGCCAACCATCTTCCCCGTGTTGAAATCCTTTAAAATACAATGAGAATGAAAGAAGTTACCTTGATAAATTAGGAACATGTAAGACATCTTTTAAGGTTAACAAAGATGGTAGAATAATAGAACCTTTCCCTACAATGGCTAAAAGAGAGCCTCTGCAAAATTTTGTGGTTACTTGCACAAGGACTATAATAAGAAAATATACTTGACTCCTCAGGCATTTGATCAGCAACACCAAAATCGATAATCTAGGTATGATTAAGATTGACACTAAGTAGAAAAGTATTTGGAAAGTTACCTCTCTGAGCTATAGAGCAAGAAGGAGCTTGAGACTAAAGGAGTTTTTACAATTGGTTTTATTGTTCCTTGGTGAAAGGATATGGACTTGGAGGGCATGACCTTCGTTTCCTCACTTTTTCTTCTAGTTTGGAGGTTTTCCATGGAGCTTCCAACATGTATCACATGTGTTCCATGGAAGTTTGCACCTTCCCTATGAGGTACCTTTATTATAGTCATTTGCACCTCCCTTGTGAGGAAATCATATTTTTCCTTACCATCTAGTACCAATCTTGTGGTTTGAGACCATTCGACATAGAAGTTCCCTCAATCTTGAGGACATTAGAAGTTCCCTCATGACTAAAAAAATTGAAAAAACCATTGTTGGAGAAAATTGTTCCAACTGCTGCCACCTAGACCACCACTACATGGGTCGCTCCCTCATAGACTGTCGTTGCCAACATTGTTGACTACTTCTGTTTTTTTTTTTTAACCAAAACCATCGCCCCTGCCGCATGCTACCCCTAAGGAACGCCTTCCATGGGATATTGTGTGCAAAAAAGGTCGGATCACAAATCGGGTTTAGGATGTCTAAACACTACACACTAAACCTAGAGCTCTAAATACCGTGAATAATATAATAGACAAAATACTTTCATATTTTATTAGTACAATCTTAGGGTGTTTATATAAAAATAAATTACAATGGTAATAATGAGTAATAATGATTGAATGATAAAATAAAAATAAACAGAATATTATAAAATAAAATAGAATTAAATCTAATTTCCGTTTATTCTTCAACATTGCATATTGAACTGGGCTTAGTGGTATGCACTCCTTTGTGAACTAACATGTAAACATCTTGCAAATCACCATGAAGAAATGTGTTATTTACATTGACGTTGATGTAAATTCCAATTATGGATAAAGCCGAAAGCTAAAACATTCTAATTGTAGTTAGTTTAGCTACAAGTGAGAACATATCAAAGTAGTCGAATCCCTCTATTTAATTGTATCCATTGTCCACTACACGAGCTTTGAACCTTTCAACTGACCCATTAGCTTTGTGCTTGACCTTATAGACCCATTTGCTTCCTATAGTTTTCACGTTGGGAGGAAGGTTAATTGCTATTCAAGTCCCATTTTTTTTAAGTGCAGTTAGCTCAAAGTCCATGGCTTTAACCTAATAATCTTGTGCGATACCTTCAACATATGTTTTGGGCCCAATGTGGGTGGAAACAAACAAAGAAAGACGACACTAATTTTGTGAAATGTTAGCGTAAGACACATATGAAGATAAGGGGTAGAGACTGATACTTGAGGATGATTTAGGTGCTGCAACTGTAAGAGAATTGCACACGCAATCTTTTAAAGTGATTGAGGTGCCATTGTTATTCTGTAAGTCAGATGGGAGATGGTGCTCAGGTAATTAATGAACTGTCAGGTGAAGGACTGAATTTGGGTGAATCTTTTGGTTTAGGTGAAGTGCTAAGCTCAGTTTGTTTTAGATCAAGTGGGTTGAGTGTATCACTAGGTAAAATGACTTGTTGATCTAGATGGTGTGGGAAATGTTGGCCATCAAAAGGAAATGACTCAACATGAAAATGACTCAACATGAAATGTTCACTTCAAGTGTTTGATACTCCTAAATAAACTTTGAAAGGAAGAATATTGTCATGGAATGTAACATTCATAGAAACTAGAATTTCCATTGAATGAATATCAAAAAGAAAGAAAAAAAAACCTTTGATCCCAAGTTTGACTCCAAGAAAAATTCATTTTCTAACTCTAGGTTGCAACTTAGTTCTATGAGTAGCAAGGGTTGTTGCATAACACAGAGAACCAAAAACCTTTAATTCATGTAAGTTTGGTAATATATTATAAAGCAAATAATAAAGTTATTTGTTTTCCAATAAGGGAGTATACACTCTATTGATGATGCAAGTTATGTTGGTGTTTTCTCTCAACTCTTCCATTCTGTTGGTGTTTTCTCTCAACTCTTCCATTCTGTTTGAAATGGAAAATGAGAGCTCTCCCAACATTTAAGTTATGTTGGTGTTTTCTCTCAACTCTTCCATTCTGTTTGAAGGGACTCAACACAAGATTTATGATTTATGATTTCTTTTGAGGCATAAAATTGGGGAAGATTAAATTCAGGTCCAGTATCTGGCCTTACAATTTTGATTTTGGCACTAAATTGTGTTTCTGCCATTTGATTAAAACCTTTCACATTTTGTTGAACTTCAGATTTAATTTTAAGCAAAATAATCCATATGAAATGAGTAAAATCATCTAAAACTATCAGAATATATCTATGTCCCTAAATGTCAAAATGAACAAGTTCAAAATTATTATTGGCTCTACTACTACTAGGTGTACGTGGAAACTTTCTCTATTTAGCATAGTGACAAGCAGTGGCGGATCTACAGCAGGACAGGGGGGGCCGCGACCATTAGTACTTTTCTCTTCCTCTCTCTTCAACTCGTGTCCCATTCCTCTGCTCCGCCATTGGTTCAGCCGTTCCTTTCTCTTCCACCCAGCCACGCATTCATTCACGGTAGTCGCCTCCGTTACTCCGTTTGCCTCTCCCTCCAGATTCACAGTTTTACGGTCTTCGTTTGCCTCTGCCTCTCGTCATCGCATCTGCCTCACGTCGCCGGCTTCGTCATCAATCGTCGTCGTCGCCTCACGTCGCCGACAGCTTCGTCCTCAATCGTCGCCACAGATTCGCGACTGCCTTACGTCGTCAATCATCGCTTCTGTTTTGGCCTTCAAATCGTCGCCTTCAAGTTCAAATTGCGTCAGATCGTCGCCTTCAAATCGCGTCAGATCTTCATGGTGATTTCAATTTTCATATTTTCGTTTATCGTCAATCGTTAATTTTCGTTTATTTTCAATCGTTAATTTTAGTGTTGTTAATGCTGAATTTTGGGGCTGTTGCTTGTTAGTTAGTGCTGATTTCTGGGGCTGTTGCCTGTTAGTTAGTGCTAATTTTGTTTGTGTTGCATATAAGATGTTAGTTAGTGTTGATTTTGTTTGTGTTGCTGATTTTGATTTCGTTAGTGCTGATTTTGGGGCTGTTGCCTGTTAGTTAGTGCTGATTTTTGGGGTTGTTGCCTGTTAGTTAGTGCTAATTTTGTTTGTGTTGCATATAAGGTGTTAGTTAATGCTGATTTTGTTTGTGTTGCTGATTTTGATTTTGTTAGTGTTGATTTTGGGGTTGTTGCCTGTTAGTTAGTGCTGATTATTCCTAAATTGGTTGATTTAGATAAGTTTGTGAGAATGAAGAAGAGTAAAAGAATTGATTCTTTTTTTAAGAGGAAAATTTGTGAGAGTGAAAGAGATGAAGAAATTATACCTTCTACATCTGAAATTATCTCTGAAATTATACCTTCATTGGTACGGGTTTTAGAAATTGGAAGAAAATTAAAAAAGGAAAATTTTGCGCCACACAACAATGCAATGAAAGCATGTCTAGACTTGTTGAATCAAGTTGGACATATTAGGAATACTTTTCAAGTGCAAAGCTCGGAACAAATTTTGAAGAATCGAATACGTCTCAAGACATCAATTGACATTGTTCGTTGGTTAACACTTCAAGCTTGTGCTTTTAGGGGACATGATGAAACTAGCGGGTCAAGAAATCAAGGCAATTTTCTTCAATTGATAAAACTCTTGGCAACTTACAACGATGAAGTTGCGAAAGTTGTGTTGGAAAATGCTCCATATAATTCCAAGTATACTTCACATCAAATTCAAAAAGAAATCTTGCATATTCTTTCTAGTAGGGTGAGAAAACATATCTATGAAGAAATTGGTGATTCTAAATTTTGCATCGTTGTAGATGAAGCTCGTGATGAATCAAAAAGGGAACAAATGTCTCTTGTGTTAAGATTTGTTGACAAAGTTGGTTTAATACAAGAGCGATTTTTTTTGTGGCACATGTTAAAGACACTACAGCTTTAACTCTGAAAGAAGAAGTATGCGACATACTTTCTCGACATAATTTTGATATTTCTAACATGCGTGGTCAAGGGTATGATGGTGCTAGTAATATGAGAGGAGAATGGAACGGTTTACAAGCACTATTTATGAAAGATTGTCCTTATGCATACTATGTCCATTGTTTTGCTCATCGATTGCAACTTGCTTTGGTTACTGCATCAAGAGAAGTTGTTCCAATTCATAAATTTTTTGAGAAGCTAACTTTTGTTGTTAATGTTGTTTGTTCTTCTACTAAGCGTCATGGTGAGTTACAAGCTGCTCAATTAGAGGAAATTGCACATTTGCTAGAAATTGATGAGATTGTAACTAGTGAAGGTATAAATCAAATTGGTACTTTGAAACGAGGTGGGGATACTCGTTGGGGATCACATTTCTCTTCTATTTGTAGCTTGATAAATATGTGTGAGGCAACTTGTACTGTTTTAAAAAAAATTACAAATGAAAGAGTAAGTTATTCTACACGTGGGGATGCTGATAGTGCTTATAATTATTTGAAGGCGTTTGATTTTATATTTATCTTGCATTTGATGAAAGAAATCATGGGATAACTGAGATACTTTGTCAATCCTTACAGCAACAATCTCAGGATATAGTTAATGCCATGTGTTTGGTTGGAACAACAAAGTCTCTTATTCAAGCATTGAGAGAAGATGGTTGGGATGCATTATTTACTGAAGTGAAGACTTTTTGTGAAAAACATGATATTGAGATTCCTGATCTCAACGATGTTCATTCAACAACAAGATTTGGACGCTCTCGTCTTCAACAAGGTCAGGTTACAATAGAACATTATTTTAGAGTTGAAATATTTTTAACTGCCATTGATCAACAATTACAAGATTTGAATAACAAATTTAGTGAGCAAGCAATGGATTTGTTAACTCTAAGTTGTGCTTTGACTCCTAAGGGTAATTATAAAGCTTTTAACATTGAAAAAATTTGCACTCTAGTTGAAAAATATTACCCTGTGGATTTCAATATGCAAGAGAAAATTAATTTGAAATTTCAACTCCAACATTTCTTGGTTGATGTTCGTCAAGATTTAAATTTCAAGAATTTATCAACTATCCAAGAATTGTGCTCATGTTTGGTTGCAACTGAAAAGACGCAAAATTTCTACTTGATTGATAGACTACTTCGTCTTATCATGACTCTTCCGATTTCTACTGCCACAACTGAAAGATCTTTTTCAGCAATGAAAATTATTAAATCTAAGTTAAGAAACAAGATGGAGGATAACTTTTTGGCAGATAGCATGACGGTTTATATTGAAAGGGAAATTGCTGCAAGTATCAGTTCTGAGTCTATTATTGATGATTTCAAGTTAATTAAATAGCGTAAAGCATTACTTTAAAGTATTTTTGAGTCATGTAGTTAAGTTATTTGATACTTCACTTTGTGTTTATTATAACTTAAATTTTTTTGCTATATAATATTATTTATCTATTTAATTTATACATTATATTTTTATGCCGGTCACCCCAAACTTTTCAGTCAAGCTCCGCCACTGGTGACAAGTGTCACAAACAATGTCATTACAATGTGTAGGTAAATTATAAGCATAAAGGACATCCTTCCATGTGAAAGATGACCCAATCTAAAATGCCATAGGGCTGTTTCAGGAATGACTATAATGCTTTCAGTGTAAACTGTGAAAACCTAATGTTGCTTAACTTCCACCACTAGTTTGCAATTCTCCTACTTGCTAAGCCAATCCAATCATCTTGTACTTGATATTTTGCATGATGCATTTGGTTTTAGAAAATTAAAATGTTAAATTTTACTACAAGCATAACTGAGAGACTAAAATTAAAATGAAAGAGAAATCTGGAACATTCTTATGTCTGCAACATTCACTAGTATTTTTTACCTTCAATCACTAGTTTTAAGGAGGTCTTACTTTCTTCTCATGGAGTATATATAATTAAGGGATGAAAGAGGTTCTAATAGCAATTGAAAAATGTTCATTCAAACTAGTGAGGAATTGAATTACATGATCCTCTAATCTAAATTCAAACTAGTGAGGAATTGAATTACCTTTTCCATTTCTTGTTAAGAAACGCAAGAAATCTTGATGCAGAAGCAGAGCGGGAATCACCCGCTCTAATACCATATTATGAATATGAATTATGTATTCATTTAGAGAGAATTTGAGAATGAGATACATTGAGTATTGAATGATGTAAATGAAACTAAATGTATACATTTCTATTTATAGTAGCAATGAGTTAACGAGTTGCTCTCCTTAGTTCAGTTCTTGAAGTCTCTAATTAATCTTTATTGAACCGTTCATCAAGACCTCAAATAACTAACCCAAATTAATCACATATTATTCCAGCACCTTGAAACAAACACAACTCAACTAAAACAAGTTGTACAATGCAAGAAAATAGACGAACTAACACCAGACCCAAAAAAAAAAAAGATAAGTCCTCTTAAAGTACATGTTGGCCGAGGTTTGTGCATACCTCTAACAACAACAATAGGGTAAAACAGAACTACTCTCTCATTTTGTACAACATAAATCCTATTTTGTTTCATTCTAATTTAAGTAGATAAGTTAAATGTTATGTGTGTTCGATTTGTCGCTGTTCATTTTCTTCCAATATCAATAGATAAATTGAAAAATGTTTTATTTTCAATGTGATAATGGTTTGTTTGGAGCAGATTGCAGCACTCCATCAGTGAGATCTTCTATAGGAGAATGGCCTAGTTGGCTTCGTCCTGCTCGGGTTGATGTTCCTGATAACATTGATTTCAGTGAAAAATTATTCAATCTTAATGTTGTTGTGGCAAAGAAAAGACATCTTATATATATTTATGATTTGCCCCCCGAGTTCAACAATCTACTATTGGAGGTGAGGATAATCTATGTGTCAACTCTATTGATTATATTCATGAGAAAAAATTTAATATATTTTTTTTTAAAATTTTTATCTAATTGTTCGTTTTGGTTTTTTATCTTTTATGATGAACTTTATTCTTTTTTACAAAAACTGTAAACCATAACAAAAATTATAGTAACATCTGATCAATGGAATTCCTTCAAATAACTGTCAATATTTTCGCACTATAATGTCATTTCAAAAAATATCCATAACAGTCAATAATAGGCACGCACTTAAAAAAAACTCTTATTGCACGTTTTGAAACATAGGTAAAATCTTTGAAATAAAGGATACTTGTAAGAGTTTTCTGGATCTTTATCTCCTCTATATCAAGATCTCACACTTAACTTTACAATTGATTCACGATTAGATCTCAATAGTTCATTAGTAGTCACACACCTGTTTGTATGGTTTATTGCAAAAAAAAACTATTGTTTTATCGTTAAAAAAGACTAATGTTTATCACTAACAAAAGATAAAATAAAAAAAGTAAATAAATAAATAAAAAGATAAAAGTTTAAAACAAAACCTAGATAAAATTAAGATAAATGACAAAAAATTATATTTGAGTTTAAGAATTTTTTTTAATATTTTTCTATTTTCTTTTTACTTTTTTCTTTTTTTATTTTTTAGGGACGCCAACATAAATTAGACAGTGTAAATAGAATTTACAACGACAATAATGCAACAATATGGAAACAATACTTGTACGGAGCCCACGTATTCCATGAATTTTTTAAAAGAGCATTCCAACAGGCAAAATTTATAAATTTTTGCTATGTATTTATGTCACCCCGTTGTATGGTTGCAGTTGGCAATTTATGAGAGTTTGTTAGCTAGTCCTCATCGGACTCTAAATGGTGTTAGCTAGTCCTCATTGTTCCTGTTCTTGATTCATGCATCATAAATCGTGCTGGTTTTTCTCCTCATCTGTCTTTGCAGGTATATTTTATTAACTATATATATTGATTCTATTATATTTGCAATACATTGTTAGACCTCTTATTAGCAAATATTAGAAGTTAAGGACTAGAGGAAGTAAGGTGATTCTTGTGGGAGAGTATTGTTACACTTCTAATAGTTAATTATATTTAAATTTATGATAGTTACAATTTTGTAAGTAGAAAAAATAGAAAAGTTATTGCAAAAGAGGACGGAGAGGCCAAATTCTCGAATTCTTTAGAGACAACCATTTATAATCATAGATAATTTAATTTTTAATATTATTTCTAGTATATTTTTTGTAATCCATCAATAAAAGAATCATTATGTTACAGCTATTATCGTTTATCTAAAAAACGATAATAGAGTGATACATAATAATATTATATAGGTGATTTAAAACATCCAAAAGATACAACATGAAATTGTCATTCTAATTAGACAATAGTTTACAATGCATTCCAAGAAGTATTCAATACTACAAAATATTCAAAGCAACACAAACTAAGCATCAACAACTTCTATTTGCTTTGAGTTCAAAGGTCAAACCTTCTTATCTATAATACATAAAAATAAGGGCAAGACGATAATCTCATTGAAATCCATAAAATGAAGTAGTTTGAAAATTTTCATGCTATAATACTAAAAACAAGGGCAAGATGATAATCTCATTGAGTTCCATAAAATGAAGTAGTTTGAAAATTGCCATTTCAATACAATTTTAAGATAAAGTAAAACTTTAAAGATCTTTATTTAAGTCAATTTTCCATAGAGCATTGTTAGTCTATCCCAATTATCTCAATGCGAACCACCAAGATAATTGTGATTATTTTGTAAGGTAGGTTTGGATATCATGACCGCAATAGATGTTTCAATAGTTTTTCCCTTACAAATATTTGATCAGTCTAACACATATAATTTAGTTATTTAACAAAAGATACATAAATAGAACATAATTTTAACAAAAGAAAAATAGAGTATCATTCGAAAAAGAAAACCTCTAGGAAGCATGTATAAAAAATTTAAATAGAATTTTTAAACTTTTATCTACATGATTCAAACTATCCTGATGGTTGATTCAAATCACTAAAAAAAATTGTGGGATTGATTCAACTCAAAGTTGTGTGATTTGACTCACATGCTAAATGATTTGAATAATCAAAAGAATATTATGAAATTTTCCAACATCAAAACCATGTGATTCGAATTACATACAGTATGATTCGGATCACCATAAAAGGTGTTGAATTTTAAACAGAACTGATCACATTTACCAGCACATGATTCAAATTAATTTTAACGGTCGATTCAAATTAACTAAAAAGAAAAAATAGCAGAAATGAGTAAATGAGTAAATTTCACACACTAAAATATCAACAAACTAGCTCAAAATATACCAAGAACAGTCACAATACAGATTATGTTATCAATCATCATCAACACTCAAAAATAGAGAAGAATTGCATAATGCATAGGGGATAAGTACCGCCTCATTCCATTCCCACTACCGATTGAGCTAGCTCAATTGGTAGTGGGACTGTGTGGAGGCTGTACTTATCCCCCAAGTACAGGGCTAGCATCCCACGGAAGGCAAAAACTCGTTATTTCCACTAGGTGGTGAGGGGGGATGAGAAGGTCATGAGATAGCATCGTCGGTAACGGTAATGGCCGGGGTGTTACCCATAACATGCAAAAACATAATTTCTCTCATTTTCTTTCAAATTCCCTCTTCAACCAAAATTCAAAAGTTTAAACAAAATCTCAAATGTCGAAAACAAAATTGTAAATCCACATTCCCACAAACATCATGGTAAAAACACTCTAATAAGGGAAATGAATTCACACTTTGTTTCCAAATTTAAGGGTTCTTCCCAAGTTAAATTTTGTGTTGAGCCCTCTTTGACCTCTAACCTAAATTCTTACTACTCTAAGCTCCCACTTTCTCCTACTTCTTGTATCCTAGCTTTGATGATAAATGGGGGACTTGATTGAGTGACGAAGAAGGTGTGTGTTTCATGAATGAAGGAGGGAGAACAGGAAATTTTCTGAGTGTTTTGGAGATAAAACACTTAACAATATATAGAATTAGAAAGAAGAAAAGAACAAGACAAGAGTTTTATTAAAATACAATTGTTGAATAATGACTTAAATCATAAATCAAGAATAAATTATAAAAATATAAGTAATATAAAATATAATCCTAAAAATACTATATAGTATACTTTTTTTTATAATATGAAACATACTAAATATACATTTTTAATATATTAACCATATCTTTCAAATTAAAGCTTATTAAGTTTTAAGTTTGTTATAAATTAATTCCAAAAATAAGAGATCAAATCTAACAACCTAATATCATAATGAATAGAGACGAGCAATTAAAGAATGAATAGTAGCTAAAGAGATCAACCAATAGAGAGAAAAAAAAAACTAACCAAATCAAATAAATTAAAGCAAACCAAACATAAAAACCAATAGAGAGAATAACAACTAAATAGAAAAACTAATAGAGATAGGAACAACCAAACAGAAAAGTTAATAGAGAAAGAAACAATTAAATAGAAAAACTCATAGAGAAATAAGCAACTAAATAGAACAACCAATAAAGAGAAACAATCAAACTAAAGAACCAATAGAGATTAACAATCACTACGCGAAAAAAATGCATTTTACAGCGCTTTTTTAAGCCATTTACAGCGCTTTTTCAATAAAACAAGCGTTGTAGTATCTAGCGCTGTAAAAAGATACATCAGCGCTTTTTAAAATAAAAAAGCGTTGTAAAATAGGTGGATATATTGCGCGCTTATTATACTCGTTTTACAGCGCTTTTTTGAAAAAGCGTTGTAAATCCCTGCAAGAAACACGCTGTTTGTTCTTATGCACATTTTACACCGCTTTTTCAAAAAAGTGATGTAATAGGTGTATTCAATAGATGCATTATTATGCACCTATTACAGCGCTTTTTCAAAAAAGCGTTGTAGTAGGTGCATTCAATAGATGCATTAGAATGCACTTATTACAACGCTTTTTTGAAAAAAACACTTTAATAGGTGCATTCTAATGCACGTTTTACAGCGCTTTTTCAAAAAAGCGTTGTAGTAGGCGCTTTCTTATTTTAGTTTTATTAAAAAACGCTGTAAATAGAATTTTTAAAAAGCGCTTTTTGGTTTTTATGGCATTTTTTTAGAAAGTGCTATCTTTTAACTTTTTTTCCAAAATCATTTTCATCCAGAATCAGTTCACAATCAGTTCACACAATCACTTCACAGTCAATACACAATAACAGAACTATATAACTTAATAATTTAACTATCATTTTACAATCTTTACATATTTACACAATCAGTTCACAACAAATTATAACACATAACAGAATACATATTAATATACATATTCACATATAACTACATATTCACATATTTTCAAATGTGCCATATTCATATAACTACATATTCATATACATATAACTATCAGAACTGCAGCACAGAACATAACTACCCCTTGCAACATGTAACTATCTCTTGCAGCATGCCATTTACCTGCAAATCAAATAATCTTCATTTTAATCACATACTGACACCAGTCTTCCTTTATTTTTGTTAGATCTCTTTCAGAATATATTGGACTAGAATTGTCAAAGTATTGTGCGATATAAAAATTGAAAATAAATAAGTTAGAATCAAATATATACATAGTTTATATATGAAATTCAAATAATGAAAATACCGTACCGTTTTTGGGATTATAGTTTGATTCATATCAACAATCTCCTTCATGAATTGCAATATATAGTACCCACAGTCGATGTTTTTAGTTTGACGAGGGCACTATAAAATAAAACATATAAGTCAATAAATATTTGTGCATTGATTGTAAATGAAATTTTAAAGGCATATATTTCAAACCTTTATTGGAATCCATGTGATGTTATTTGACTTTTGCTTCGACATTGTAGCACCTCTTTGAGCTCGAAAAACTTGTAAAGCACTATCGAATAAATAAATGTGATTATTATAGCATTAACAAACACATTATATATATATATATATATATATATATATATATATATATATATATATATATATATATATATATATATATATATGTTAGAAATAAATGAATATTACTTACGTGTCGAACATAGTCTTTATATTGGAGTGATTGTAGTAATGGTCGTGCAAGGGATCTAAATAGTATATAACTTCAGAGGTCGCATTGATTGCAAATAGCACCCAATGTGCCCTACAACAACAAAAAATTTGTTTACACAACTAATAAATTAAGATCTCATAAATTAAAAAAATATTTATAAAGAATACATAATTATGTACCCTGAATTATATGGTGCAAGGAACAACTCATCATTCTCTTTATTTCCTAATAGGATTTCTACAATGTATTTCTTTACATTCACTAGATCGAGCTTAAACATCGAAAGCTTATGTGGAGACAAGAATGAAAATCTATTTGACAATCTGTGCGTGCACACCAACTTCTCATACAAATACCTTCAATGAAAATTTCAAATTATATTAATTACCAATAAATGCAATTAAAAGTAATTTCTACCTAATGTATAAGCTGATGACAATAGCACTCAGCTCCTTATGGTTGAGAAATTCGTATATGTGCTCTTTTTCTTGAAATTCTTCATACTCATCTACGAATATAGCTTTATCCATGCTTATTATTCGTGAATTGTTGTTGCTGCCCATATTTGCTTTATCCATGCTTATTATCCAAGTTTGTCGGCTTTATTTTTAACATGAACATCCAGCTGTGGTGCAGCAGCTGGTTTATTCTGGCAGCTGGTTTGTTGTGCGGGTGATTTATTGGATTGAATCTGAAAATATGAAATTAATCAGTTTGTTAGTTTATTGAATCTGAAAATTAAATGACAAACCTTACAGAATAAATGTGACAAACCTTTTTCGGCGATGTGAATGACTCGTTTCTGGGATCTTCTTATCATTCCCTTTAGACTTTGTCTGAATCTAAATAAATGTGAAATTAAAGTTAACAACGGAAAAAAATCAGCAATTAAATATAATCAATCATAATCATATATCGTGCAATTAAATATACATATCAAATTAATTAAACATACCTTATCAAGGGAAACAAGATGTTTGGACCATGCCACATAACTACCAATTACTTCGCCCAAATACTTCATATTTGCATCGTTGTCCGGTATAGGCAACGGTGCATTTGGTTCCAAAGCAATAACTGGTGATACTTTGACATGGCCCGCAGGGATCGGTGTGTTGTACAATACTTCTCCCAAAGTATTGTGCAATATTCCTTTTCCGACCTTGCGATTAGTAGGGAAGGATAAGTACAACACACAAGGAGTGACACCCTAAATCAATGGTTAATACATAAGTATGTGAAACCATTAGGTTGAATGAATTTCTTATTTTATTAAGTAATTCATTACCTCGAGAAGACTTTTGAGACCAATGTTGCAACTCGCGTTTTCACTCTCCATTGCTATTTCATGTAGGAGCTGATCCGGAAGTTGCTTGCCTTTATTCTTCACCAAGAGTGCCACTTGCTCCGATAGGAATTTGAGCTTCTCTAATACTTATTCATTAGATGGATTTTGGCGTTTCTCTTGTGAAAAATAGCTTCTAGGAGTTATGCCAAATCCTTTCCCCCTCACGCAGCCGGAATATTCAGGAACATTAAACACTTTACCGAGTATGTCACTGCAACTAGCTTTGTTGTCCTCTTGATTTTCCGAACTTTGTTCGAGATTCTCCTAAAATACACGTAGGATTAAAAAGATAAGTTCAATATCATTTTTAAAATACAATATTAAAAAATATTAAAGTGATAAATATACTTACACAAAGTTATATTACTTTTTGAACATTTTCGTTATCAACAACTCCATCATTATTTACGCGAGCTTCCTTTCACAAGATATGACGACCCAACGGTTGATCGGATTGGGTGTCTTGTAGCTATTCGTTAAGATCATAAACAAAATATTAGTTGGGGTCAATTGTTGACCGCTCTCATTCCATCCCACCTAATAAACTCATATAGTAAGTACATGCTTTCAAAAAAGATAAAAAATAAAACAGTAAACAAAGTATAGTATACCTCAAATTTTATGCCAATAGTTCTTGCTTTGATGACATTTTGCATGATGGTTGCACCATATTTGACTTCATTTTCGTAAGTCTTGGTGTTGCCAACTTCTTCATTTTGAAAATCTAACTCCTTGTTGGAATCCATTTATCTACAACAAGTTCAACATGCAGTTCAGTATAACTTCAACAAGTTCAACATGCAGTATTCTAAGTACGTAGCAGTATAAGTTCAACATGCATTTTAGTGAAAGAAAAAATTAATAAATACAATACGTGAAAAGTGCGAAGAAATACTTAGGGTTACGGGTTCGTAGGGTTCGGTTAGTAACAAAGAAGAACAATGTAGAAAACGAACGAAGAGGAAACGAGCGTAGGGTTTCGGGTTCGCAGAAATACGTAATGAGGGTTAATAACAAAGATGGTTCGCAATGAGAAGGAGAATGAAGATGAGGAGGAAACAAGCGTATGAAGTTTGTGGTTAGTAATGGGGAGGAAATAAGCGTAAGGTTCGTAGGGTTCACAATGAGAAGGAAAATGAAGAGGAAATTGAAGAGGAACAAGCGTATGAAGTTTACGTAATGAAGAGGAAACTGAAGGGGTTATTGTTATATATAAAACCCTATTACAGCGCTTTTTTGAAAAAGCGCTGTAATAGACCTCCTTATTTTATTTTTATAAAAGCCTATTACAGCACTTGTGAAAGAGCGCTGTAAAAGACCTCATTATTTTATTTTTTTAAAAGCCTTTTACAGGGCTTTTCCACAAAGCGCTTTAAAAGGCTTCTTTGTTTTATTATGTGAAAGCGTTGTTTGACTCTTTTATAGCGCTTTTCCACAAAGCGCTTTAAAAGGCTTTTTTGTTTTATTATGTGAAAGCACTATGTGACCCTTTTACAACGCTTTTCCACAAAGCGCTTTAAAATGCTTCTTTGTTTTAGTATGTGAAGCGCTATGTGACCCTTTTACAGCGCTTTTCCACAAAGCACTTTAAAAGACTTCTTTGTTTTATTATGTGAAAGCGCTATATGACCCTTTTACAGCGCTTTTTCACAAAGCGCTTTAAAAGGCTTCTTTGTTTTATTTTATTAAAAGCCTTTTACAACGCTTTTCCAAAAAGCGCTTTAAAAGACCTCTTTGTTTTAGTATGTGCAAGGGCTATGTGACTTCCTTATTTTTTTTAAAGGCTTCTTATAGCGCTTATTAACAAAAGCGCTGTAAAATTACAAAGTATATGTTCTAAAATTACCTATATTTGGAACCATAACACCTATATATAGTTCAATTTCAATTTTTTCTTCCAAATAATTAGTTAAATACCTATATATATATATATATATCAATGCTAAATTACATGATCAGCTCATATTCAAATACAGTACTCAAACAAAGCTTTTTCAAGTTCAATATAAGCAGAAAATCAGTATAGGCATATAATCAAATACAGTTCAAGCTAAATACTAAAATGCTCAATTCTGGAAGATCAAACAATTAAATTACATGAACTCAGTTCAGATTACATGGCTTATAAAACAATTAAACACATTAAGGTGTCCTTCTTCTTTTCCTGGTGGGATTCACATTTGTTTGTCCATTAATGATAGGAAACGATGGATTACTTCAAATTTCGTCATCATGATCATCTCTAAGATATAAACCATCATCAGTTGAATCAATTT
Source organism: Cicer chorassanicum (assembly GCA_037974735.1). NCBI lineage: Eukaryota > Viridiplantae > Streptophyta > Magnoliopsida > Fabales > Fabaceae > Cicer > Cicer chorassanicum. Next base: position 29,733,758 of record JBBPBP010000001.1, read on the forward strand.
CATGTGGTTGCGATGTTGCAAAGAAAAGATCATTACCAACATCTTCATCATTATTGTCATCATCACTTATTTTATTGGTCGATAAGACAACGGACCATTTATCATCAACAGGATCAGTGACATAAAATAGTTGTTGAGCTTGCGACGCTAAAATAAAAGGCTCATATTAGTATCCCACCCTATTAAAATCGACAAGCAAAAACCCTGAGTCATCAATCTGAACGCCATTATTATTATCGACCCACTTGCAACCAAATATGGGAACACGAAACATTGTGTAGTCTAACTCCCATATGCGCTTGATAACCCCAAAATATGATAGATTTACATATATTGGGTTCTTGTCTTTTGCACTTGAGATATGCATCGCTTCAGCTACGAGAGTGACTCCGCTATTTTGCATAGTGGTTTGATGATCTTGTTCTTTGGTATAAAATGTGTAGTCGTTAATTACATTATCGGTGTAAGAAAATACATGTAAACTCAGACCATTTGCTAGCCACCTCAATCTCTATGAAATTGATCCGGGGTCTACATCAAACTTTGACTTTATGTGATTTTTTAACCATGTTATAAAACTTCGATTGTGCTCTCGAGTTATCCAATTTTGATTCCTATTCATGTTCAAACTAGATAACTGATCCATGTGTATTGTAACATACGGTTGAACCTCATCATCATTGTGCAGAACATACAATTGTGCATGCTCCCATTCTGTCCTTTATATAGTCATTAGTCTCTTTCCAATTATCCCATCTCTTGATATTCTTCCCGAATGACGAGAAATGGGAAGCCCTATGGATTCGACATTGGACAGATATTCAGTACAAAATTCAGCAGCTTCTTCGACAATGTACCGTTCAGCAATACAACCTTCTGGTCGACTTCTACTTTTTAAGTACCCTTTTAATATTTTTATATATCGTTCTATTGGATACATCCATCTCATATAAGCTGGCCCACAAAGTTGTGTCTCCTTAACAAGATGAACAGTAAGGTGAACCGTTGTTTCAAGCTCACACAAAGTAACAACAATTTCCCTCTGCAATGTCGGTAATTTTTTAGGATCGATCACTTTACTACAAATTTCCCTGAAGAAGAAACATAATATAGTTATGGCTCGGCGAACTTTTTCAGGTAAAATTGAACGTATACCTATTGGTAGCAAATGCTCCATTAGAATATGACAATCATGGGTCTTCAAACCTTTTAACTTGAGGTCTTTCATACAAACTAAATTTTTAATGTTTGAAGAGTATCCTTCTGGAACTTTAACTTCGTGTAGAAATTTACACAAAACAATTTTTTCCTTTCAAGATAGAGTATGAGCGGCTGGAGGTAGATATGTGCGATTTCCTTTCTTTAAGGGATCCAATTCATTTCTTATTCCCATATCAACCAAGTCCAATTTTGCATTGATGTCATCCTTAGACTTTTCTGGTACATTGAGTAACATACCAATAACACTGTCAAATACATTTTTCTCAATATGCATCACATCGAGAAAACGTCTTACATACAATGACTTCCAATATGGCAATTCAAAGAAAATTGACTTTTTCTTCCACCTAGTTTTGACCAGCTCACCCGCAAAAGGTTTGCCAAATTTATTGGTCAAACCTTGTACTTTTTCAAGTATTTGATATCCAGTCGGTGCTACAGGAGCTCTATCTTCCTCTGATTTTCCATTGAATGCATTTGTCCACCCACGATACTGATGACTATAAGGTAAAAATCTACGATGTCCAAGAAATACATTCTTCTTACAATGTTTCAACCGCATCCAATTTGTACTCTCTTCACATATAGGACATGCACACTGACCTTTAATGCTATATCTTGATAAATTACCATATGCTGGAAAATCATTAATTGTGCCGAACAACATAGCCCTCAAATTGAAACATTCTTTCGTATACCCATCATAAACTTCCACACCTGTCTCCCACAAAATTTTTAAATCTTCAATTAAAGGAGCTAAGTATACGTCGATATCATTCCCCGGTTGTTTGGGTCCAGAAATTAACAGAACACCATCATAAACTTATGCTTTATACATAACCATGGAGGTAGATTATAAATCAACAAAATCACAGGCCACGTGTTGTGTGAGATGCTTTGAAGACCATGTGGATTCATTCCATTAGTAGAAAGTGCAAGTCGAAGATTTCTTGACTCTATCCCGAATTCAGGATACTCGTGATCAATTTTTGCCCATTGTGGAGAATCTGCAGGGTGTCGTAACTTCCCATCTCTAATTCTTTCATCTGCATGCCATGTCAAGTGTTTTGAATCTTCTTCACTGCGATGCATGCGCCTAAATCTTGGTATTATAGGAAAATACCACACAACTTTTGCTGGAGTAGATTCTTTCTTTTTATATCGAGAGATATTGCATTTCGGACACGCCTTTAATAATTCATATTCGTTTCGAAATAAAATGCAATCGTTATGACACGCATGAATCTTTTCGTAACTCATACCAATAGAGCACAAAATTCGTTTAGCCTCGTAGGTTCTACTGGCAACATTATCATCTGGCAACATTAGTAGAAAGTGCAGGTCGAAGATTTCTTGACTCTATCCCGAATTCAGGATACTCGTGATCAATTTTTGCCCATTGTGGAGAATCTGCAGGGTGTCGTAACTTTCCATCTCTAATTCCTTCATCTGCATGCCATGTCAAGTGTTTTGAATCTTCTTCACTACGATACATGCGCCTAAATCTTGGTATTATAGGAAAATACCACACAACTTTTGTTGGAGTAGATTTTTTCTATTTATATCGAGAGACATTGCATTTCGGACACGCCTTTAATAATTCATATTCGTTTCGAAATAAAATGCAATCGTTATGACACGCATGAATCTTTTCGTAACTCATACCAATAGAGCACAAAATTCGTTTAGCCTCGTAGGTTCTACTGGGAAGTTCATTATCATCTGGCAACATATCTTTTAAAAGTGTTAGTAATTCTGTGAAGCTTTTATCAGACCATCCATTACTCGCTTTTAAGTTGTACAACTTTAATATTGCCGACAGTCTTGTGAATTTAGTACAACCATTATATAATGGTTTCTCTGCATCACTCAACAAGCTCTCAAACATTTTAGGACAATCCCAAAGATCTTCTTCAACTGCTTTTGCTATCTCCTCAACTCGGTTCGGCTCATATGTATTTGTGTCGAAATCAGTTGAAGCATATGTATCTGTGCGGGTGTTTCCATTTATTTTCTCACCATGTCTTATCCAACATGTATAGCTTTGATCAATTCCATACCATACTAAATGTCCTTCCAATTCATCTGCTCAAACGCATTTTCCAAAACAACATTTTAAACAAGGACAAACGACTCTATTTGGATCTTTTGCATTCTTCACTACAAACTCAACAAACTCCTTCACTCCATTTTCATACTCTTTTGTCAATCGATTGGCAGACATCCATTTCTGGACCATTTTATATGACCTATATAAATGCAGTTACACAAATAATAAGCTACTGATAACATTTCACCAATCTGTATATAGTACACATATCTAATATTGGAAAATGGAAATCAAGGTCCAAGTCTGATTTCAAAACAGAACATATCATGAGAACATATCTAATATGTAATAATTTCAAAACATAACATATCTAATATGTAACAGTTTATCAATTTTAGTGACAACAACAAATTAGTAAATACAGTACCTGAGACAACGTATTCAATTTTTTTAAAGGAGGTGCAACGTATTCAATTTGTAGATGAGCGCACAATAGAGGAGACGAGGGTTCGCAAAGTAGAGGAGATGAGAGTTCGTAGGGTTAGGACAACGTATTAAATTTGTTTTTATTTATTTAAAGTGAATGATTTTTATTTAAAGTGAATGATTTTACAGTGCTTGTATAAAAAGCGCTCTAATAGGTCCTTTAATTATGTGAAAGCGCAAGCCTTTTACAGCGCCTGTATAAAAAGCGCTCTAATATGTCATTTAATTATGTGAAAGCGCGTGTATTTTACAGCGCTTTTACAAAAAGCGCTTTAAAAGCTATGTAACATAACGTGGAAGCGCAACATTTTACAGCGCTTGTGTTTAAAGCGCTCAAAAAGCGCTGTAAAAGCTATGTGAGAGCACTTCAATTTACAGCGCTTTTTTAAAGAGTGTTGTAAAAGAGTTGTAAACGTTATGTGCAAGCGCAATGTGACTCAATATGACCCTACAACAGCGTTTTTTTAACAGCGCTTGTCAACACCTACTAAAATGTCATTTTTAAAATATTATACAACAGCGCTTATATTTAATAAGCGTTGTAAAAGATGCGCTATAAAATGTCATTTTTAGCGTCGTAAGACAATTTTTAAATTACACCAACACTTACTTTCATGCGATTGAAACCTAATACAAACTCTTTTCTTTAGCAACAGAAACACAACCATATCGTAAGAATCAAACCACCATCAATAAAACCAATCATCAAAGCAAACACATTTCCAAACCTTTGGAAACTCGACGGCGAAATAACCACTATACAATTTAAAGAGGATTGAAACTAGTTCTAATACCATATTAACAATATAGAGAATTACAAAGAAGGCTAAGGTTTCATTGAAAGCAATTATTGAATAATAATAATAATAATAATAATAATAATAATAATAATAATAATAATAATAATAATAATAATACTAATAATAATAATAATAATAATAATAATAATAATAATAATAATAATAATAATAATAATAATAATAATTCTAAGAGATACTCTTTGATACTTTTTTATAATATAAAAGATATTAAATATACTTTTTAATATTCTAACAATTGTGAATGAATGAGAGAGGAGAGAAAAGTCAAATTTCACTTTGACGTAGTATTTTAGGGAAAAATATTCACTCAAACAATATATCTACTAATTACTGAGTCTAACTTGGATGATGACGCTCCTACTTAACTAATTTTTGTCAATAAAAATTAATTTGAATCAACTAAATTACATAAATGAAAATATTGTCATAAAAATTTCAAATTAACGAAGTAGGATTATTATACATTATTTAGTGATATTATTAATTTTGTTATACCAGTTCTAACATACATCTATAGAATGTACATTACTCATTGAATACTGCATATATTGGATATTTATAAGATAGATTGCATCAGTGATTTGGTGTTTCATGCTTGTGCATGTTAACAGGGCTTCCAGAGTTTTTTGAATTGCAAGATCTTTGATTAATTGAATGATAGTCCTTACTAGCATCAATATTATGATGTACAAGGATTTCCCCTTTTTGACTATGTTGTTTGGAAAAAGACTTAGATGAGAAAAATTATTATTTTTTGCTCCTCATTTGCTTTAAAAAAATTTGTCGAGAAAGGAATTTTGTTTCTCAGGGTTCCTCAACTACTTTAAATAATATTAAAATACAATGTGGATTTTAAGCTAATTAGATGTATAAAGTAAACTAAGTAAATTGATAAAGATACCGTGAAAAGCTTGAGTGGTTGATTGTGTTTGTCAAAAATTATAAGTTGTAATATTTATAGACTGTTAAAATATTATAAAATATCTTATAATATCTATTATATTATATTAGAGTATCTTGAGTTATTTCTTAAGATCAATTTATATTCATAGAGTATCTTAGAATATCTCTCATTATTATTATGATTTGTTCCTAATTTAGGATTTAGTCTATGTTTCTCTATAAATAGAGATTAGTATTGAGTCTTTTGTAATCAAGTCAACATTAAGCTATTATCAATAATATTCAAACCTTTATTATTTTCTCTCCTCATTTTCTCTAAAATCTCACAACTTCAACATGGTATCTAGAGCCTATTTCGATCCTCCTTGAACGATCACGCCTCTATTGCGCTGCCGAGTTCCCAACAGTTAGGGAATATAATCATAGTTTCTCTTTTCCAACATTCCGACACGTTTCACTCGTTTTCTGTTCAGTTCGCTACTGCTGTCGTCATCGCCACTGTTTCCGACGACTTTTCCGACAAACAACCCTCTGCCCTCAAAAAAAAAAATGTTTAGGTTTCTCCGCCGTATCCCTTATTCGTTCCGATCACCGGCGGGTTTATCCTTAGTCTATTTAAACACATAAAGCGCTGTAAAGTCACTTTGTCGAATTGGATCTCAAATGAGAGAAAGTGATTTGGTTGAATATTTTATCCCATTGGTGAAGAGATTGGCAGCAGGTGAATGGTTTATTGCCCGAGTCTCTGCATGTGGACTCTTCCATATTGCATACCCAAGTGCACCAGAAATATCAAAGACAGAGTTGAGATCAATATACAGTTAGTTATGTCAAGATGACATGCCTATGGTTAGAAGATCTGCTGCAACAAATCTTGGGAAATTCGCTGCAACTGTTGAGTATGCTCATTTGAAGGCCGACATCATGTCTATTTTTGACGATCTTACTCAAGATGATCAAGATTCTGTCCGATTGTTGGCTGTGGAGGGCTGTGCTGCTCTTGGAAAACTGTTGGAGCCACAAGATTGTGTTGCACATATACTCCCAGTTATTGTTAATTTCTCCCAGGATAAGTCTTGGTGTGTGTGTTACATGGCTGCAAATCAATTGTATGAGCTCTGTGAAGCTAAAGGGCATGAACCTACCAGAGCGGAATTGGTTCCTGCTTATGTTCGACTGCTTCGTTACTGGGAAAGTGACCAAGTTTTGCCGGATTTTAAGTCCAGATCTTGCGATTCAGCATATTCTTCCTTGTGTAAAGGAATTATCATCCGATTCTTCACAGCATGTTCACACTACTCTGGCTTCAATAATAATGGGAATGGCTCCAGTCTTAGGAAAAAAGCAACAATTGAGCAGCTTCTTCCTATTTTCCTTTCCCTTCTGAAGGATGAATTTCCTGACGTGCGCCTAAAGGAGAAGCAAATTATTGTTTCTGTTGATGACGGTTTCCGGCCAAACGCAAACATGACGGATCTAGCAAAGCTGAAGCATGCATTTAAAAAGGATGGAACCACAACTGCAGGGAATGCTAGCCAAGTAAGTGATGGTGCTGCCGCGGTGCTCCTCATGAAGAGAAGTGTGGTTGTCCAAAAAGGGACCGTGGGATCAGATTTTTTGGTGGAGGAAACTCTCCAGCCTTTGTCGTGGCAGCTGTTGCAGCCCTTATGAGTGGGCTCTTAGCTGACAGGTTTGGAAGATTTGCAATTCAATTGATGGGATTCTTCTTGGTGCACGCTTATTCTCTCTTCGATAGTTTAAAATCTGCCCTTACTCTCCAATTTTGACAACGAAAATATGTGTCATTGTTCAAACAACCGTTATCTCTCCTGTTTTGGGCGCATTTTCTTATTTCGTTGAGCGATCATGACTTCGTTTCGTTAGAGTCGCGCTGCTTCTTCTTCAATGTTTGTCATGCAATTTAGTTATGATTAATAGATTATAATAGTGGCTTATATTCCCACCAACGATCATTCTGGTGGTGTCCCTTTTTTCCACATATGAATTATATTAGTGATGACTTCTTCCGTTGGTGGTTATTCTAACGGTGTCTTTTATTTTCATGACTTACTTTATCTTAGCAGTTTGTCCCAGATGCACTGGCCTTGCCTTTCTCTCCTTGAAGCACGCCTCTCTCTCCTTGAAGCAGATTCAAGTTTAAATATTTTGAGTCTCCGTTATTATTGGTTTGAAGCTTCCAAATGCAGTTTTTTAGAAGAACGGAGTTTGCTTTGTTCAATTGCCTGCCATGAATTTCTCTCAGGCTGATGATCAATCAGAATATCTGGCTAGGCAATATTTATAGCAATTCTCTCCGACTTCACATGCATCCCTGAGTTGCCTTTCCATCTTTTTTTTTAATTATTTTGTGGAGCAAAACATTGTTTTCTTGTAGCAAGCTAAAGCTTAGTAAGCTTTAGCTTGAGGGAGAGTGTTAGAATATTAGAAAATATCTTATAATATCTATTATATTATATTAGAGTATCTTGAGTTATTTCCTAGGATCAATTTATATTCATAGAGTATCTTAGAATATCTCTAATTATTATTATAATTTGTTCCTAATTTAGGATTTAGTCTATGTTTCTCTATAAATAGAGATTAGTATTGAGTCTTTTGTAATCAAGTCAACATTAAGCTATTATCAATCATATTCAAACCTTTATTATTTTTTCTCCTCCTTTTCTCTAAAATCTCACAACTTCAACATAGACAAAGCTAATCCTACTGACCATAAATCGTGGCCTACAAACATGTAGCTCTATTAATTACACGGGTAATAGGTGATAACCTCCAACTAAGGAAGTTCGTGGCGCCCCACGATTTGCTCGTTTTTCAGCTTCTTTAGTGTGTCACCCTGACATTATCCATGCACGTTCTTTTTCTATTATCATGTCTTTGTGTTGGTAGTTAGTGTCACTAAAAACGAAGAAGGTGGGCATAATTGTCGAATTATATGGCGGTAGTGGGCTGACTCAGTCTTCGACCTTGACGACCTTTGTGAACTCTAATAAACCTAAGAAAAACTCGACTAACTCATACTCAGCTGGTTTATGTACACATAACCTTCCTTTGGCTGAAGGTAATTCAGTTGTCCTAAAATTTGACTGTTTGTCGTTATCGCCTAACCAATTATTTATTTTTAAGTTTAAACAAATTGGATGGATAAAAATACTTTCGGTCATTTGTTACTCATTTGTTCTACCTTTTGTAAATGCATGTGTTGATTATGTTACTCTTGAATTGTAGATCTGTTTTGGAGTAAGACAGTTAGATCAATAGAGATATTTGACTTTTACTAAAACTAAATTTAAAGTCATTCTCATAAATATTTGTGATGTGCTAATCATATAAAATATTTTGCACTGACAATACATAAAAATTAAACTCTTTAGAATATATACTTAGACGATAGTGTTGGCATTTAAAAAGTAGAAATATTTAGTGAACCAATAAATAAACAAAAATGAAACAAGTTAAAGAAAGGGTAATTTAGGAAATCAACGTTGACGAAAGAAAAATTAAATTTACTATTAAAGTAGTACAAAGAAAATAAAAAATAAATGAAAATAATTATAAGGAAATTAAAGCTCTACGTTTCAAATAGACATATTTAAATATATATTATTAGAATAATTAAATACAAAATATAAAAACTATTTATAAGTTAATTTGGGCAGTCATATTTAAATGTATATTATTAGGATCATTAAATACAAATATAAAAAACTATTTAAAAATTATAATAATAATCTGGGCAGCCATGACTATCTATTGATAGTGATATACGCATAGCTATCAATAAAGTCTTAAAGTCTCAAGTCCCCTCTAAAAAATCTCCATACTAAATTCTTAATATTAGGCCTTCTATTGAAATAAATTTTTTAAAGCTCCGACCTATTATTTCATTATTTTTTGTGGGCTTAAGTGAGGGGCTCCTAGGCCCAATGTTTGGTTAATTGAAATATTTTTTTGAAAAATTTTCAATATTTATTTTTCTCGAAAAAATATCAGAAATATTTCTCAAGAAAATCTAAACTACTTTTTTCTCGGAAAATTTCTTAAATCATTTTTTTCTCGAAAAATTATGAGTAAAATAAAAAATTTATTTTTCTTGAAAAATTGTTTTTTTTTCTCGAATAAAAAAATTTTGAGAAAAAGAAATTGTAAATCTTTTTTTGTCAACGAAGTTTTATTATTCAAAAATTTTGAGAAAAAAATCAAAAAATTTTTTTGAAATTTCTTTTCAAAAAAATATCGATTTTTGTTTTTGAAATAGTGGGCCAATAAGCCCACCTAAGTCCAAAAAATTTTAGGGGCTTTTTAGTTTTTGAGGCTTTCTTTTTTTGGGCTTTTTAAACTATGAAATTTTTTACTCCTCCAACATGTGGACTGGGGACAATAATTAGTGAGCTTGTGAAATTGACAACACTAGATGTACGTAGGTCGGTTTTGAAGTAACAATGTCAATTATAAGGAAGGCGGTTTGAATTATAATTGTCCCTTTAACAAAAAATCATTTTTGAAACTAAAAGTTTTACTCAAGATTGATCTTGGTAATACGAAGAACGATCTTGGTTAGTGTAAAAACAGCAATATTGATTTTATCAATGAAAAAACTGATTGCAATGCATGTAGTAAATAGAGATAGAGATAGAGAGATTACTCAAGCATATATCCTGGTTCACCCAACTTGAGCTACATCCAGTCCTCACAAATGTGAGATTTTCCACTCAATGCTCAAGGCAAGATTGTTCTTGGTTGTTACACAACTTTTCGTAGATCAATCTTGATCTTTACACAATTTCCACCTTTCTACTTTAGAAAGGAATTCCACAGATTTACCTTAACCTATTTCAGTAAGGATTTCACGAATTACCTTTTACAACATAAAAGGATTTCCACACACTTCTCAAGCTATGATAATACACTAGCCTTGAGTTATAAAGTAATGATAATGAAGATGTTTAGAATCTGAATATAACTCAACTCTTGTTTGAGAAATAGATTCTGTAACTTAAGACTTAGTTGTTACTGATTGCAACACAACACAAAGAAAACAATTTGCAAGCTGAAGAATGATATTTGAGAAAGCTCGAATATGAATGTATGATTGATGTTTTGCTTGGCACTTTTAGTTATACTTTGTTCTTCATCTTGATGTTGTATTTATAAGCTTCAAGAGAGGTTAGGACAACTCACATAGCTGTTGAGATGAAGTCAGTTATCATAGAACAGTGAGTAGACTGAAACAGGCCAAAAGCAAGAGTGAACAAGCTGAATCCAAGAGCATTGTTGCAATCCAAGATCGATCCTCAGATGAGTTAAATGTGATCTGACTTGTACTCGATCCAGTACCTTTTCTGAAGTTGCTTGCTTGCTTAGAGTTAGTGTGCAGACTTGATTTGATAGTACAACTGTGGTGTACTTTTACAGCCTGTACTATTGTACTTGCATTTGTTCCAAATGAAGAATGATCTTACTTTTATATTTCTTCATGCAGCTTGTCTTGATTCTTCGAATTCTGGACTGATTCTGTCTTAGAATGCAATCTTTTGCACATGACTGATCATTCTTGATTCTGATGGAAGTGAAGATCAATTTTCGTTTTACAGACGTATGGCAAGATTGATCTTCGATTTGCTGTTTTTGCTTTTTTTGATTTTAATGAGATTTGTTTTGAATTGCTTGGTACCTATCTTGTTTAACACACTCAAATACACAAGTTAAATACCAAAACACTTAGAATCATAATTATAATTCTTAATTAATCTTTTGTTTAATTATCATCAAAATAATTAATTAGAGATTTTGTCTTAACATGTTTGAGTTGAGTTTGATCAAAACCGAAATTCAAACCTTGAATATTAGGTTGTGTTCAGGAAAAAACACGCATATTACATTACTAGATTGAGTAGGTTCAAATAGCTCATTTCTAGGTTGACTTGGATTGGGTATTAGGTTATCCACGTTTTTTTTAATTTAATTAATTGTTAATGGTAGATCATCATTGTTTTTAAAGATGTCACAACTTTAATTTTCCCTCAAAAATAGAATGTAACCTATTTTCCCTATTGTTTAATAACTATATATATATATATATATATATATATATAAATAAATAAATAAAGATACAACTAATGAGAATATCAAAATCATAAAATATTTTCATTACAAGTATCAATATAACTAAAGATACAAAATTTTTAAAATTGCATAAAATGCTTTCAAACATCAAAATAAATAAAGTGCAACATTCTAAAGTAATCAAATAATTTTTAGAAATTGAATACCGAATACTTAAATTTTTTAATAATTTGTTATTTTGTAAAACTTGGATCATCTATTTACACTAATTTACCCGAACTAAACAATTTTTTTGAATCAGTTTGAGTTGGCTTAACCGATTGATTAGGTTGTACCAACCCACATACAACGTTACCTCTTTACTGACAAGGCTTCGCCTTGGAAATATAATTAGTAATTTGATTACGTCAAAAAAACTTAAATGAAGGTAGTTACTTAATTAATAATTTGATTACATAAAAAAACTTAAATGAAGGTAGTTATTATTATTATTATTTATTTTTTTAAGGTACAAAGTACCTACTATTTTTATTTTATGTGCAATTATTAAGTAGGTATATTGTTTTGTACAAAATAAAAAGTAAGTACATGTTTATATTTAGTTACCTATAATAATATATATTTAGTTATCTCAAATACAAAGTTATTGGTCCAATAAAATACAATAAAAATGTTTTAAATTCCTAGTTCAATTAACAAATGTCAATATTGTTAGGTTAGATGTCTTGTCTAGGGTTCGAATTCGGCATGTCATAATATTGTGTGACTGTTGTGTAAGTTAATTATGATGAAATTTATGATCTCTTTTAAGACAAAAAAATACAACAAGAATAATTAGTTTGTTGATTTATTATTAGTCCGAACAGATAGAAAAGAAAAGAAAATATTATTTTTTTAAAATTTGAAAAGGAATCGAAAATATTTCATTGAAAGAGAAGTTGTGAGTATGCTTAGCACATAATCAATTATATAGAGATGAATTTAACTCCTTCAAACATCGTCGAACTCAATATTTTTAAAATAGTTAATTTTTAGTTTATATTTTGTTTTTTTTGCAGATATAATTTACATTTTTTAAAAGTATTAATTTTGATTATTTTAGTGGTTAAGTATTTTTATAATTTTTGTGAGTTCTAATATAATTGTGAATGTGTTTGTTTATCAGTTAAGTTTAATATATTAGTTTGTTTATTTTATTTTTTTATATTTGACCACCCTATTAAATTTGTCTTAGTTTTGCCACCGCTTTTGCTTATAAACAAACTTGAAAATAAATCTACATTTATCAAAAATCAAATATGAGCAACTGTCAACTAATCTATTGATATTTAATGTTATTATTCAAAAAATATTTTTACAATTAGAGATAGATCATAAATATATTTTCTTTTTTACATAAAATAAAAAAAAAATTAAATATACTTAACTATCATCCATAAACATAAAAGTAGGTATTTTTAGTTGAGTAAATAATAGTATTTCTCACCATTTCCTGCATTGTATTGAACAAGTTCAGGAGCATAAGGGGTTGAGAAGCTTGCTTGCTTTGGAGTATTATAAAAATGCATATAATCACATTGTTAAGCAATATCCTTATTGGAATCGCTCATCAGGAAGGGACCACATATGGGTATGGGCAAGGAAAATAGTTTTTTCAATGTCTAAATTATTTTTCTTCAAATTACTACTTTCGGTTTTAAATATAAGACTCTCTTAATAAATTTTATTATCTTTTTTACAAGAAAATTATCTTTTTTACAAGAATTTTTTTAAATTTTCAACAATATTAATTATTTATTTATCAACATTTCTGTAATCACTACAAGAAAAAAAACGTTTTGCAGGGGTAAAAAGGCTGTTTGCGGCGGTTAACCGCCACAATTTAATGTTTGCGACAGTTACGAACCGTCACAATTTAAAAAACGTTTTGCGGTGGTTAAAAATGTTGTAGTGGTTGTAACCGCCACAATTTAATGTTTGCGACAGTTACGAACCGTCGCTATGTAGTTTTGGTGATGGTTAAAACCGTCGCAAAACTTAGTTTTTAGAAAAAAAATGTTTTTCTTTTTTTAATTTTTCATTAATTTAATTAAAATGAAAATCTTCATAAATCTCATCCATATAACTAAAATACACAAATATAAAATTATAGATAAATCTCATTTATATAATATATTCAAAAGTAACAACCATAAATTAAATTTGATTAAAAAATAAATAAATTAATTTAAATATTCAAAAACTATAAAACATTAGTGGAGTGACTGAATATACAAAACAACAACATCAAACTTAATTCATAAATCATCTAGATAGTCCCTAATGATATTGTTCCATGATTAGATTGATAACTAGACTCAACAACGTCTTCAATCTCTTGACGACTTTAAGTATGTGTTGCCTGAAAAAACATATAAGTATATATATTAGACAACTCAAATAGTAGATTAAAAGAGGACATATGATTTAATTATATATATATAACTTTAATTTAATTACAACAATATAACTATAATTTAATTACAAAAATATAAATATAAATTTAATTTATATACTCAGATAATGACTTATCAATTTTTTTTGATGCAAATCATTGAAGTAAATACAAATTGGAAAAGGTAAAAAAACACACAAAGAAGCAAAATAACATACCCAATTTTTCTCAAATTTATTCCCTACCCCAACACACCTAATTTGTAGCAAAAGGTAAAAAAAAAAAAAGCACAAA
>JBBPBP010000001.1:29755460-29780523 GCA_037974735.1 Cicer chorassanicum
TTTACAATATAATAATAATAATAATAATAATAATAATAATAATAATAATAATAATAATAATAATAAATGTTGTCGTACTAAACAGTTTAGTCTTTTTCTTACATTATAATAAATTCTATATTCCAAAATAGGTTTCGTATTTGATTATTTCACTCAAATTAAAAAAAAAATAATAAATATAATTAAGAGAATGATAATTTTATTAAATTATTTTTATTAATCACTAGTGTATTTTTTTTAATAGATGGTAAATACCACCATAAACTCACACACAGCAATTGTTTAGTCTCAACTTCGAATTTGTGACAATACGTTTAACCTAACAATATCGGCATTTGTCCGTTGAATTAGGACTTAAGAATACTAGTGTACACATAATATTAAATAGATGACACAATTAAAAACTAACAATTAAAATTATATTAAAAACTAAAAGTTTACCATTTTTTAGACAAATTATTCATGTACATGTCATCGTTATTAAAATCTCATACTATCTGGGTTTTGTATTACTGAGGGAGGCTTTTGCAGAGTGGACTTACAGTGGCGGATCTACAGCAGGACAGGGGAGGGGGGCGCGACCACCCAAAAAAAAAAATTATAGGTAGATTGACCAAATACCCTTATGAAATTTAAAAAATTACAAAATTGCCATCAGTACCTCTCTCTTCCTCTCTTTCTTCAACCCGTTCCTCTCTCTCTTCCACCCGACCTTTCTCTCTTTCTCAGTTCCTCTGCAGCTCTTCCATTCCACCCGGTTCAGACTTCGGCCGATCCTTTCTCTTCCACCCAGCCACGGATTCATTCACGGTCGTCGCCTCCGTAACTCCGTTTGCCTCTCCCTCCAGATTCACAGATTCACGTCGCTGTTTGCCTCTCGTCATCGCATCTGCCTCACGTCTCCGGATTCATCGTCAATTATTGCCGGCTTCGTCGTCAATCGTCGCCACGGATTCGCGTCTGCCTTACGTCGTCAATCGTCGCTTCTGTTTTGGCCTTCAAATCGTCGCCTTCAAGTTCAAATTGCGTCAGATCGTCGCCTTCAAAACGCATCAGACCGCCTCCGTTTTGGCCGTTCGTCAATCGTCAAAACTCAAAAGGTTCGTATTTCAATTTTCATAATTTCATTTATGGTCAATCGTTAATTTTCGTTTATCGTCAATAGTTAATTTTAGTGCTGTTAGCGCTGATTTTTGGGGCTGTTGCCTGTTAGTTAGTGCTGATTTTTGGGGTTGTTGCCTGTTAGTTAATGCTAATTTTGTTTGTGTTGCATATAAGGTGTTAGTTAGTGCTGATTTTGTTTGTGTTGCTGATTTTGATTTTGTTAGTGCTGATTTTGGGGCTGTTGCCTGTTAGTTAGTGTTGATTTTGTTTATGTTGCATATAAGGTGTTAGTTAGTGCTGATTATTCCTAAATTGGTTGATTTAGATAAGTTTGTGAGAATGAAGAAGAGTAAAAGAATTGATTCTTTTTTTAAGAGGAAAATTTGTGAGAGTGAAAGAGATGAAGAAATTATACCTTCAACATCTGAAATTATCTCTGAGAATCCAAGAATTGAAGAAAATGAGAATCATCTTTCCAAGGTTCCTAGAGTTTTCGAAGATGACTTTGAGAAATGTTTAGAACGTGACCCCGGAAAGCGCCCTCAAATTTGGCAATATCCACCAAATAAATTGGATGTAATACGAAGAACTTATCTAAAATTTGGTCCTTATCAAATAAAGTTAGAAGAATATCCTTTATCTGGCAACGAGGTTCATCCAAGACGGTTTCAATATGCTTGGTTTAACATATTTTCTTCATGACTAGAATATTCACCTTCTAAAGATGCTGCATATTGTTTACCATGCTATCTATTTAGCAAAAGACCAAGTGGACGTCCCGGATCAGATGTCTTCATTGGTACAGGTTTTAGAAATTGGAAGAAAATTAAAAATGGAAAATTTTGCGCATTTCTCAAACACATAGGGATGGATACTTGTTCACCACACAATAATGCAATGAAAGCTTGTCTAGACTTGTTGAATCAAGATGGACATATTAGGAATTCTTTTCAAGTGCAAAGCTCGGAACAAATTTTGAAGAATCGAATACGTTTCAAGACATCAATTGACACTGTTCGTTGGTTAACACTTCAAGCTTGTGCTTTTAGGGGACATGATGAAACTAGCGGGTCAAGAAATCAAGGAAATTTTCTTCAATTGATAAAACTTTTGGCAACTTACAATGATGAAGTTGCGAAAGTTGTGTTGGAAAATGCTCCATATAATTCCAAGTATACTTCACATCAAATTCAAAAAGAAATCTTGCATATTCTTTCTAGTAGGGTGAGAAAACATATCTATGAAAAAATTGGCGATTCTAAATTTTGCATCGTTGTAAATGAAGCTCGTGATGAATCAAAAAGGGAACAAATGTCTCTTGTGTTAAGATTTGTTGACAAAGTTGGTTTAATACAAGAGCGATTTTTTTTTGTGGCACATGTTGAAGACGCTACAACTTTAACTCTGAAAAAGAAGTATGCGATATACTTTCTCGACACAATTTTGATATTTCTAACATGCGTGGTCAAGGGTATGATGGTTCTAGTAATATGAGAGGAGAATGGAACGGTTTACAAAAACTATTTATGAAAGATTGTCCTTATGCATATTATGTCCATTGTTTTGCTCATCGATTGCAACTTGCTTTGGTTACTGCATCAAGAGAAGTTGTTCCAATTCATAAATTTTTTGAGAAGCTAACTTTTGTTGTTAATGTTGTTTGTTCTTCTACTAAGCGTCATGATGAGTTACAAGCTGCTCAATTAGAGGAAATTGCACATTTGCTAGAAATTGATGAGATGGTAACTGGTAAAGGTATAAATCAAATTGGTACTTTGAAACAAGCTGGGGATACTCGTTGGGGATCACATTTCTCTTCTATTTGTAGCTTGATAAATATGTATGAGGCAACTTGTACTGTTTTAAAAAAATTACAAATGAAAGAGTAAGTTATTCTACACGTGGGGATGCTGATAGTGCTTATAATTATTTGAAGGTGTTTGATTTTATATTTATCTTGCATTTGATGAAAGAAATCATGGGGATAACTGAGATACTTTGTCAAGCCTTACAGCAACAATCTCAGGATATAGTTAATGTCATGTGTTTAGTTGGAACAACAAAGTCTCTTATTCAAGCATTGAGAGAAGATGGTTGGGATGCATTATTTACTGAAGTGAAGACTTTTTGTGAAAAACATGATATTGAGATTCCTGATCTCAACGATGTTCATTCAACAACAAGATTTGGACGCTCTCGTCTTCAACAAGGTTAGGTTACAATAGAACATTATTTTAGAGTTGAAATATTTTTTACTGCCATTGATCATTAATTACAAAAGTTGAATAACAGATTTAGTGAGCAAGCAATGGATTTGTTAACTCTAAGTTGTGCTTTGACTCCTAAGGATAATTATAAAGCTTTTAATATTGAAAAAATTTGCACTCTAGTTGAAAAATATTACCCTGTGGATTTCAATATGCAAGAGAAAATTAATTTGAAATTTCAACTCCAACATTTCTTGGTTGATGCTCGTCAAGATTTAAATTTGAAGAATTTATCAACTATCCAAGAATTGTGCTCATGTTTGGTTGCAACTGAAAAGACGCAAAATTTCTACTTGATTGATAGACTACTTCGTCTTATCATGACTCTTCCGGTTTCTACTGCCACAACTGAAAGATCTTTTTCATCAATGAACATTATTAAATCTAAGTTAAGAAACAAGATGGAGGATGACTTTTTGGCAGATAGCATGACGGTTTGTATTGAAAGGGAAATTGCTGCAAGTATCAGTTATGAGTCTATTATTGATGATTTCAAGTTAATTAAATAGCGTAAAGCATTACTTTTTTAAGTCATGTAGTTAAGTTATTTGATACTTCACTTTGTGTTTATTACAACTTAATTTTTTTGCTATATAATACTATTTATATATTTAATTTATACATTATATTTTTATGTCGGCCACCCCAAACTTTTTAGTCAAGCTCCGCCACTGTGGACTTATCTGGGGTTTAAAAGAAAGATACAATCTATTTCATATTTTAAGACAATTCATTTTTTTAATAATATTTTTCTTAGAGAGATCTCTAAAAAAATTTCCTTAGAGGTGTTTTCTTTGGTTGCTATTAGTCTTCTTTGGTGTTGATTGATCAGCTACTACTCTACTGAATATTAGGAATAGGGAGGTAAAATTTTATTCTTTTAATAAATAAATGTTAGAAGTTAATATGATACCTAATTTAGGTTACTGAACTAAAACTTCTCAGGTTACTCAACTAAAACTTCTCGGAAGACCTTTAATTACGTACTTAATTGTACTTCGTCTATTGTTATGAATGAAATTCATGAACTTATATGAGTTAATTAAAACTAGAGGTTGAACATTCTTTTTATACTCTTTTAGGTGTTCGAGCTCGACCATACGAGCTATGCATTAAAGACGCATATACTAAGAGAGAAAAGAAAAAGTAATGTTCAATAAAAGCATTCATTCGAAAAAACCTTGAACAATTTGAGTGAAAAAGAATTTGTTGTAAATCAACCAACTACTTCAAAATAAACTCTTAATCGAGTTACTTTTTATTTGGATTGATATAAAATTTATATTGTAATATCCTTTGCGCAAGTTAGAACCTTTCAATCAATTTGTGTTTATATGTGACACAAATATAATCTTTTGTAATCATTCTAGTAGTGACAACCATCTTTGTAAAAGGGTATGTCTAGAGAGATAGGTAAACATTTTTCCCCTCAGCAATGAAAGTTTATTAGAATTGTTGAGAAGACTAGAAGTTTTCTAATGTGTAGTTTGAAGAGGCAATTTGAACAATCCTCGTAGTATAGAGAAACTGCTAAATATTTAGTTCCTCAACACGCATGGTTGTCACACGAACTAGAAGGTCTTAAGTGAGAAGTTTAGAGAGGCACTCTACAAACTCAACTCAAGAGGCAAATAATGTCTATAGTCTTGAGGATTTGAAAATGGTTTGAATAATACTTAAATTAGAGAGATAAAGTAAAGAATAGTCAACTTCAAGAGGCGAGTGAAGTCAGTATTGTTGAGAAATCTAAATATAGTACTTTTGATTTCTTGTTGAGGCATCGTAATACAAGAAATCTGATGAGGCTTTGACAAACTATCCGAAACACTTCAAGATTAATTAAACTTCTCATCAAACACTTTAGGAAAAAGAATGGATGAAAGTAAAAAAAATATAAAGGAATAATAGTCATCAAACTTGAATGAGGAGTTTAATTTTCTTCATACCAAAAATCTTTCTAAATTGGGGAAACTAATTAAAAATGTATTGGAGGAGTAGTTTTGAGAGTTTACATAAAATTTTGTAATTTTTTTATGATAATTTCAAAATTTTCATCAAAATATGATAATATCAAAATTAAAAATATATTAATCATATGCATCTCCTTTTCTTCTTTAGAAAAATACTCTCTCAAATAAGGTGAAAGATTCTTCCCCAAAACACTACCCTCTCCTCCCTTCCAAAGTCTAAAACATAGTTTAAAAATAATATAAATGCCCACTGTGGGGCTCAAACTGAGAAGAATAAGCATGTGTCATATTAACCTTTATAATTATTTGAAAATTTGACCCCGTACCCCCACAATTATCCCTATACCCCCAAAAAACCTGTGAAAAGACAATAATACCCTCGTATATATTAAAAGCCACAGTAATTTTTTTATTTCCTCACTTTGACATTTCTGGTACACAAAAGTAAGTCAAAATTTTCTATTTTACCGGAAAACTTTTTTCAAGATTTTCGGTACAGAGCACCACTCCGGAAAACTTGGAAAAAGAATTCCGGTACAGAGCACAATACCGGAAATGTTGAAAAAAGTTTTTCGGTAGTTTCCGGAAATCTTTTTTCAAGTTCTCCGGAAATAATATATTACCGGAAACCTTGTTTGTGACTTTTCCGGAAGTTTCCGGAAAACTTCACAAACAAGATTTCCGGTAATTTGTGATTTTTTTTTAAATTAATTTTTTTTAAATTTTTTTATTATATTAGTATTTATTTATTTCATCTGATTTTAATTATATATATATATATATTTTTTTTTTTTCAGTGGGTAGGTCCAGAGGTAAAGACGGCAAAGTTATTGCAAGACCACATGATTTAAAAGGTTCATCATCTATGTACGTTGCTCCTGAAAGAGTTCGTCCGACAGCCTCGTGTAGAAGACGACGATTCATGATGAAAGATGATAATTTGGAGGAGCAAGCTGATATGTCTATTGTTGAGGAGGATCAGGCGGTACATGATGTGGTACCTCAGGAGCATCAGATGCATGAGAATGTACCTATACAGGAGGAGGATGAAGAGGAGCATGAGGAGGTACCTATACAGGAGGAGGTACCTGTACAGGCTAAGGCACCGAGAGACTTCGTCATTTCACATGCCATTTGGTGAAATGACAATAACTTTGGACGATGTTGCCAATTTGTTGGGCTTTCCTATTAGGGGTGAGTTCTACACGCCACCAGCTGACCTAGATAGAGTAACGGCATGTAATCTTGCATTACTTTATTAGGGGTGTTTCCTGAAGAAATATGGGAGGAAACAAAAAAAAACCAGTAGTGCACACTACAAACTGGATTGTCAGCTGTGGCGTATTTGCTGAATCTAGTAAGGAGTACTATCTTCGCAGATAAGAGTCACACACTGGTCGATGCGAAGTACCTTCCTATGTTCAGAGATCTAGACGGTACCAGTAGATATGTTTGGTGTAGTGCTGCACTTGTAGTTCTTTATGACTACCTCTCTGATACTAGCTGTTACGACACCAAACAGTTAGGTGGATACATGGCTCTGCTGCAGGTAATAAATATTTATGATTTACTTTTATTTATGTTATTTTTTAATTTATTTTTATAATTTATTTATTACATAGTTATTTATTTTTATGTTTATAATTAATTAATTTTTTTTATTTGCAACAGTGTTGCATATATGAATATTTTCCAGATATTTGTAAAAGAGGTGATCAGGGTGCTAATGTTCAGTGCATTGCCTGAATGAATAGATGGAGCTACAAGCAAGGCAAGCACAAGACCGATGGGTATAGACGTATGATTGACGCATTGATACCTGCTGAAGTCATATGGAGACCATGGGAGAATCATAGGGATGTGGTACCCTTTGATCATATCATGTTATACACTGGTCACCTCCGGCTATGCAACACATCAGTGGCATATCAACCAGAGAGGTGTCTTAGACAGTTTGGTTATATCCAACATATTCCACCACTGCCACTTCCTGCTCTTTCTAGATTATCTGATGCAGATGTCGAATGGATGGGATATGTGACCCTTGTCACTAAGCTATTTCACAGGCTCCATGATGCTATGTATCCATCTGAGTGTCAAGAGGGATATCTGAGTATCCATCTGAGTGTCATCCAATACTAGTGCGACCAGTTGGTGTGCCCCAGGTCCTAGATTATGGTGTCCCGACCACTGCTGCAGATGGTTCTACTTCACAGCCGCCATCTATTCTACAGCAGGTCGGTGATCTAATACAACAGGGGTTGAATGAAGTTGAAGCTACTCCAGATGATGAGTTGTATAAAGCTTTTTACAAAGCTTTGTATTTGTCACGTCGTCATACTAGTGAGTAGTGGATGAGATATGGGTTGTTGACACTGTGCTTTTGAACATCTATGGGTTGTTATGTCATTTAATTTATTTTGAACATCTATTATAAACACTTTATGTCGTTTAATTTAGTTTGTTTTCATCTATGGGTTGTTATTTATTTTGTTTTCATATCATCTATTTTTAGCATTATTGTTATGTCGTTTAATTTCTATTATTTGTGATGAACTATAACGAAAATAAATAATAACAAGATGAAATAGAGCGACAGTAAACTAAAATATCAAATTAACTAATAACAAGTGAATTTGTAACAGTTTTAAAGCATTAAGCTTCATCTAATGACATTGCATTTACGGATTCTGTAGGTGGATTTTGTGTAACACGTGGGAAATGACCTAATAAATAGCCCCAATGTTGTAGACGCCCTGTATATGCTATTGCCCAAGAAGTTGTTTCATCAGTGCGATATTTCTTCCAACCTGGTGCAATATCTGGCATTGGGAATCCATCTTTCATCTTTAACTGCAAAATAAGATCATATGAATATTATAAAATTAATACATAAAAAAATAACAAAAAATTAATACATAAAAAAATTAGAGAAATTTACCGGCACCCAATGATTTCCATTAACAAAACCAATACATATCATTCGATCATTTGTTGTCGATCCTGAATGTGAACCCTTCATAGGAAAGAAAGTCATTGAAAATGTTTGACCAAATGTGACGAGAATGATATTATATGTTGTCGCTATCACGTAACCCATATCAGGTATGGACAACCATTTATCTATGGGTTGAACACCTAAGCTTGATATCTTCAACGAATCTCTTACTTCTCTAATGCATCCTAGGAACAGTCTATCATACAGAGTTACATGCAAAGCAATCTCCTGGTTCAAACTATTGCGGACCAAAGACCAAGACTCCTCACCGTATCCAAGAAATAATGCAATAGCGCGAAAACCACAATTTCCATCCGCTGCCACATCAAATATGTCATCAATGTATGGCAGAATAATTTCGGGAAATTGTTTCCACAACTTATACTTTGAGGATTAAGATGACTGAGAGGGTTGTTTCTTTGATTGAGAGGGTTGTCTATTCTTTGATGACTGAGATGGTTGTGAACCAAGATCTTCACAATATGTTGCATTAACATGCTCAAAGTAAGAAGGGTCTCGATATACATCATATCCATCTGGCTTCTTACCCTTACTCTTCTTCACTCGACCTTTGGTTTTAACTATTTCAGGTAGTGGACACATTGAACTTATAGTTGGAAAAGCAAGTTCACGCACCTTCTCCTTCAACACTTGTTTTCCTATAACATCAAGTGATCGAAACCGTTTCCACAAGGCATTCATCTCTGTAGACATATCTAACTCTGATCCATCTTTTGTGTCTTGGGTGAGTTCACAATCCATGCTTAATTTTCTCTATTGAATATCCACAGACTCTAGAGGAATTGGTTCATCCATCAATTTATATTGTGCCAATTCACAAGCACAAGGTAACTCGTATGTCCTTCTAAGAGAGCACCCACATACAGATGAATCATTACCCACCCCCTCAACTTTCTCGTATTCTTCAGCAATACGTCTTTGAGCTTTTCTTGATACAAATGTATTCAATCTCTAATAAAATGGATTTCTGTGTTCATGATCTTCGTCATAGAAACTTTTCTGAAATGAGCCTCTGATTTTTTTATGTTGCAATCTTATCATATTGTTCATAGCCTCCCAACATTTATACATGTCACCCATGTTGTGTTCCAGCATTAACTTCAGTTTCCAATGAGCTGACTCAACCCTATCATTACATGTAAATTGTCACAATTGAGCAATCCAACAATGTATAATATAATTACAAAATCAAATTTTTAGAGTCACATGACATACTTGTTACTCGTTGTGTTCCCCATGTGCATTACTCGATTTTTCCATGCTTCAACAAACCTTTCCTTATGAGGAGTCAACCAAGTGTCTTTGACATAGTCAACAAACACTTTATTATTGACACATGATTGCTCAAACTTTTGCAAACACATTATATACTCTTTTTCATAACTGCAATACATAATGTCTTTCCACATATGCAATACTAACTCTTGTATATCCTTTAAGACATATTGATTGCATTTTGCTCCAACATTTTTGTCGATATGAAATCGACAAAGCAAATTAACAGCATGTGAAAATACAATACCAACTACATTCATCAACGCAAGATCTCTGTCTGTCACAATTACTTTAGGAAATTTGTTTTGTGTGACAAACAGTTCTTTTAGCCTCTCTAATGCCCAACAAAAGTTTTCTTCCTGCTCACATTCCAAATAAGCAAATCCAACTACAAATGTCATCTCTGTTGATGTCATACCAACAATTTCAAGTAATGGCATCCTGTATTTATTGGTTTTGTAGGTACTGTCCATAATCAACACAATCGGAAACAAATTCAACAACTTCACTGAATTTGGATGCGCCCAAAAAATATCTCTCATAACATCTGAGTCTTCACGCTTTCTATTCCAACACACATATTTTGCATATTCAATTAACTTGAATAAGTGTTGCATCTCTGTTCTATTACCTCTCACGTGCAATCGAATCATACTCCTCTATTTATATACTTGTGAGATCTTAGTAACATTATTCTTATCTCGGTCTTGCAATGAGAGTAATATGTGTCTCGGTGCAACACTATATTTTGTTAACTCATTAACATGCTTTTTTTCTTCTTCATCTAAGCATCCAACAAATGGATGCCCCTCCAAAGTATCAGGTAATTCATGGTTGTGAACTCCACAAATTACTTTAATTGTCCATCCTGAACCATCTTTTAATGGTTTTGATTTAAGCTTGAAAGGACAATCACACTTTTTTGTTGAACTTCGAGTTGAACTATCAGCAGATTTGTATTTTCCTCATTTGTCGCAACCAAATATTATTTTATTTCTCCTCCCTCTCTCTCTTGTCTCTGTATCTGATCTTCTGATGATAACAGTAACTTTATTTTTTATACCAATTTCTTTTGCCCATTTCACAACAGCGTCCCTTGTATCAAATATCTGAAATAAAATATTTAATAAATTATAATTAATCACAATAATATATTTTTACAATTTTAAAATTAAATATAATTATTCATAACTGATCTGTGTCAAAAATGTCTGTAGTATCGGCACATGTTTTATCCAATATTTGTAGGGGTTTATCCATACCTATAAACATTTAAAAAAAGAATAAAATTTAAAAAATTTAAAAAAAAAATAAAGGTCTGTACCGGGAAACTTGCCAATGAAGTTTTCTGGAACACACATTCTGTACCGGAAAAGTTGGAAAAAGTTTTCCGGAACACACATTTTTCCCTTCTGTACCGGAAATCTTTTTCTAACTTTTCCGGAATAATCCTTCTGTACCGGAAAACTTGAAAAAAGTTTTCCGGTAAAACCCTGTGTACCGGAATTCTTGAAACAAGTTTTCTGGAACAACCTTGTGTACCGGAATTCTTCAAAAAAGTTTTCCAGAAGTTACCGGAAATCTTTTTTTACAGTTCCAGAAACGATCGAATCGTAAAAAAGTGAAAGTGGATTTTAAAAAAAAGTAAAAAAAAAAAAAATTAAGGGTATTTTTTGTATTTTTTAAAAATTGTGGGGCACAGGGTCAAATTTTCTAATTATTTTGGTTGGAAATTACAACACGAACAATCCAAAATTTATGTATTTTGAACCTAAACATTTAACATAATACACTGTGGTGTGGCCCATTGTGCACCATATGTAGGAAATTTTTTTATCTTATACCCCTTTATATCTCTACCTTACACTTTACATATTTTATCTTTTTAAAAAATAATTGTCTTACCTCGCAACCTTCAATTTGTATTCTAGAAAATTTAAGTTTGGATTGAATTATTTAGTATCAGATTATGTCATCCGACTTCTATATGACAGTGTATTTTTAACAAAAAAAAAATGATAGAATTAATTACTTTTTTAGTCTTTTAATTCATTTTTGAAGTTCAAATTAGTCTCTTAATTTTTAAAAGTGTCATTTTCGTCAAATGCATATAAAAGTGTATTATATTACGAAGATGTGGCAAAAAAGTGTATTTTATAATTTTGATAAGAGACTATATGATGTGGCAAAAGAGTTTGCTCATCTTCTTCCCAGGTTTCTCTTTTTAATTGGGAATTAGGGTTTGTCATTTGTGAAAGTCACTTTGTTTTCCAAATGTTCTAATATCTGCAACTACAAGTCATAAATATGCAACAATAATGTGTCATTTTTATCCTCATGTCTAGAAACCTTGAGAATGTACGATGCTCATGTTTTTCTCTTTCAATTGAGAAGAATATTGTGCACATTGATTTCAAGAATGTTCAACACATATAAAACTTTTAAGGTGCAAAAAACATAGATGAATGCTAAAAAACTTCGTACTAATCCTTAACACAAGATATGACTTGTTTGTTTTTGCAGTTAAAAATTTTCATTATCTTTTGATATTTTTGGTGCAGCGATGTATTTCCAATTATATTTTAGATTTGTCATTTCTCAATGCTTTAATTTTGTTGGTTTATCCTGTTTTAGAAATTATGGATTGTGTTTCACTATTTCAATTCTTCTTTGTCATTAAAGGAGAAAAAAGATTTATTTGAATATTATTAGTTAGTATTTTATAGGGAAAATTATATTATTTTTTTTTGTCTTTCATCTCATTTAGTTGTAACATTTTGATCTTTTATCGTTTTTTTCATCTTAAATTGATTGTTTATCTCTTAAAATTTATACAAATTAACCATGTTTTAGTTTTTATTAAAAAATATTGAGATGGCAAGTCACATTAGTATTTTTCAACATTTTATATTTATTTATTTGAAATTAAAAAAAATTAAGAAACCGAGAACAACCTTAATCACCTTCTTCATCACCATTTTCACCGTCTTATTTCTAAAACCAAGAAAAATTAAAAATTAAAAATCAAAATTCACAAATTAAAAAATAAACCTCTAGATCTACTCATCACATCAAAATCCCCAAATTCACATACTTCTATTCAAAAATCCACAAATTGATGGACAACTTTTTTGTTGTTGTTTCTAGAAATCATATCTAAAAAATTAAACACACAAATTACAATGCCAAACCCATAAATCACTCGTGTAGTTTATGATTATTGAGAGCACAAGATTTCCAAAGAAGCTTAATGTCGTTTCTATTCAAAACCAACTCTCCCTTCACCTTTTCAGATTGAATAACAGTAACACCTTCAAACATGTCCAATTTCCTCACCTCCTTTTAGTCAAGGAAGTTTTGAATCTCAATGGAAGAGGTACCATTATGGATACTAACTGTTGGAACATAGAAAATATGTTAGTGTATAAATTAAAAAAATTGTTAAAATCTCACATTAAAAAGCTCTCATACATTGAATAGTTTTCAACTCTATAAATACTAAAGTCTCACATTGAACAGTTTACAGATGTGAGATTGCCTCCATCATTCTATAAAGAGTGTCAAACTCTTGTGAAAAGTACAACAAAGTTGGATGCAATTCTCAAATTTTCTCTCTTCTGCTTAATGCACTTCTGAGTCACTTATCCTCTTTCTTTCTGGTCCTAATATCACTGCCCTTTCGGTTTTAAAGCGATTTTTATGTCGTAGTCCCTTCAATTTATGACTGCCTTTTTTATTTTAGAGCGGTTTTGTGTTATAGTCCCTTCGATTTATGAGTGGTCTTAAGTATTGTATTTTTATAGTGGCCTTTATAGCCATATTGAGGGTGTAATTTTAGAATTGTTTTCTAAGGTGCAGCAGAATAATGATATCGTTTTATCTAAGCTATTTTATCCTGGGGGCATCGTGGTTGATAGTCCGTCTTGCATAATTTTGCGCAATGCCACGAAACGTCTTAAAGAGAGCGACTTAATCCACGACTTAATTCAGTAATATCTTCTGTAGCTGAAAATTATTTTAAAAACAGTTTTCAAAACTCAAAAACAACAATTTTAAGATGTTTCTCTCTATCATGTCAACCGAAGAGTTACTGGATCTAGTTCCGCTGCTTCTGATTTTAATAAACTGTTTCAGTTTAAGGGATATCACTTCAAATGATGGCAAAAAATGATGCTATTTTTATTAACTATAAAAGGAGTTGTCAATGTTCTAAAAGATGACATTTCGAATGTTCCAAAAATAGCTAAACAAACAGAAAAGGATAAGAATTATATTCTTATGAATTCAAATGGACTTGCTGATGATCTGTATGATTACTACAATTCTACAATACTGCTAGAGATGCTTGGTATGCTCTGAAGAAGAAATATGATACCGAGGAAACTAAGGCTAGAAAGTATGCTATGAGCCGCTACCTCAAGTATCAAATGACTGATGAAAATCTGTGGAGGCTCAATCCCATGAAATCAGAAGATAGCCATGATATCATCTCCAAAGGTATTGTTAAAACCAAGTTTGTTTGGAGATATATTCCCCACACTTGTTTTGGTGATAACAAAATCGTTTTGTCGGAACAATTTAATGCACTAACATTTTGATTAAGTGTGCAAGTCTTAGATCAAGTGAACTTTATAGATTCTTATGTTGTATCCTCTGATAACTAGACAAAGAAAAAGGAACAACAGGACTTTGCTTGACTCCGTTTCTCTAAGTCTGATACGCAAGCGATGTTGTGTCTCGGTTGCCTCTAATGAATGCAAATGTGTTATGGATCATCTGCCTCCAATGACTACAATCCACACTCGATCGTTTGCCTCTGATGAATTCAAAAAATGCCTAATCGTTTGCCTCTTATGAGTTCAATAAGCGTTTTTTCGTCTTCCTCAGATAAGTGTCACAAGCACGTGATTGACTATGCCTCTAATTAATCAAATCAAGCGTTTGATTGTCTAACTCTGAGTCACTATGTATCCTCTGAAGATAGTCAATGCTCAAAAAAAGTTAATGCTTTGAAGAAGTCAAAGCTCTGATAAAAGTCAACACCCATAAGAAGACAAAGCATTTTTGTAACCTCTGATGAACATCCAAAATCTGGTACTGGTCTGAAGATCTTAAGACATGCCCTAACCATTGTATCCTCTAATTCCCAACTATTTTAAACAGGAAACGCTCAATCAATTACAAGACCAGTTTTGGAAAGTTTCAATGGCAAATAAATCTAAAAATGATACGAAATAAAATTTCATATATTATGTTGATTTCTTGCAATCAGGACAACGACTAGAAACTC
The DNA here is from genome assembly GCA_037974735.1 of Cicer chorassanicum. Classification (NCBI taxonomy): domain Eukaryota; kingdom Viridiplantae; phylum Streptophyta; class Magnoliopsida; order Fabales; family Fabaceae; genus Cicer; species Cicer chorassanicum. Next base: position 29,770,386 of record JBBPBP010000001.1, read on the forward strand.
TAATCGTTTTCTATAAAAGGATATGCATCCCTCAAAGAAAAAAACAAGAAACATGTAAGCTATAAGCACATCTGCATTCTTGCTAATTATCATTTTTTTCACTTTAGTGTTAAGAAAAAGTTCTGAAGTAACGTATTTGTAAACACTCTATTCGAGAGCTAATTCAAAACAACCCAAAACCATTCATTTATAACCTAGCCCAGTAGTGGTTGTCTTCATCAAGAACTTGACTGTACTAAACTAGAAGGTTGAGGAGATTGAACACAGTCAGTGTGACTAGTAGGTATTCAAGTGTAAGTTTGATTATGTGGTAAACTAGTTGATTAAATCCTCTAGGTTGAAGGCACTGGACGTAACTACCGTGTTGGTGGTGAACCAGGATATATCATTTGTGTTTCTCTACTCTATTTTCATTTGCCTACTTTGCTTTCTTTACTTTAGTATAGCCACACAAAAAGTTTTTCAATCAGAAATCACAATTCAAAATCCTTTTTCTTGTGTTTTTCGTTCTACAAATGGTATCACAGTTCAGTCTCAAAGCTGAGTACATAACCGTGTTTGAGTAAATATCTTTTTTTTTATGCTAAATTTGGTGAAGAAGTTATAGGTGAAAACGTTAACATGCCTTCCTTGTTTGATGGAGACACTACAAGAAAACCCTTCATTTGTGGCGGCCAAAATCCCCCACAAAAGGGAAAATTAGTTACAACAAACACATTTGTAACACTCTTTATTTTAATTAATTAATTTAAAATCCTTAGTTTTGTTTATTCTGTTTTATTAATTCAGTGTGATAATTATTTATTGGATGTTCAATTATTTGATGAATTATTTTTATATTAATTATTTAATTATTGAGATTTTATTATTAACTAATTAAAACTCGTAGAAATTTCTGTCTTAGAGTGAACAATGACCAAGTCAATTTTGACTAAGTCAAAATTTAATCACCCACACTACTACCTTTGATAACTATATTTTATTTTTAATAGTATTTAGTTTATAGGACCGTGCACTTTCCCTTGTGTCCATTCAAATGGGTAACTAGCAAGAATAAATACATGAATCAATTAATTCTTAACGGTTGGTAACTGAATGGTATTATTTCAATTGAATACCTTATTCATGAGTGCAATTAAACTCAATGAAGATAATTATAACTTCTCTCGGATCAGTTCCACACCTCCTTTATTAGTCACATACACCTCTCATTCGTAGGACACGATTAAACTTGCAGTAGAGAAAAAGAAGTCATAATCACCGACACGCCATTACCAACGTTTCATTTATCTCAAATATTTTCTAAGCCACTCAAACAACCACCCTCACATTCCCTCGCATTCCGATCAAAGTTCTAAACTTTCGTTCCTTCATCTTGGTGAGATTTTTGAGGACTATATAGTGTCGCCTGGAAGGAAAGCACTCAAGGTAAGTGCTTTTCTCCATGCAAGGTTAGGCCGAATATTAAATAAATTATTTGTAAGATATTTATATGATGTCTTGATGTGTTAAAAGAAAAATGTTCATTCTATGTTTTCCTTAGATAATTTAACTATAATGTTTTGTTTTTATGAGTAATATGTTTACCTCGATAAAATTAATTATAAAATTTTGATTTTTATTATTATAACATGAGTAATATGCTTGTTGTCATATATTTGATGTAAAGTTGCGATTTTTGTATTGTCTAGGTGTACTTAATTATCAAGTTATGATTGGTATTATGTTCTCATGAGTAATATGTTTGTTAGGATGTTTTTAATTTAAAGTTTTGATTTTTGTGCTAATTCATTTTAAAGTTTTGATTTTTATGAATAATATATGAGTCTTGGGGGAATTGATGAAAAGTTATAATTTTTAATTGTGATAACCTGATTAAGTTGATTTTTGTGACTGGTTATTGTGTTTTAAATATTATTATCTTTGTGGTTGCCTAAGTGGCTGGTGATTTATGGTTTGAATAGTTCTCTCTTTGTGGTTGCCTAAGTGGTTGGTTATTCGTGTTATGACATTTTCTTTGTGGTTGCCTAAGTAGCTAGTGATTTGTAAATTTCGAGCATCATTATCATTTCATGACATATCATATGCATCTTTGTGGACGCCTGTGTGGCTGGTTTAATTTTCCCCATTGGTATGGGTGACTTCTGTGTGGACGCTTGTGTGGCTGGTTATATCCGGATCATATATGTTTAGGAGCATGCACAACTTGCAATTCATTTTATTTGTTATTTTACTTTGATCTAATTATTTGCTCTAAGGTGAGTTGCTACTCGATTTATTTAGATGTATTTTTATGACCTTTGATACATCCCTGTGAATGATAAAAAAAAATAAAAAAATAAAATTCAGTTTCTCTAAATCTTTTATTACAAAAAGATTTTATATTTATATTTTATGATTATTAACTTATTATTTGGTTTAATTTTTGCCGTGGGATGAACTGACCCCTTACACCAACATTTAGGTACTAAGGATCTCGAAGAGTTGTGCGAATGACGTTTGCTTGGCGCACGCGCGTGGGAAAAATGGGTACTTTAATTAAAAATAATAATATTTGTAGTGATAAACCCGATGTGGTACATTTTTAAAGTTGTTTATTTTTCATCGTCAATTTTAAATAGAAATGCGGAGGTGAGGTCCTTCCGCTAGGAAAAATCTAAATAAGTTGTTTCTATTTCACTTAAGGATAATTTATTCTATTTTAGGACGTAAGTAAACATTTTCTACAATTAGCAAATTATTTTTATAAGAATAATAACATCCAGTAAAATTGCGTTGTGCTATTTCATAAAAAATGAAATCAATTTATTTACTAATGAAATTTTATTGATCACATGATCAAATACTTTCTGTAAAAAAAAAAAAGTTATGTCGTTTTTGATAGAAATCAATTATTTTTAAGTAATGTCTTGGATCAAAATCCGGGCCGTTACAACATTTGTGGCAACCTAAGGCAGCCACAAATAACTCAGTCACAGTTTTGTGGCGGCAAAAGCGGCCACAAAAGTTGAGTTTTTTGTTTGTATTTGTGACGGAAAAATCCACCACAAATTTGTGAGCGTTTAGGCCGCAACAAATGATAAAGCTAATTAAATTCAAAGTTTGTGGGGGTTAAGGTCGCGAGAAATTGTCACTTTTGTGATGGTTACACCGCCACAAAGGATGAAATTAATTGAAAAATACAGTTTGTGGAGACTTATGCCGCTACAAATGTGTAACTTTATTAATCAAAAATAATTTTATAACATTCAAAATTAATATTAAAAACTATATTATATATAAAAAAATTAATATTAATATAATTTAAAAATTGAAAATATAAATTTAAATAAAATATTATATATAAAAATAAAAATATAATTTTAAGATTAATTAAATTATTACTACCAAACAAAATAAAATATTCCAAAATTAATAAATTATATCATGCAAAGTAAAAATTAAACACACCAAAATTAAATAATAATGTATAATATATTCATACAAACCCAAAGTTAAAATAGAAAATATTATTCGAATACATCAATCATCATAATAATTCCTCTGATCGATAGCTCCATTCCCTCCATCATTATTTGGTCGAATATTACCCGAAAAAAGTCCCTCAAAAGTATTACTAATTGGTGTTGGAGATAACATGGTTTAAAATTACATTTCATATTCAAGTACACCACCACTAGTCGACGGAGCCATAACTACAATAAAAAAAATAACACTTTATCAACATTTAAAAAAAAAATTACATTTTAATTTGAATATAAATTTTACAATTTAAATATTTTGCTAGTACTTTTTTTAACAAATATTACTAACATTAAAGTTTTAAAATAATATTATAACCAATTTTAACGATAATATATTCTACATTCTAAAATAAAATATTAACGCTCTAAATATAATTTATAGCCACATATCTTTTTTTAATAATAATTATAAAAATTATTAATCTATATTTAAAATGCATTACATACTAATTTGATGTAGGGTAGTGTCTGACTTGAAGTTTACAAACAAATAACAACTCTTGCAATCAACACAATAACACCATTGTTAAAATAAAAATTTAAATAATATTCACTAAATAACTAACTTCAAATAAAAAAAATAACATTTAAATATAAAACATCAAATAAAGACTTGCCGAAACTCAACAGAGAAGGTAAAGAGAAAAGTTGGAGAAAAATATAAGTTGAGAAAAAATATTTGTAGAGAGAAGGTAGAAATAAGAAATGAGAAGAAAAGTGATATGTATATATATATATATATATATATATATATATATATATATATATATATATATATATATATATATATATATATATATATATATATATATATATAAGTAGAAAATAAGGCATTTGTGGCAGTCAAAGCGGCCAGAAAATGTCAACGGTACTATTACTATTGTGGCAGCCTAGTCGGTTAGAAATGGTTACATTTGTGGCGGCCAAAACCATCACAAAGCTACAACGGTCATACTTTGTGGCGGCCTAAGCCTTCACAATGCTCCAATGTTCTGATTTTGTGAGGGAATATGCTGCCACAAAATCCTGCTAATATTTTGAATCAAGCAACTAAAGATGAATTATAAGGCTCTACAAGCAACTAAAGATTCAGAGGAAAGCAAATGGGAAAATCAGAGTGAAGACTCAGATGATGAAGAGTTTCTTTTATCTCAAGCAAAATCCAGTGCATGTGGAGCAACATAAAGAAATCCTTTCCCAAAAGAGATTTCAGACGGTCCAAAAATAGCAAAGAAGGAAGTGAAAAGCTAGACAAAAAGAAGCCCATATGCTATGAATGCAAGGAACCATGTCATTGCTAAGACAAAATCCCAAATTAATGTTTTGATGGTAATTAAACAAAAGGTTGATTAAGAATTCTAATTATGATTCTAAGTGTTTTGGTATTTAACATGTGTATTTGAGTGTGTTAAAACAAGTTAGGTACCAAGTATTACAAAGCAGATCTCATTAAAATCAAGAAAGCAAAATCAGTAAAACGAAGAACGTTCTTGACATATTTTTGGAAAACGAAGAACGTTCTCCACATTTGTCATAAACAAGAATGATCAGTTTTCTTTATGAAAGATTGGATGCTGGAAGCTTTATTCATCTCATATATTCATCAAGAATAAGCAAGGATCAACCTAAGTCAGAATCATTCTAAAATTCGAAGGATCAAAGATATGCTTCATAAAAAGTATAAAGCAAGATCATTCTTCATGTGAGGCAAATAAAAGTACAAGTTTACAAGCTGTAAAGTACACTGCAGTTGTACTTTCAATCAAGACCATGCACACTTGATTTAAAGCTAGCAATCATCATAGACAACTAACAGGATCACAAGTACAAGTCAGCTCATCTCCAACCAATTCGAAGAACGATCTTGGATCTCAAGAACGTTCCTGGTTTCAGCATGAACTCTCTTGCTTTTTGGCTGATCTTATCTATTCACTCTCTCATGACAGCTGGCCTTATTGCAACAGATAAATGAGCTATCCCTAGCTCTCTTGAAGCCTATAAATACAGTTTCAAGATGAAGAACAAAACACAACTCAAAGTGCCAAGGAAAGCATCAATCATACTCGAGCTAGTAAAAATCATTCTCCAGCTTGCAGTTCCATTCTTTGTGTTGTGTTCGAGTCAGTGATAACTGAGTTCTAAACAATAGAATATATTTCTCAAACAAAAGTTGAGCAATACTCAGATTCTAACATTCTCAAAATCATTATTTTATAACTCAAGGCTATATTGTTAACATAGCTTGAGTGGTGTGTAAAAATCCTTTTATGATTTAAAAGGTAGCTTGCAAAATCCTTTCTAAAATAGTGTAAGGTAAACCTGTGGAAATCCTTTCTAGGTAGAACGGTAGAAACTATGTAAAGATCAAGACTGATTTGTGAAAAACTCTGTGAAAACCAAGAACGATCTTGCTTTGAGCACTTAGTGGAAAATCTCACATTTGTGAGGACAGGGTGTAACCCGTGTTTGGGTGAAACAGGATATATGCTTGTGTGATCTCTCTATCTTTACTTGTTATCTGCTTTAAAATCAGCTTTTATATTGATAAAATTGATATTGTTGTTTTTTTCACTAACCAAGAACGTTCTTCGTTTATAACCAAGATCAATCTTGAGTTAAACTTTCAGTTTTAAACAGGAATTTTTAAAAAGGGGCAATTATAATTCAAACTCCCCTTCCTTATAATTGACATTGTTATTTCAGTGATTGCAAATTAGAAAGTCCTAAACATGAGAATGGAATATCCTAGATGAAAGACTTCAAGACTAAGAAGAAAGGTCTTATGGCTACTTGGGATAACTCTGATGAATCATCTGATAATGATGAGGAGCATGCAAATATGACTCTAACTCTGAATCTGCTGATGAAGAAATTGAGATATTCTTTGACCTATTTCGTAGTGAACTCATATATATGTTAAATGAGTTTGTCGATAAGGTTTTTTCAAAACTTAAGTATCTCAGAAAAGCTCATGACATCTTAACAAAAAAATGTAGTTCCCTTGAAAAAGATTTTGAAAACCCAAAAGGGGAAAATCCAATTCTAAAAGAAAAGGTTTTCAAAACTTCAGAGGATAAAGTTTTCAATTATTTTATGTATGAAATAGTTTTTCAAGAATTTCTTGCAAATGGCATAGACAAAAGTAAACAAGCTTATACTATCTATGTTGTCAACATAATCAATAAACGTGGCATAGGCTTTGATGAAACGAAAAAAATCTTAGATTTACTCAGCCTGATATTGTTTATGCATACTGCTATAAGAAAGGTCACAACAAAATAACTTGTCCTATGCTGAAAACATGGAAAGACAGAGATACCTTTCAAACTAACAAACCATGACCCAACCAAATTTGGGTACCTAATAATAAAATAATTTATCTTGCATATATCCTTAGCAACAAAGTTGAAACACTAGTCATGGTGTACCTAGACAGACAGTGGATGCTCACGACACATGACAGAGAAAAGTCAATGTTCCAAGACTTGACCCTCAAGAACAGAGGATTTGTAGGATTTAGAGGTGATGAGAAGGGTAAGATCATTGGGCACGACACAGTAGGTAATGGTTCTCTTCCCTCTATTAAGAATGTTTTATTAGTAAAAGGACTAATGCATAATCTACAGAGCATAACTCAATTAAGCGATATTGGTTATGATATAGTCTTCAATCAAAAGTCTTGTAAGGCAATAAGTCAAACATGTGGATATACTATTTACTAGCCAAAGGAAAAACAATATTTACAAAATAAACTTATCTGAATTAAACAAACAAGAAGTCAAGTGTCTTATGTCTATAAGCAAGGAACAATTTCACTTTTTTTATTATAAAATAGAAATTGGCATGAAATTATGCAGGAAATTTACCTTCGGAATTACCCAAGGTTCTGACAAACACAAAACTTTGCATATAAATTTGTGTTGGAAATTTTCTTTGGAAACTTACCTACATGTAAATCCTCCAGAAAAGGGATAAATTTTTCTACGAAATTATTGTTGCGCAACAAAATAACAATTTACCTACGATTTTACCTACGGATTCTGACACCGCAGGAATGTTCATAATATAAATGTAATATGCAAGAAAATCTTTTATGTGTTACCAGTGGAAATTTTGCGCAAGAAAACCTACAGAAAAAAGATGATAGTTGGGACCGGTGGACTACAGTTTGGACTGGTGGACTTTGAGTTGGACTAAAAAATGGGGTTTGATAATTTCCATTATACAAATATTGATATTACTAACTTTAGGGATATCATTAAGCAATGTAAATTCTTTTTTCACTCTTACTATAGAACATCATATGGGAAGTTTGGTAGAAATACCATATTTTGGTAGAAATGCCACATTGTATTGAGCACATTATTATCAATGAAATGCTATAAGCACCTTTTAGTAAAAAAGAATTGTGTTAGTATATAGAAAATATATGAATAAGTAGTGTTTTTATTTTGACCATATAGAACAAGTAGAATTAATGTTGATAAAAAGAGTGAGTTTTCTTATAATTACTGAATAAAATATGCATGAATATTGGTGAAAAAAATATACATGAATATGTGATAGTAAATACTAGATGAAGAAGGTGAGGAAGCCGAGCGGGGTTTGTGAGTTGGCAGAATTGCCATGAAAATTGTTACATACCTGGTTCGATTCACATGGAAGGCAAAAACTCGCTAATTTTCACTGATGGGAAAGGGGGGCGAGAAGATTGTGAGATAACGGTGCAGATATCGCTGGAGGGTCGGGCTGTTACAAAAATTGTTACATACAAGCGCTTTGGCACCATTCAGTTGCATCTCACACATCATATACATAAGTTAAAAACCCTTTCAAAAACGCTCATCAAAAAAATAATTATACCATCTTCTCACTCCAATCAACTTTTGCGGCTCCTCCAATTCTAACTTTACATATCCTGCACATCAATTGGTAACAAAATACATGAAGCCATTTCCATTTATTTCTTGGAAAATTTGTGTCATCTATACACTTATCTTTGCCTATGAAACTAACTATAAATTGTCCACACAGCTAGACAAAACACTTTTATAAATATATATTTATATGCTGTTTTGTATTCTAAGATATTTTATCGGGTATTGAAAGACAAAAAAACTGGAACTGGAGCATTTGATACATTTCAAAGGTACATACAATAAGTTTGAAAAATTGAATTTATATGTCAGAAAGAATTCGGTTATTTGCAGGTTCTCTTTTATTCTATTAGATTTTCATGACATCTTTGGTATTCTCTATTAAAAAGATTGCAGGTTATATTCTCAAATAAAATAAATTAAAACTCTTTTCATCTACAAAATTGATATGACACTCAAACATAACCCCTTTCATGTTTAACGAATTCAATATTAGAGGGTTCAAATTCATCTTGCATCTCACTCAACCATGATAAAATATAAACTTTTAAAATTATGTGATATTAATTTTTTAATTTTAATAATAAAATTTAATCAATGACATTTTACTATTTAATACAAAATGTTGTAATTTTGATTTCTTTAAATAGTTAAAAAAAAAATTTGATAAAATTATTTAAAAAAAATTGAAATTGAAATTTACTTTAAACAAAACATTTGAAGTTTCAACAAATAAATACATATTAATACTAAATTTAATTTGAACATTTAGTTATCCTTTAAATTATTATTTTATTTTTAATCTTCTTTCACAAAATAATAATGACCCATTCAACATCATTCATAATAACTAAAAATATATTTCTTTTATAAATAAATGTAAGTAAGTTAACAGTTACATTAGTTTTATCTGATTTTGGACCCAAAACCTCCTAGAAACACTTCAGTGTTCCTCAACAACCAAGCTACAACTTAATTCAAATATGTATTCATGGTAATTCATTAAATACAAATACATATGTTTTCATTGTAATTCATTATATATAAATACAAATAAAGTATCGTTTAAATTGCAATAACAAAAAATTCATAAACTTTCAACGAAAATGTTATATCTCTAAAGTTATAAGAAAATTCCGTAAAAAAAAAAAAAAAAGACAAATTGGAACTGAAGTATCTCGACACATTTCAAAGTACTTATATTGAGTTTGAAAAATTGGATTAATATGTAAGAAAGAATTCAAGTATCTGCAGTTCTATTAGAATTTTATCACCCATTTGGTATTCTCTATATAAATTTGTAGTTGATGTCGTATTAAAAAGATGTAGCTTATGTCCTCAAATATTTTTTAAACAAATATTTTCATCTACAAATTTAATACGACCTTCATACACGAACCTTTCATGTTTAATCAATTTAATATTAGAGAATCCAAATTCATCTCGCATCTCACTCAACCATGATAAAATATAGACTTTTAAAATAATGTGAACTTATTATATTTTTAATTTTAATAAAAAAAATTGATCAACAACAGTTTACTCTTTAATACAAAAGATTGCAATTTTATTTTTTTAATAGTTAATAAACAATTTTTGATAAAGTTATCATAAATAATTGTAATTGAAGTTTACCTTAAACAAAATGATTCAAGTTTCAACAAGTAAATACACACTAATACTAAAATTAATTGGAAAACTCAGTTATCCTTAAAGCTACTATTTTACTTTTAATTT
>JBBPBP010000001.1:29780826-29801222 GCA_037974735.1 Cicer chorassanicum
AAATTAGTGGTCATATTTGTTTTTATCAGATTTTGGACTCCAGAAGTTTACCTTAATCTTCCTTAACAAAAAAAAAATAATGACATATTCAATATCATTGTTAATAGCTGAAACATATTTTTTTTATAAGTAAATATTAGTTAATTAGTAGTTATATTAGTTTTATTAGATTTTGGACTCGAAAACTCCTTAAAACTCTTTTCGGTGTCCCTTACTTAAATTGCACTAACAAAAAAATTAATAAATTTTCAATAAAACATTAGAGTAAACGAAATGTTACATCTCTAAAAAAAGAACTCTAAAAATCATTACAAATCTTTGGAAATCATTATATGAAGATCATAATGTAAAATATTATGATTGCTTTATCTTTGCTATACAAAATGATAAAGTACAAGTCGTTTTTTAAAGTGGTTGTGTATTGTACATTTAAGAAATCATACACCTATCATTCAAAAGCAATATCTTTTATCATGCGAATATCCGCGCACAATTGCAAGATTAATCTCTCGAACCAAGTTGGACCACAATAGACGACAAAACTCTTCATCAAAAGATTTAACAGTATTGTATTCCCATAAAAATAAATATATACTATAACACATTTCTATATTTACAATTTAAATAAACTATATAATTGATTTTAATTTTTTGATGTGTTAATGTTAACATATGTCGGCAAAGAAAAACTCACAACTTAATTAATTATATTTAAAAAAATGTTATTATAATGATTCGATCTCTTACTATTTATAAATTAACTTCATTTTAGCAATATAAATAAATAGATTATTCGTTCTTAGATGATTTCAGGTCTTTTCCCCCTCTATTTTTTTGTTATCGGTCTTTTTATATTATTAATAATATTTTTAGGGTGCCTATATATTTATAGGTAAATGGAAGTGTCAATACAGTTGAGATGTCAATTAATCACGATGGTGTCTTTGCACTTTCAATTTTGCTTTAAAAAATGTTATTCGATCTCAACTCTCTAATTTCAAGTTTAAAATACATTTGATTGTATCACATTAACAAACGATATAACATTGTTAGTTACAAATGTTAAATGATGTTTATGAAAAAAAAGTCATTTTCATTTCACGTTGACATATTTAAAATTTTAACTTTGGTTTAACTTTGGTTTAACTTTGGTTTGAGGGGTTTTCAATGATAAAATTTACTATGTCTTATTTATACTTATTTTACTCCTTTTATTGTTATTATTTTTCGTATTCGTTGAGGTTAATAATTTCTGAGTTCAGGTTTTTCCACAAGAAATAATTAATTTAACGAGCTTCTATTGTGCACTCTGGTCCCAACAGCTGGCATCATAGCTTATGTTCTCTTGTGGTAATATTTTGTGGTAAACTATAGAAAAGTAAGATATAGTATCTGCTTTATGTTAAGAGTTTTCACCAACCTGTATTCGATGCAACAAAGTCGGACAATAAGACTGTTGATCATTTGACATTACTACATAGATAGGCGTGTGGATACATTCGTTAGTGGGTTGGTCATAACGTGTTGAACAACATTAGTAGGGAGACATATGATAAATCCTTGTGGGTTAAGCTTAAGCAACTATATGCAAAATAAACAAGTAGTAATAAGATGTGTTTGATAAAGAAGTTGTTAGCCTTGAAACTTCAATAAGGGACTTCGGTTGCTCGTCATTTGAATACTTTTCATGGAATTATAATCAGTTGTCTGCTATGGGAACTAGGGGTTATTTGTTCTTGATTTCTTGCTTGACTCGTGGAATTTTTTTAGAATGTCATTGTCTAATTCAACTTCTTATGATGTGTTGTCAATGGACATTGTTAAAATTATTGTGCTGAATGAGGAGATGAGAACAAAGTCTCATGAATTTCCGTAACAGTCATAGATATTGGTTACTAAATCAAAGGAGAGAAGTAATAACAGATATAGAAATAGAGACCGAAGTAGAAGCAACTCTAGAAATAGGTACAAAGTTGTTGAGTGTTACAAATATGGTAAAAAGTGACATATTGAAAATAAGTGTTGGTTTTTTGAAAAAGAAGAATGAGGACAAAGGTAAAGGAAAAAAGAAAGAAGATTATGATGAAGACAATACTAATGTTACATCCCATGACGACTTGCTTCTTATTGAAAAACATGATATAATTAGTATTATTGATAGTTCATCCAGTTGGGTAATTGATAGTGAAACTTCAGTACATGTCACTTCCAAAAGAGATATTTTTCGCTCTTATACTTAAGGTGAATTTGATGATGTGAAATTGGCTTATGAAGGTGTGTTAAAGTGTGTTGGTCTTGGAGAGTTTGATTTGGAGATCACTAATGGTACCAAGTTAACTCTCAAGGGTGTGAAACATGTTCTGAACATTCGATTGTATTTAATTTCAATGGCTAAGCTTTGTGATGAAGGCTAAGATATTCAGTTCTCGCGGGACACTTGAAAACTTACCAAGAGTTCTATGATTGTTACTAGAGGTACGAAATCTTCTACTCTTTACAAGACACATGCAAAAAATAATTAAAAATGTTGATGAAGTTGAACTACTTGAAAAAGTTGAGTTATGGCATAAGAGGTTGTGTCACATGAGTGAGAAAGATATGATTAAGTTAGTTAAATGAGATTTGTTTTCGGACATGAGAAATCCACACTTGCAATCCTTTGAAGACATAATGCTAAGGGAAGTACATGTTTTATGACGTTTATTGATGTCAATTCAAGAAAGACTTGGTTCTACACTTTGTAGAGCAAATATGATGTTTTGAGGTTGTTCAAGAAATTTAAGATCTCAGTTAAGCGTGAAACTAAAAAGAAGTTCAAGTGCAAACGCACAAATGATGAAAGTGAATATTTGAAACCATTTGACGCTTATTGTACAGAGGTTGATTAAATATCAAAAGTCTCCACAGATGAATGATGTTGCTGAGAGGATGAATAAGACATTGGTTGAAAGAGTTAATTTGTTTGTTGTCGCAAGCAAATCTTGCGCAATCATTTTGGGTGAAGCATTGAGCACAATTGTATTGAGGAAAAACCCCAAATTAATGTTTTGATGTAAACAAATAAATGTTAATTAAAGACTCTAATTATGATCCTAAGCTATGTGTTAAATTAACATGTGCTTTTACGTGTAATAATCCAAGATAGGTACTAAGCAAATGCAAGCCAAATCAGTTTAAAGAAAGAGCCAAAAATGAACAAAACATAACCAAGAACGTTCTTGATAAAATCTGGAAAACCAAGAACGTCCTCCACGTTTTTGTCATTTTCATCAAGCAAGATCAAATTAGCTTTTAGTGCAAGAAAAGCTTCTGCTAAATACAAATGGATTTCCAGTTCATCTACCAGGAATATACAACTCTCATATGAGCAAAAGAAACACTAAAAAAAGATCAAAGATTAAAAGGCACAACTCAAAGCAAAAGTGACAAATGATCATTCTCCAGCATGGTAACATCATTCTCCAGCATGGTAACATCAGTCTCCAGAATGATAAACATTCTCCAGCATGTTACAACTAATCTTCAGCAACAAGCATCAATCTCCATCATGATTAACAACTGTCTCCAGGATGATAACAACATTCTCCAACATATTGACAATCATTCTCCAGCTTTGTTACATCATTCTCCAGCCTGTTTTGGTTATAGTCATTATTTAATATAGTAACGTTATTTTTTTGGTTAGAATAACTTGTGGTCTTACCCTTAGTTTGATGTATTTTTCACGCTAAAATTTATGATGAGCAATTTATAACTATTTTACTCCTTTTATTCCTATTATTTTTAGTATTGGTTGTGGTTGATAATTTCTGAGTTCAGACTCCACAAGAAATAATTAATTTAACGAGTTTCCGTTGTACTGGTCCAAGACGCAATTGTAGCGTAATAATGCATATTTTGAAGTCTTTGCAAGCAACGAAATCGCAACTACAATTTAGTGTAATCGCAATTTTGCATGTATTAATAAACTACACCTGTATTTTTATAACTGAATCTTAAGTATTCTATTATGAAACTTGCAAGAAGTTTATCTAATTCAAGTTCGTTAAGATAATGCAACACATAATTTAAGCATTATTATTATTATTATTATTATTATTATTATTATTATTATTATTATTATTATTATTATTATTATTATTATTATTAATTCTAATGCAATTTCAGAGAGAATTAGTTTAATCACAACATATATCACTATTTGTTTTAACTTCATTTTCTTTGCCTCCATTCTAACCTAAATTGGTGGTTAATATATATGAACTTTGTCGAAAACATGAAGTCACTACAATCGTGCAAAACACAATCATCAAATTCATAAAGTAGTATGTCATAATGGTTTTCTAGAACTGCAAGACAAAAAGAGGCACAAACAATTTACCGGCATGCATAACAAAAAAATAAGATTATATATTTTAGTATAATGGACGATAGAATAAGTAAAATAGAATAAAAATAAGAGTATCTACAATGGTAAACTCAACATGGGTTTATTAAATATGACTCATATGATCTTAAAATAATTCATTCATTTTTTACTCCAACGGTGAACTCAACTTTCATTAAATAGATCTGACAACTTTAATTATACATTAATATTTTATTAATATTTTATTTTATTACAACTTAAAATATTAATTTATATATTTTAATTAATATTATTATATATTATTTTAATTTAAATTTAAAATGAAATTGAACTTCAATTTTTATATCAATAATAAAAATTAAAACAAAGGTAACGGTTATAAAATTATTATTATTAATAAATTAAAAAGAAGTTAACGGTCATAATTTAATAAAAAAAAAGTAACGGTCATAAATTTATTATTATTAATAAATTAATAAAAAAGATAACGATTATAAATTTATTATTATTAAATTATGAAAACACAGTTACTTCCCCGTGATGACAGCTTGACACAGAACTCTGCACAAACTTAAATTTTACGTAACTACACGCTGTCGGACGAACGTATTTGGTTACCGTTAAACATGCTCTAAGAAAACACTTGATTTTTCAAAATAATATACATGCTCAAATTTGTTATTAAAAAAATGTAAGGAACCTTCAACAAACAAAGTCGTATAAACAACAGTTTATTACATAATCAATAAAAATAAAAAATAAAAAACACAAATCAAAGAGATACCTTCCTCTTTGACGCTGATATCCATGAATTCCTCTTAATTATCAAGTTATCGTAATTCCATGAAAACTTTTTTGATGTGTGATATCTTGTGCCAATCTTGTCCAACTCTTGGATAGTATCTTCTACATAATTCAACGCAACCTTCAATATTCAAATATTCAAGGTTTTTGAGGCAATGCATGTCATCAGGGAGCAAAAGCAATTTTGGACAATTTTTAATTGAAAATGCTTTGAGATAAATCAAAGTCGAAAACCACTTAGGAAGCACGTCAAGATTGTCACAGTCATTTAGTGCCAAGGACTTTAATCTGTTGGCACATCCTTGCAACCATTGAGGAAAAGTCACCAACTGAGGCAAAAGTTCAAGAACTAGCAACTGTAGCCTTAAATTGGGGATGTCGTTGTCATGGTCCAATGACAAGTTCATCTTTTTGCAATTAAAAATGAACAAAACCTCTAAGTTCGGAACAACATGAAATGGCAAAGACTTTAGATTCCTACAAGATACAATGTGCAACAATCTAAGATTAGGAAGTTGAATTCCTTCCAACAACTCCTCCAAATTGGGACAATAAGCAATACAAAAAATTTCTAAAGAAGTCAGTTTTGCTATCTCGTTGTTTGGAATATTGATTTGCTTTGTGGTTATATGCAATTGTCGAAGGCTGATCAAGTTTCGTATTCCATTAGGTAATAATTGAAGCTTTTTGCACCCTATTTAAACTCAACGTGTGCAAATTTTGGAGTTCGCACACTGAATCAGGGAGGCTCTTTAGTTCTTTATTGTCATCAAGATTGAGATATCTTAAATGTTTTAATTTGTCAATGGAGCGAGGGAAACTCTCATATGTTGAATCATTTATTTGCAAAACCCGTAAGAATTTACAAGTTGATAACAAAGTATTCAAGAAAGCTTCATTGTTGGCTCCTGGAGGAAAGAGTATGCATCTCAGTCTAGTGGGGATCGGTGTTTGACCAAGCAAATCATCATTATTTGTAATAAATGACAAATGGAGGACGTTTTCAAAAACACTTTCACTACTAGACTTCAACGTTTGAAACTCATCAACTGCAACATACAATGAGAGATCATGCACTAAATCATGTAACTTGAATCCGCAAATATTGTCATAATCAACAAAATCTTGGAGAAAAGATATGGACTGTAGCTCACGCAAAATTTGTATGCCAATTTCTTCTACTGATTTATCCTTCTTTGGTGATGGAAGGAAGCCAAGTGCCTCCCATAATGCAGTAAGAGTATAACTATCAAATTGAAAGTCTTTTTCAAAAAGGGAGAAGCAAGCAAAACATCGTTTCAAATAGGAAGGTAACTGATCATAACTTAATTTGATAGCAGGCAATATATCATCCTTTTTTTGTGGTAAATTCCAAATTTCATTGTCCTTAACAAACTTCCAATCATCAATATCAAATTTTAAAAATAGAGAACTCCCCAATGTTCTTAGGGCCAAAGGAAGCCCTCCACATTTTTGCACAATTTCTTCACCAATCTCCATCAACTCTGGATGATTTGCCTCTTCTCCTTCTCTAAAGGCTGATTTGACAAATACAGACAAGGAATCATCCCTAGAAAGCCCTTTCAAATTGTAAGGGCAAGTGCTCATCATGTTAGCTGTTGTGTGGCTGCGTGTCGTTACTACGATTTTACTCTCTTGAGCACCTACATCTACTTGTATTATATCTTTCAATTCCTCCCATTTGGCACGATCCACATACGTCATCCAAGACGAGCAAGAACTTTTGCCGAGCAAGTGTGTTTCTGATATGAATTTGTAGTTGCTCCGTATCAAAGTCTTTAAAGCTCTCTTGGTGAATTGGGTTAGCTGAAATGAGAATTTTAAGAAGTACATGCTTAAGTGTAAAATCATCAGGGACACAGACCCACATCTTCAATGGAAAAGACTCAACTACACTCTTATCATTGAACACACATTTTGCAAGTGTAGTCTTTCCCAATCCTCCAATTCCCACAATAGGAATAACAGAGAGACTTTTATCACTAGCATCTTTCAATATGAGTTTAATGATATTTTGTTTATCAAGTTCCCTTCCTATCACATTTGAATCATTTACATGGCAATGAGTCATTTCGCGTGTTCGAACAACACGATTAACAGTTTCGTTGATTTGAAGGCCGAAGTTATGCCTATCAGCAGCAACCTTATTGAATCTCTCTTTAATATGTTTGATTTGATGAGCCATTCTAAGGCGATAAACAAGAGAATTAGAACTCGAGAAGTAGCGCAGTACCTTCCTTTTGATGCTACCTGAAGTGTTGACGACGTGCTTCCGCAAAGCCTCACATTCGAAATCGTAGATTATATCTTCTGCATCAGAGAAGACACGCTTGATCTGTCTAAGCCATTCCTTCAGTTCATGGTTCTCCCGCTGCTTTAGCTCGGCATCCAGCAACACAGCTTTGATGAGGGAAACAGTGGTTTTTATCTCTAGTAGATTGTCGTAGACGCCAAGTGCAAGAGAAGTTTCTTCAATAGCACGAGAACCAAGTTTTCCGATGAAGGACTCAGCAAGACTGAAGAGAAGTGATTCTGCCATGGAATTGGGGAAAAGGAATGACTGCAGTTTTGGATAATGACATAATTCTGAATTAAGGCGATGTACACACCACACAATTCACAATGAGATGACTAATAAAATACCCTACCAACTTGCAAATAATGGAATATGCACCCAAATATCTCACTTTGTTGGGAATGTCTCCAAAATGCCCCATTCAGAAGAAAAAAAAAATACTAGAATCCTTTTTAGCCCCAATTGCAGATCGCAACCTGGGGATGCGACGATCTAAAGAAATTTTTTTTCCATTTTAGTAGGAGGAAGCATCCTGGGGATGACCATGTACTGCAGTTTTTTTTTTTTTTGTTATATTTTGTTTATAGGTATAACTATTTTTAATTAATTAAAAATAATAAAAATATTTTAAAAATCAAAATAATAATAATAAATAGAATACATTATTAAATAATAATAATAATAATAATAATTTTAATTTTAATAATATTATTAATATTAGTGACTTATTTTTAATTTTAATTAATTATAAATAATTAAAATATTTAAAAAACCAAAATAATAATAATAAAATAAAATACATTATTAAATAATAATAATAATTTTAATAATAACAATAATTTTAATAATATTATTAATATTAGTGACTTATTGTTAATTTTAATTAGTTATAAATAATTATAACAATTAAAAAATCAAATAATAATAATAAATTAAATTACATTATTAAGTAATATTAATAATAATAATTTTAATAATAATCATAATAAAAAGAAAATTATATTAATAAGCTAAAATAAAAATTCATTAAATTGAAAGAAAAAAATACATTAATTGAAAATAAAAAAATACATGAAATTAAAATTAATTATTTCCATCTAAATGTCGTCGAACTCGTCTAGCCCTTTGTACGGCTTGAGGTTGTTGTGGTTGTTCATCAATTTGATCATTATCCTCGTTATAATCTGTATGTGGATTAGGACCACTACCACCTGCTTCCATGCTGCTGGCACATCTACTCAAAATTAATATATTTTTACTTTAATTTCATGTATTTTTTTATTTTCAATTAATGTATTTTTTTCTTTCAATTTAATGAATTTTTATTTTAGTTTATTAATATAATTTTCTTTTTATTATGATAATTATTAAAATTATTATTATTAATATTATTTAATAATGTAATTTAATTTATTATTATTATTTGATTTTTTAATTGTTATAATTATTTATAACTAATTAAAATTAACAATAAGTCACTAATATTAATAATATTATTAAAATTATTGTTATTATTAAAATTATTATTGTTATTTAATAATGTATTTTATTTTATTATTATTATTATTATTTTGGTTTTTTAAATATTTTAATTATTTATAATTAATTAAAATTAAAAATAAGTCACTAATATTAAGAATATTATTAAAATTAAAATTATTATTATTATTATTATTTAATAATGTATTCTATTTATTATTATTATTATTTTGATTTTTAAAATATTTTTATTATTTTTAATTAATTAAAAATAATTATACCCATAAACAAAATATAACAAAAAAAAAGCTGCAGTACATGGTCGCATCCCCAGGATGCGACCTCCTACTAAGATGGAAAAGAAATTTCTTTAGATCGTCGCATCCCCAGGTTGCGATCTGCAACTGGGGCTAAAAAGTAGGGCATTCTAGTATTTTTTTTCTAAGTGGGGCATTTTGGAGACATTCCCAACAAACTGGGATATTTGGGTGCATATTCCGCAAATAATTGTTCTCTTTTTTCTTTAATTGCTTGCATTGTCGTCTCATGTTTGTGTGGGTCAATCGTTACTGTTTTGTGGACAATTGATATGTGGGGTGTTTAAAAAATATTTCCCAACATTAGCTGTTCGGAATTTTTTTTGAAAAAGAAGTCTTTAATATACGCTCCATTGAAATTTATATATTAAAATATAGATTAAATTACATTTGCAGTCCTTTAACTTAATTTCAGTTAATGTTTTAGTCTTTTATTTTTGTTTTTCTGAGTTGGTTATTTATTTTAATTTTAAGTGACAATTTGATATTTTATGTTTTAAAATATCAGCACTGTTATCTTTTTTTTACAAAAATTCAAAAAAATCATCAAAATTTTCAACCAAAACCCATAAAATTAATAATTATCTTCAATATAATTCAAATTTCATCAAATTCATAACTCAAATATTCAAATAAACTCATATTTTTATCTCCAACAACATCAAATAAAGAATGAAAATATGAGTATATTAAAAGATTTAAGTTATGAATTTAATTAAATTTGCATTTTATTGAAGATGATAATGAATTTTATGGGTTTTGTTTGAAAATTTTGATGATTTTTTTGAATTTTTGTTAAAAAAAAAAGGACAACCCTGTTGACATTTTAAAACATAAAATATCAAATTGTTACTTAAAATTAAAATAAAGGATGAACTCGGAAGAAAAAAAAAGATAAAGAACTAAAATGTTACCTAAAATTAAGTTAAGGGATGTAATTTAGCCTAAAATGTACTATTTTTTTCCATGTTTACGAAGTGGCATCCCCGTCTTTCAACCACATAAATTGAAATTTATATACAAAGTACCTTAATTTTTTTTTACCTTCAAGAGATAGCATCTCCGCATTGCGACCACAAGGTGATTTTTTTCTCTGCAATAGGAGGTTGCATATCCGGATTGCGACCATCTATAAACTTTTAATTTTATTCTTATATTATTCCTTTGTTAAAATAAAAAATTAAAAATGGAATATATATATATATATATATGAAAAAAGAACTAGCCCTTCTCATATTATTATATACTACGAATAATTAAATTTGTTTGATTTGGAAAGAAAAAATGTGTAATAAGGATAAGCTGAATCTACATCTTCTCTTACCCGTGATTTGGCTTTAATTTATCCTTAATATAAGTAATGTGGCATGGTAAGTTGGTAACAATTACTACACATTTCTTTATCTTTATTTGATATCGATAGCCTATCCTTTATATTAAGTTGTCTTTCTGAATTGATAAAATATTGTTTCACTTAAGAGGAGATGAAAGAAATTAATTTCGTAAATTATATATTAAGAAAACTGTCATATAGTTTTAAAGGTTTCTACCGTGTACTCTATACCTTAATTTTTCACCCTCATCCCACATAAAATTACATTTTTGTCCTTTTTTATTATCTGTAAAACCTTCAAAAAAAAAAAAATAACACTCATTTTTTCACTTCCTCTTTCGAAACATTACAAAATTCTCTCTTACATTCGAAAGTATCAAAATATTCGAAATAAAAAAGTAAGTATCATTCGAAAATTTGAAATGTTCGAAATGAAGTTTTTCTAGAAATTGTTGAAACTTTCGAAATAAAATTTTCTTAATTGAACAAACTTTTGAAGTTATGAAATGTTCGAAATGAAGTTTTTTCAGAAATTGTTGAAACTTTCGAAATGAAAATTTTCCAGATTGTTCAAACTTTCGAAGTTATGAAATGTTCGAAATAAAGTTTTTTCAGAATTTGTTGAAACTTTCGAAATGAAAATTTTTCAGATATTGTTGAAACTTTCGAACATTTTAGAAAATTTCAAAATGAAAGTTTCAAACATTTAGAAATTTTTAAAATGAAAATTTCCATATTTTTCAAACTTTCGAGGATTTCGAAATTTTCGAAATAGAACCTTCACATAAATTTCGAAACTTTAGAATTTTAGAAACTCTCGAAATTAACAATTTACTAAAGGTTTGGCCTGGATCTAAGCGTTTTTAATTCTTGATATAAACTTTCCATTTGTATAAACTTTCCATTTATATAAACTTTTCATTTATATATTTTTTCATTTATATAAACTTGCCATTTTTTAATTTTGAAAGTTTCGAAGATGTATTGTTTCGAAACATTTCAATGTTTCAAAAGTTTTAAAAAAACTGAAAATTAACATTTCGAAAGTTTCGTATTGATGTAAACTTTCGAAAATCGGGAAAAAAAACCTATTTCGAAACTTTAATGTTGTTCTAATGATTCGAAAATTTCAAAAATAATTGTTTTGAAATTATGAAAAATTCAAAATTAAGAAAAATTACTTACTTTTTATATTTTGAAAATTTGTAAACTTTTGAATGGTGGGGTAATTTATGTAAAATTTCGAAAGAAGGGGTGAAAAAATGAGTGTCCAATTTTTTTGAGGGTTTTATAGATAGTAAAAAAGGGTAAAAATGTAATTTCAAGTGGGATGGAGGTGGAAGGTTAAGGTCTGAAAGTACATATATGGTAGAAACTTTGTAGGCTTTTACTAAACTTTAATTATTGTCACTCATTAAGAAAGAATAATGTGATATGAAATTTGTTAAATTATGGATTAATAAGCTGTGATAAAGTGCAGCTTTATTGCATATTACTATTTACTTCCTCATCATCATCAGTTAAGGATTTTGAAAACTTTTGTACTTTAATTATTGAAACTTTAATTATTGCTAAAAGAAATTTCAAAAATACCGTTCCTTTACTTCTATGGGATTGATAGTTATTTTTAAAAGAAAAAGAGGTTGAGTTAATTATTATGTGAGACACCTTTAAAAATATCTATAACTTTATCAATATTTTAAAATGGTGTCTATCTTTATTAAAATTACTCAATAGAGGAATCAACCATGGTACACTTCCCATAGCAATCAATCATTACATTCTATGATGCGACATTTTTACAACGAATTTTATATTTCGAGTATCTTTTAAACCATAGTAACATAATTCGTTTGAGAAGTTGCAAACCACGAATTGGTTAGTCTGTACTAGTCGCAATACTTTTACGAATTGGTTCTCATAAATTCTCCTCGAATTCGCAGAAACTCACAAATCAAAAAATTTGAGAGAAATGGGAAAGAGAATCAAAGTGAAGGTATGGAACTTTCGAGTAGAAAAATTTGAGAGAAGGAGAATCAATTTGAAATGAGAGAAGGAAAATAGTCACTCATAATAAAATAAAATAAAAATAAAAATGATTGAAAAATAAAAAAGTTTGAAAAGTGGGTATTAGGTAAATAGTAGTTACAGCTGACTACTATTATTTCTTTTAATAAAAATATTGAAACTATTAGGGCCCGTTTGATGGACAGGATAACGAGACAGGATATGATACACGTATTTTATCCCTCCCCAATCCTTTGTTTGATGCAGCAATCGGATATGATAATGTAATCAAATTTTTTAAATAATCAGGTTGTAGCCGCATTTTGTTATCCTTAATTTGAGGTGGGATAAAATAATCCGTTCTCAACCGGATATCATTATTGGCGTTTCTCTCTTCCTCTAATCTCAACAGTAGTGTTCGAATCTGACCTGTGGCACTCTTCCATTTTTTATTTTTTGGCACTATTCCATTTTTTATTTTTTTTCTTCGTATTTGCCATAATTTCTAGTACATGAATTTAGATTGATTTCTTTTTTTCATATATAATTTTTTTATTGTTTTCTTATTTATTTTATTCTATAATAATATAAAAAAATTGATAAAAAATAATTATTATTTTCTAATGTTATGATAGTAAGGGCTTGTTTGATTGTGTTTTACTTTTTAGTTTTTGAAAACTATTTTATAATTAAATTTTAAAAAATTGTTTTTAAAAATAAAATTTAAGAACAAATTTGTCATTTTATCAAAATATAAATCATATCATTTTGTTATCTGTTGTGTATCAAACACTGAATAGGATAAAACTAATGTTATCAAGTTTGTTATCATGTGCACATCAAACACAAGATATGATAACTCTTTATCCTACCCATATCCCGATCTCTATCCTACTCTTTATCCTATCCTGTCCCTATCCTATCCGGTCCATCAAACGGGTCCTTAAGGGTTAGTACAATTTTACGGATGAAAAATAAAGTATTAAACGGTTTTTTTTACATAATAACTATTAAGAGGTTTTTTTACATAAAAACTAATAGGAGTATTTTTGGTATTGGACCAATGTTGGCTTTAGAAAAGACAAACAATAAACTTTATAAATATTTTGTAATTAATAATTTTTAACTTACTAAAAAAACTATTGACAACATATTAGGTACTATTAAATGACACTATTATATGAACCAACACTTATATATCTGAACCTCTATTGTACGTATCAAATTCTTCACATGTAGCGTATTGGGAACCATTGTGACTTTGTTTTAAACTACAACACTTGGAATACATGTTAATAAGAGTACTTCCACCGACAAACATTGGCAAGGGAAACTTCATTATGAAAACCCATTTCATAAATCATTGCATGAACTTGTCTTGTCTTCCTTTGTTTACATCAATTAAGCCAACACATGTTTTAAGAACAATAACAAAGATGAACTTATTACTGTTGGAACAGATTGTATAATTGAGAGGAATTGAATTTGAGAAGAAGAAAGAAGAAATTAGAATGTTCAAAAAAACGAAGATTGATTATTAGTCTTGAAACGGAGACTGATTAACGATCTTAGATCAATCCTGGATTCAATCAGAATTCTTTTTCTTATGTTTTTGGTTCTACTAGTTTTTCTAGAAGCAATTCCCCACTGTACAAGTTATAACATCCTCAACTAACTTCTAACCATATTCTAACTGACTTCTAACTATACTCTAACTACCTAATTATAAATCAATTTGAATTACATTTAACATGCTCCCTAATTCAAAGTGATTCAATTTGATGTTACTCTAAGTTTGTTCCTCATCTCTTGGAACATTACCCTCTTCAAGCTTTTGGTTAAAATGTCAGCCTTTTGATCAATTGTTTTGCAGTGCTCCAGCTTTATCTTGCCCTTCATTACTTGATCCCTAAAGAAGTGGTATCTCGTTTCTATATGCTTGCTCCTACCATGAACACTTGGGTGTTTTGCTAGGTCTATTGCTGATTTGTTATCAATCTTCATCTTCACAGCCTCATTTTCTCTTAGTCCCAACTCTATCATTAGCTCAGCCAGCCACACAGCTTGGCATGCTCCCATGGATGCAGCCACATATTCAGCTTCACAAGTAGATAATGCGTCTATGTTTTGCTTCCTTGAGCACCATGAGATTTGTGACTCATTTATCATGAAGACATAGTTAGAGGTGCTCTTCCTATCATCTTATCTCCACACCAATCTGCATCAGTGAACCCAATCAAACCAGCTTCAATTCCAGCATGCTTCTTAGCATAGTGCAGTCCTAGCTCACTTGTTTCCTTGATGTACCTCAAAATTCTTTTGGCTGCCAAATAATGAGATGTTATAGGCTTTTCCATGTACCTACTAACCACTCCAACACTGTGAGCTATGTCTGGCCGTGTGTTGCACAAATATCTCAATGAACCTACCAATTGCTTGAATGTTGTAGAGTCAACCAGCTCCTCATTGCCTTCTTTTGATAGGATCAGACCTGCTTCTGATGGAGTATCAACCCCATTACAGTTTGCATTTTGAATCTCCTTAGTACATCGTTAGCATACTTCTTTTGGTGCATAAAAGTTCCATTTTCTTTGATAACAAACTCAATACCAAGGAAATATGATAGCATTCCTAGATCAGTCATCTCAAATTCCTTCTCCATCCTGATTTTATATTCATGAATCTCTGCTTCATTGCTGCCAGTCAGCAATAAATCATCTACATATAGGCATATCAACAGTGCAGGTGCTACTGCTCTCATTTTAACATAAACTCCATGCTCATTGACACATTTTACAAATTGTTGTTCAATGACGAATCTATCAATCTTCTTGTTCCAGGACCTAGGAGCTTGCTTCAGGCTATATAGTGCTTTCTTCAGCTTATATACACGGTCCTCCTTGCCTCTTACTTCATATCCTTGTGGCTGCTTCACATATACTTCTTCCTCCAATGATCCATTGAGGAATGCTGATTTAACATCAAGTTGATGCATGGACGACCCTTTGTAGCTGGCCATTGAGACTACCATCCTTACTGTTTCAATTCTAGCTGGGTAAATACCTCATCATAGTCCTGGCCATG
This sequence comes from Cicer chorassanicum, assembly GCA_037974735.1. NCBI lineage: Eukaryota > Viridiplantae > Streptophyta > Magnoliopsida > Fabales > Fabaceae > Cicer > Cicer chorassanicum. The sequence goes on from JBBPBP010000001.1 coordinate 29,796,537, forward strand.
TTTTTGCAAAAATCCTTTTGCAACAAGTCTAGCCTTATACCTGGCAACTTGTCCATCAGGTTTCAATTTCAGTTTATAGACCCATTTCACATCAATTGGTCTCTTGTTCACTGGCAGGTTCATCAGCTCCCATGTCTTGTTCTTCTCTATGGCTTTGAGCTCCTCATCCATTGCTGTTCTCCATCTAGGATCACTCAAGGCTTCTTCATCACTTACTGGTTCTGATTCAGCCAACAAGGAAAAATGTGTTAATTCTCCATCTGCATTGATAGCTGAGTCAAATGTCACTTCATATGATTGCAATCTAACTGAAGGCTACCTTTCCCTTTTAGACCTTCTCATAGACTCAAGAACTAGCTGACTTGTTGTTCCTGCAGGCTGGTCTTCATCAAGTCCCAGTACTTCTGCACTGCTGGCTGTACTGATGGAGTTGGCTGGTATGTCTGGACTGGCTGCACTACTTGAGCTGACTTAAATCATTTTCTAGTCCCATCCTCTTGATTCATCCACCAGTATGTCCCTACTGATCACCACCTTATTCTTGTCTCGATCATATAACTTGTAAGCTCCAGTAGCATCATATCCTAGCAACACCATTTGTTCAGCCCTATCATCAAGTTTTTTTTTCTTCTGTTTTGAGCTGGCACATGTCTGAAGCATAATGAGCCAAACACTCTTAGATGATTCACAGCTGTCTTTCTTCCAGTCCAAGCTTCTCTAGGTGTCCTTGTGCCTAGTCTCTTGGTTGGATATTTATTCAAAATATACACTGCAGTTGACACTGCTTCCCCCCAGAATTTATGAGGCATTTTCTTCCCCTTTAACATACTCCTGGCCATGTTCACTATAGTTCTGTTTCTCCTTTCAGCAGTGCCATTATGCTGAGGAGTGTATGGTGCAGTCACTTCATGCAATATCCCTTCCTTTTCACAAAAATCATGGAATTCATGAGAATTATATTCTCCTCCTCCATCTGTCCTGATGATTTTCATACTAAACTCACTTTGCTTTTCAGCCATTATCCTGAATTTTTTAAGTATCTCAAGCACTTCATTCTTTCTCTTGATTAGATGTATCCAAATTTTCCTTGTGAAATCATCAATGAATGAAACAAAGTAATGATTACCTCCTATTGATACTTCTTCAAATGGGCCACAAACATCAGAGTAGATTATCTCCATCATTCTTGAAGATCGAGTTGGTACTTCTGTCTTGAATGAGTTTCTATGTTGTTTGGCTTGACAACATTCTTCACATAGTTCCTTTGGCATTTTAATTTATGGAATTCCTTGCACCATTTTCTTATCAATCAACATTTGAAGACTTCTGAAATTTAAATGTCCAAACCTCATATGTCAGAGCCAATCTTCATTCCTGACTTCAGCAGCTAGGCACTTGTTCTCATTGATCTGGATATCAATCTTGAAGGTTCTATTCTTGGACAGTGGTGCCTTCAAGATCAATCTTCTTGAACTATCAAATATCCTTATTTCACCATACTCCATCTTCATAGAATACCCTTTTTCAAGCAACTGTCCAAGGCTTAGTAGATTGTTCTTCATGTTTGGCACATACAACACATCACATATGAATGATTGTTTGCCATCTCTCATTTGAATTAATACATTTCCTACTTCATCTGCTGTGACTGTGCTATCATCTGCAAATCTGATCTCTCTTTTTACCTTCTCATAAATACTTACAAACCACTCTTTATGGTCAGTCATGTGATTTGAACAACCTTCTCATCAAGGTACCATTTCTTTGGGCAGTCATCATCTGATTTTGTTGTAGCCATTAACAACACCTCCTTTGAGTCTGAATCCTCAGCTGCCATTTGGGCTTCATCATCTTCTCTTTGAGCCTTCTTGGATCTGCATTCATTTGCAAAGTACCCCCATTTTTTACAATTGTAGCATTGGATTCCTTTTTTGTTGAATTTCTTCTTGCCATTCGAATTCTTGCTGCTGTTCTCACTTTGGTTGGTCTTTTTGCTAACTTGGGCCTGCAAGGCCTGTACTTGAGATGCTGGGGTTGCTGCACATCTTTCTCTTACTCTCAGTTCATGAGCTTCAAGAGAGCCTTGCAAATCTTCTATCTTCATCTTATCAAGATCCTTTGATTCTTCAATGGCCACCACAATATGATCATACCTTTGTGTTAATGTTCTAAGGATCTTTTCAATAACCACCACTTCAGTTAACGATTGAAGTAATCAGTCACAACTTCATCTTCTTCCATCTGCAATAGTTCGTATTGCCTTCTTAGCATTTGGAGCTTCACTTTCTTGGCTTTGTCCCCACCTGTATAGTACTTGAACAAGATCTCCCATGCCTCCTTTGATGTAGATGTCTTTGAAATCCTCTCAAAGTTGTTTGAATCCACACTTTGCTGGATGTAAAATAATGCCTTGCAATCTCTTTTCTTGCAATCTTTGAAAGTTGTTTGTTGTCTTTCTGTTGGATTTACACCAAGTTGTTCATAGCCATCTTGAACAATCTTAAACACTTCTTGAGCTCCCAACAACGATCTCATTGATGCAGACCACCTCTCCTAATTCTTCCCATCAAGAATTGGCAAATTCGCTGGAAATCCTCCTCCATTCATGTTTTCTTTCTTTCACTCACACTTGTGTTTCCCAAGAATTATAACCCAAGCTCTTGATACCAATCGTTGGAACATATTGTATAATTGAGAGGAATTGAATTTGAGAAGAAGAAAGAAGAAATTAGAATGTTTAGGAAAACGAAAGATTGATTATCAGTCTTGAAATGGAGATTGATTAACGATCTTGGATCAATCCTGGATTAATCAGAATTCTTTTTCTTATGTTCTTGGTTCTACTAGCTTTTATAGAAGCAATTCAAATGTTATTTTGTGTCTTATTCCAGCTCTTTGGACTAACATAATATCAATTAAAAAATGTTGTTAACAAAATGATTTAATAACGTTTGATTGAGTCGGCGATTACTTTGAAATATTGATATAGTTAAAGACGTTTTTGAGAATTCATAAAGTCAAATACCAACTTGAACACTTAACTCGCCATGTTAACGTCGTTAATGATGTCATCAAACAGATGTGTATAAAGAAAATTAATTAAGTAACGTTTGACAAAGTCAAAAACTATTTTGAAATATTATCAAAGTCGTTGATGTTTTTGAGAGTCCCTCGTCGGGAACCAACTTGATAGTTTATTCTTTTCATTTAATGAACAGCAAATCATAGAAAAATGTTTATGAAGGACAATTAAAAGATGTACAATTTATGAACATTGATTTGAAATATCGGTACAATTTATGAGAGAGGATGAGAACCACAACAGCTGCAGCTAGTCAAATACACAGTCAACAAATTTGCCGATATACCGGTGTACTGATATAGCAAAGGAAATCAATAATTCACATCTACTTGGCACTCTCTCAATAACTCATATTGTACTTGACACTTTCATATAGATCTATACAATATTAATACAATCATGCAATTCAATTTTCTCTTAATTATTAATAAAAATATTCTATTCTAAATTTAGAAGGAAAAAATTGTACAATATAACAAAAACCTCTCATAATAAAAAATTAAATAGTTAAAATTTATGAATTATTCAAATCAACAATATTTTGTAATAACTAAAAAATGGGCAAAAAAATAAATAAATATCAATAATGTAATGAAAAAACTCTGTTTCAAATTTATATATAAAAAATTGTCTATATATTTACTACTAATTTTACAAAATAATAAAATTCTCCTATAGCAAATTTAAATTTTTTTAACTAATTTTTTTATTAATCAATAATATATATAGAGTAATAACTTTTTAGTGAATTCTTTCTTCAGTGTCATTCTCGCAATAACTTGACACTATCTCAATAACCTACATTCCACATGACACTCTTACATAGATCCATACAATATCATCATGCAATCATGCAATTCAATTATCTCTTAATTATTAATAGGAAGATTCTATTCAAAATTTAGAAGGAAAAAATTGCACAAATATGCTACTACATTTTTAAAATATAACAAAAAACCTTATAAAACAAATTAAATTTTTAAAATTTATGAATTACTCAAATCAATTAATATTTTGTAATTATTAAAAAATGGGCAAAGAAAAAAATATCAATAGTGTACACATAATGATGAATACGCTCTGTTTCAATTTTTTTTAAAATATTATATATTGATTACTATTTTTTCAAAATAATAAAATTCTCATATAAAAAATTTAAATTTTTTAACTATTTTTTTTAATTAATAATCAGAATTTAATAAACAAATAGAGAATAAAATATCTAATAACTATTATATAATAATAATGACACATATACACTACAAAATTATAATTTTCTAAAATAGCAAACTAAAAGCAATTGCACATAGCAAGCTCCCCATTATTTTTCACATTTTTAAATAAAAATAAAAACAATCATTTAACAAATATCATTTTACTATCTTATTCAAGTATCAATTCAATCATAATCTATCTATTAAAATATATTTTAAGGTTCAATACGATGCCTTTCAAGCATTCTCACACAAAAAGGCTTGGCTACATTTCAAAGGTCATCCCCAAATCATAATTATTTAGGCATTTCAATCATCAATAAAATAAGATAAATGATATATATATATATATATATATATATATATATATATATATATATATATATATAT
>JBBPBP010000001.1:29801391-29840723 GCA_037974735.1 Cicer chorassanicum
AATAATAATAATAATAATAATAATAGTAATTTATTTTAATTTATTTATTATTTTAAATTTATGTTATATAAAAACCATTTACATGAAGAAAATATTAGTTCCGGTGTGATTATATTCTTTTCATTAATTACATGATAAAAATCTATATTGTATTCAAATAATATTATATTTCTTTTCTGTATATAAAAACTGAAATTTTAAAAATAAAATCAAAATTACTATTAATAGAATATATATTTCATAAATTTTGTGACAAAAATGATTCAAAATCCTAATTTTACATTAAGTGAAATAAAAAATGTCTAATTCGATCGAACATATTTAAATGAGCAAGTAAAAGAAAAATCAGAACTTCTGCATGATATCTTTTATATAATTCAAGACAGCCTTCAATTGTTAAATTTTCAAGGTTTGGAAGGTAATGTACATCATTAGGGAGCAATATCAATTTTGGACAATTTTGGACAATTTTGAATTTCATGTGTATTGAGAAAAATCATAGTTGTAACCACTCATGAAGTTCATGAAAATTTTCACAAACAACAATCACCAAAGTGTGAGATATTTCCAAAATATGGATGAATATCTGTATGTATAATTGGTGATAATTTTCATGATTTAGTTGTTGGTTCAATTGGTTGTGTTCTAGATGTGAATTGGATATGTCCTGAAGTCCTGCGCGAAAAGAGGCATTGATTGACCACCAGACCATTGCAACGTTTTAGTCAATTATTGAACGATAAATTAGAGATTGTCATTCACTTTTGTCACGCATTCTTATATTATAAGTCATCTTATTCTTCTCTAATGCATGAGTGAATAATATGAAATATTATTTTGTAATATACTATTGAAAAATACGCTTAATGTGAATGTGAAATTCACTTCAAAGATTCCAAAGTATCCTGAAGGGGATTCGCCGGTTAACCCGTTTGCATCCATTATATATAAATTGGTGGGGGCGAATCGAACCTAAAACTTAGTGTGATACACACGCTTTAGAATTTACTTGTGCAACCTTCATCATCATCAAGTTCATCATCTTCTTGTTCAAGATTTGCAACATACCCCCAACGAAAGATCCAACACAAAGTGTGTAATGTGTTTCCAGATCTTTGAAACCATTGAGGAAAAGTCACATATGCAGAATCAGTTAACTATGCAAGAAAGGTTCATTGTTGGCTCCTATTGGAAAAAGGATGGTTCTCAACACAGTGCGAATTTGTGTTTGGTGAACCAAATCATTTTTAATAAATGACAAATAGAGGACATTCTCAATGATGCTTTCATTATGGAATTTCGACAATTGAAACTCATCTCTTGCAGCATACATCGCCAATAATTCTTGAAGAAAAGATCTTGATCAAAGTTCATTCAAAAATTGATTGGCAATAACTTCCAAGGTCTTATCCCTATTTGGTGATGGAACAAAACCAAGTGCCTCCAAAGAACAATAACATGAAAATTCGAAGTCCTTCTTTTGTGGTAAATTCCAAATCATCAAATAATCAAACCCATGTCTTCAATGAAAAAGGATCATGTAGACTCTTAGCATTGAATACACATTTGATTTACACTTCCTAGAACATAGATTAATAATTATGCCCTTTCAATGTATTTATCGGTATTTATGAGGTCCAATCTTATCAGATTAATTCTTGAAGCCAATCACATGTATTCTTTGATATGCATATTGAAGAAATGTAGAGTTGTATTCATTATGATTAAATCAGTACACAATCATTCTTATATATTAGAGGTTTAGTGAAGAGTTAGTTACAAAAGTGGATAGTTAGTTACCAAATCTCAAACTGTTACAATTGCATAACTAATTGTATACACATTGAGGCATACTAAAGATGACTATTATTGACTATCTCTATTAGGCTCTCTCAAGATCAATGTGGGTGCAACGAAGCAAACACGTTGAGCTTGTCTCCGAATATAGAAAACCTATTGATTGATAGTGATTTTGTTAGAGCATCAACTACTTGATCAATATTAGGTACATGGGGCATAATAAGTGACTTGACATCTACCTTTTCACGTAGAAAATAGATTTCAAGTTCAAGATACTTAGTCCTAACATGTTAAATAGGATTGTGGGAAAGAAGAACTGCACTAAAAAATTCCAGAAAATCCACGCTCAAAATCTTAAATTCTTTTATTAAGACCACTTTTTTAATTTTTTTTTTTTTAATTTTTTATATTTTCACAAAATTCAAAAAAAAAATTCATATCATCTTTATTTGACTTTTAGATATTTTATGTGTTGTTTTTATTTTTTTTTATAGGAATTTGTAATCATATTACCTTACTAGCTCTTATGATGCATGACTAGGACCAACTCTAGCATTCTACAATCTTTTGATCTTGAAATAGAAAAGACTTTTCATAAGTTTAATAAGGCTAGAACTAGTAATCATAACGTGATATTGATAGTGATAGTTGTAGAATTTTCAGTCATACATTCTTTGATTCTAAGTCTGATTTCTCTGTTGAGAATATGGCTGCAAGAACACTTAGAGAGCTTGCTACACCTGATGTTACTTATAATTTTTTGTGTATCAAATATCTTGATGCAGATGTACCATTTGAACTTAAATTTGGATTAATTCATTTACTACCCAAGTTTAATGGCCTTGCAGGTGAAAATCCCCACAAACATATGAAGGAGTTCCACATTGTATGCACCACCATGAAGCCACAAGGAGTTCAAGAAGAACACATCAAACTGAGGGCATTCCCCTTTTCTCTACAAGATGTCGTCAAAGATTGGTCGTACTACCTTCAACCAGGTTTTCCACAAGTTGGAATGATCTAAAAAACATTCTTGAGAAATTTTCCCTGCATCGATCAGAAAAGAAATTTATGGCATCAAGGAGTTTGATAAAGAATCCTTGCACAAATACTAGGAAAGATTCAATAAACTTTGTGCAACTTGTCCTCACCATTAGATTTTTAAACAACTGCTCATCCAGTATTTTTATGAAGGCTTGTTACCTATGGATTAGAACATTGTGGATGCTTCCATGGAGGTGCACTTGTGGATAAGACCCCAGAAACAACAATAAATCTTATTGAAAACATGTATATTAATTCTCAACAATTCATTACTAAAAGCAATTTAGTGGTACTGAAGAAAGATGTCAACGAGATATGTGTTGGTGATCATTCCGAATTGGAGAGCAGTCTTGATGAACGCACTAAATTGGTGAAGAAATTGGCAGTAAGCAAGACTCAAACAACAAGAGTTTTTGGAGTTTGTACCTTCGCAGAGCACCCTATAGATTCATGTTATAAATTGCAAAAGGAAGATGAAGATACCTATAGATTCAAGCCTATGCAACAAACATATTCAACAATGATTTGTCCTCTAAGAGGTACAACCCTGGTTAAAGAAATAATCCGAATCAGAGATGGGGAAATGCATATTCTCAACAACAATAATTTGCCAAACAGTCAACCCAACATAAAAGCAAAAAACAAGCTTCCAATTATGAATTGGAAGATTTAGTTAAACAAACTTGGTTCCAACAATCTTCCCCTTTATGATGATGACAAAACTTGTATTTTTTATAACAACTTTTCTTAATATTTCTTTGACTCCCCCTAACTTTATATTTCTTTACTTCCCCTAACTTAGGGGGAGCCCTAAGTTTAAGTATCATTTTCTCTCAACTTTATCAAATATATTTCTCTCCCTTTTATCATCAGACAAAAAGACTTGAAACTGAATTTTTTTTTTGCCTTTTTTTTTCTTTTTTTCTTTTTTGAATAAAATACATATAACATAATACAAGAAAATATAATAACTAGTGTAAAACTAAACTACTTTGAAGTGATCATAACATTAGTTAGATATGAAGGTAAGGTTTAGGTTTTTCTTGATGAAGTTAAACCTATCTTCAGGTAGTGGTTTGATGAGTATGTCAGCCCATTGGTGCTTAGTGTCTATGAATTGAATGTTTAGTATCCTTTTGTGAACAAAGTCCCTAATGAAGTGGTGTTTGATCTCTATGTATTTAGCTGTAGAATGTACGATAGAGTTTTTGGTTAGACAAATGGCAGAAGTGTTATCACAATAGATGGGAATGTTGGATTCTAGGATTTTGTAGTCTTCAAGTTGATGTTTCATCCAAAGTAGTTGAGAACTACAGCCAGCTGCTGAAATGTACGCAGCTTCTGTTGTTGACATTGCAATGGTGTTTTGTCTCTTACTTGGCCAAGATATTTAGTTGTCACCTAGAAAAAGTGCAGTTGCCACTAGTGCTCTTTCTCTCAAGTTTATCTCCAGCATAATCAGAATAACAGTATCCACTCAGTTTGTACTTAGGAGATTTCTTGTAGAACAAGGTAAGGTTGGTAGTGCCTTTTAGTTATCTAAGGATTCTCTTAACAGTAGTTAAATGTGATTACCTAAGATCAGCTTGAAATCTTGGACATACACTAAACATGATGTCAGGTCTGGAAGCGATAAGGTAAAATAGGGATCTTGTAATTCCTCAATAGGTTTTTGGACAACTTTTTCGCCTGAATCATCTTTTTCAAGTGAACAAGTAGGGTGCATTGGTGTAGCCATAGGTTTGCAATCACTCATCTTAAACTTCCTAATAAGCTCTTTTGTATATTTAGTTTGATGAATGTATATACCTTTTTGACTTTGCGGAATTTTTATCTCTAAGAAGAACTTAAGTTCTCCCATCATACTCATTTAAAATTCAAGCTGCATCAATTTAGAAAATTCTTGGCAAATAGTGCCATTAGTAGATCCAAAAATAATGTCATCAACATAAATTTGAATAATAAGAATGTCATCTTCTATTGATTTTCTAAAAAGTGTATTATCTACTTGTCCTCTTTCAAAGTTCTTTTTAAGCAATAAGTTACTAACTCTATCATACCATGCCCTAGGTGCTTGTTTTAGACCATATAGAGATTTCCTAAGTTGAAAAACATGATTTGGAAATTCATAACTTTCAAAACCTGGGGGTTTTTTTAACATAAACTTCTTCACTTATATAACCAATTAGAAAAACACTTTTAACATCCATTTGAAATAATGTAATGTTATTATTTGCAACAAAAGAAAGTAGGATACAAATAGCTTCAAACCCGTCTACTTTTGCAAATGTCTTAGTGTAATCAATGCCCTCTTGTTGATTGTAGCCTTGTGCGACAAGTCTTGCCTTGTTTCTAACCACATCAACTTTTTCATTTAGCTTGTTTCTGAAAACCCATTTGGTTCCAATAATGTTCTTCTTTGACCTAGGTACTAGATTCCAAACATCATTCAACTTAAATTCATTTAACTCTTCTTGCATTGCAAGAATCTGTCCATCATTTGCCAATGCTTCCTCAACAATGGTAGGCTCAATTGACGAGAGTGAGCTAGAAAAGGTGGTATCTTTTAATGATGATCAGATCCTCAAATGATCACTTGAACTTCCAATGGGATGAGATGTCTTGTACTTCCATCCATATCTTCCTTCTGAATTATCTTGACTAATTCTAACTTGATCAGATTCATCCTCTAAAGATTTGTCATCTTCTAATTTGTCTACATCTGCTTCCTCTGGATCTGGTAAACCCGCAGTATCCTCAAGTTGCTTTGACTTTTTTAAGGTCAAGCTTTTTGTCATATAACATAATATAAATTAGATAATTGAAGAACGAAATCAATACAGCCAAAACATCAGTGATGTTTCTGGTGGTTTCTACTTGTTTCTGAAAACCAAACTTGTATGCTATATCTGCTGAAGTATTCAGATTATGTGGATCTCCTTGTTCCTCTAAATTTTTTAGAACCTGCAAAATACTTATCTAGCTTTGATTATTAAGATCAAGCTTCTTGTTTTCACAGTAAACATAATATCAGACAATAATTTAAAGAAATATATCATCTATATGTTAATAGTTTCAGTTGCACTTTGAAAACCCTCTTAGTTCTTCTTTTCTGATTTTCATATTCTGAGTTTGCATATTCTCTGATTAGAGAGTCTGGATGAAGGGATTTGAATTCCCATCCAGGTTTGTATGAATTTGATTGGAGTGTTCAAAGAAGTCTCCTAATTCTGATTGTTCATCTAACACTTCTAATTCTGCTGATGTATCGGGTTCCTTTGGTAATTTTGGAACTGATGGTAATTCTGATTCTTTTGGTAGTTCTGGTTCTGTTGATATGTTTGATTTCTGTGTTAGTTTTGATTTTGTTGATATGTGTGATTTCTCTGCCAGTTTTGATTATGTTGATACTCTAGATTTTTCTGGTATTTCTGGTTCATTATATGGTTCTGTTTCTGATAGGTATTGTGCTAACCAGTCATTCTTCCACTAGAGTCAATTGGCTTCTGGTTGGTAGGTCTTGGAACATAGACCTTTTTGCCTTCATATATTGCAAGCATCCATTGATCAGACACCATGACTGGTGTTTCAATTTGGTTGCATAAAACATCTGCAACATAAACAATTTTATCTTTTGGTACCCAAATTTGGTTGGGTCCTGATTTGTTAGATCTTAAAGATTTCTTGTCTTTCCGTGTGGTTAACATAGGACAAAATATTTTAGTGTGGCCTTTCTCATTGAAAATAGTACATAAATCATCCGAGGGAATAGACATAGATTTAATTACTTTTTCTTGAAATCCTATTCCTCTTTTTTCATTCCTACTAACCTCATAAATCATAGATGCGTACTTGCTTCCTTCCATACAATTATCAATAAAATCTTGAAATACTTCTTCATGCTTATCTGAGTTACATGTGGTATTTTCAATTGATGTTGAACTATAATTACTTTTCAGAGTTAGATTTTCAGCCTTAAGTTCAACAATATCAGTTTTCATATTTGCATTTTCTGTTTTAAGTTCAATAATATCAGTTTTTAGAGTTGCATTATCTGTCTTAAGTTCAGTAATATCAGTCTTCAGATTTTCATTCTCTATTTTAAGTTCAGTAATATCAGTTTTCGGATCTGTATTTTCTATTTTAAATTCAGCACTTTGATTCTTTAAAACATTAACTTTTTTAGTTAGATTTGTATTTTCTTTCCAAAGTGTTTTCAATTTTAAAGTCAATTTGTGATTCTTATTTTAAAAATCATTTATAGCAGTAATAAAATCAGACATGTTAAACCCTTGGATCTTTCCTCAAAAAGTGTAAAGTGCTCAGCCTTGCGACCGAGCTCTGATACCAATTGAAGGTGCAAACACGAGAAGGGGGGCAGGGGGTTGAATTGTGTTTGCCAAAGTTGATAACTTTTTGCTAATTTGATGAAGGTTGGTTGGTTTTTATGAATTACTTAGATAAGAAGCAATCAGATTCAGAATCAGAAAACAATGAAAGCATACATAATTCGACACATATATTTATCTCGATTCACCACTAACTTGGCTACATCCAGTCCCTTCATTCACAAGGCTTTAATCCACTAATTCAAATACCTTTTACAAAGCACTTGACCCTCCAAGCCAGTCTTCCCAAACAGCCTGACAACCCCTGACTTTTGAGGAAATAACCACCTTGACCCTTAAGCCAAGTCTTCTCCTAACAACCTGACAACCCCTGATTGAAGAAGGAACTAAACCACTATTGGGTTGGATACAAAAGAATGGAACTTGAGTAGTTGCTTCTAACAAAGCTGATAATAATAATAACTCTCACACTCTAAGAAAAGAACACTCATAAAATATTTCTCATTCGAACAAGTGTTTCCTTGTTTAATTCTGAATTGCGTCTTGTTTAGATTGAGTTTGTAAATTCTTCAAAGTGATTCTATTTCTATTTTGTTTAAATTGAGTTTTTAAACTCTTTAGATTGATTTGTTTTATTTTTGTTCATATTGCGTTTTTAAATTTCTCAAATTGATTATGTTCATATTTTGTTGTAGATAAATCTTTATCAAATCTTCTTCAAATCTTTATCAAATGCTGATCAAATCTTCTTCAAATTTTCTTCAAATCTTGACTATATCTTCTTTTCAACTTGGTCAAATATTATAAATATGAATCAAATCTTATTTTAGATTTTCGTCAATTATAAATTAGAATCAAATCTTATTTTAGATTTTCTTTGATTATAAATTTGAATCAAATCTTACTTTAGATTTTCTTCAAAAACATGAGTCTTCTTTCATACTCTTTGAAGTCGAATATATTGTTCTCATAAAATACTTTTGTTAACATGAAAACTCTAATGTAAAACCAACTTTGTTCCAACATCCAAAAGTTCTAGAAATTACTGCCCCAGCTTCAAGTGGCTAAAAAATTAATAAATTGAATTATGCCCCTGTTCATGCCACAAAGATTATGGTCAAACATCATCAATTCCATTTCCTTTCCCTCAAAGAGCTGTGAAAACCAAGAAGATGGATGAGGTAGATAAAGAAAAGGTGATCCTCGACGTGTGCAGGAAAATCGAAGTGAATATTCCTCTACTCGAGGCAATCAAGCAAATTCCAAAATAAGCTACATTCCTCAAGGAGTTACTTACACACAAAATGAGGCTAAAGGGAAACAAGATAGTTAATGTAAGCCACAATGTCTCTGCACTCATTTAGCCAACAATGGTTGATAAGTGCAAGGATCCTGAAGTTTTCACTATCCCATGCACCATTGGAAATAGAAAATTTATTAATGCTATGCTTGATTTAGGTGATTCCATTAATGGTATGCCTAGCTCTATTTTTAACTCTCTTGCTCTTGGCCCTTTGTAGCAAACATGTGTTGTCATTCAATAAGCAACCAAGAACAATACTCACCCTGTTGGACTTGTCAAAGATGTGCTTGTTAAAGTGAATGACTTAATATTTCTTATAGATTTTTATATTTTAGACATGGCGGGAAAGACAAAGTCCAACAGGGCACCCATCATTATGGCAGGCCATTCCTGAAAACTACAAGAGCCAAAATTGATGTCCGTTCTAGAACTCTCTCCATGGAGTTTGAAGATAACATTGTTAAATTTAACATTTTTGATGCTTTGAAACACCCCATGGAAGAACGTACCATCTTCCATAAAGAATTGCTTGCTGATTTACTTGATGATACTTGTATTGACACTAACATTTTCACATCAGATTTTCCGTCATTCTCTAATTTTACTGACACACACACTTGTCATACCTGCATTGAGGTTCAATTATGTTGTGCTCATTCTGATGTTCATGCACTTGATGATGTTTTTATCTCTACTAACATCTATGTAGCTACAGGTGTAGTTTTGTCCACCACTGTGGCAACAACAAAGGAAAGTTATCCCATTAATTCTAGATGTGGAGAAAAAAGAGGTGACTAAGCTCCGACAAGCTGGCATTATATTGGAACCAAGTTGGTTTTCATCTTGTGATTTTGATGTTAACAAAGGTATTTTATGAGAACAATTTGTTTAGACTAATGGCTTCATTAACTATGAAGCAATTAGAATAAGAAAATCAGAGGAAGATACTATAGGAAGCAACTAGAGGAAGTGACAAGAGGATGAGACCAGAGGAACACAAAAGCATACATGCCTACCTCTAAACATATGCCTTTAAAAGCAACGTGCCTCTAAAGGTTACTAAGACTGCCTCTGATCTTTGGTACTAAAGTTTGGGTCTGAAGACTGCCTCTGATAACTGGTTCTGAAGATTGGCTTTGAAACTAGGTATGAAGACTGAGTTTGAAACATGCCTCTGAAGCCCTTGCATGTCTCTTATGTTCATAAACTCAGCATGCCTCTGAAGAGTTTATATTAAGTTATCATTAACTTTGAATAGATTGTTCAAGCCATGCATTCAAGGCTCATATTCTGCTAATCAAAATTTGCAACACACTTAAAATGTTGCTTCTGATATGCAGCTTCTAATGTTGCACCGACTCTAATGATTCAACAATGTGATTTGCTCAAAGTTATTAATTCTAAGTCACGCAATTTTGCCTCTGACTTTTATTATCCAAGAATCACAGCATCACATTCCAACAAGAAAGGCAATGGCTCTGATGGAAAGTCAACGACTCTGATTGAAAGAATTCATTCTGAAGAAAAGACTTAGCTGAATCAGAATTTCTAAATATTCAAGAACAAACCCGAATCCATTCCCGCGCCAATCAATCTAGAATATGAAGTAAGATTCGCGTGAATATGTGTTTGAACACAATCTAAAATTAGATACAAGAAGATATGGTCAAAATAATGTTCACAAGAAAATATGGCCAAAATATTATTCACAAGAAGATATGGCCAAAATATTGTTCACAAGATATGGTCAAAATATTGTTCACAAGAAGATATGGCCAAAATATTGTCACAAGAAGATATGGTCAAAATATTGTTCACAAGAAGATATGCTCAGAATTTGCTCACAAGAAGATATGCTCAGAATTTTTTCACAAGAAGATACAATCTAAATTATTTACAAGATGATACAGTCTGAGTTATTCGTACAAAGAAACACTCAAAATTATTCACATTGAAGATACACTCGTAATTTGTTCACAAAAAGATACATTCAAAATTTGTTCACAAGAAAGATATGATCCAAATTTTACAAGGACAAAAGTGAAACCCGAATCTATTCTATAAACAGATACTCAAGGCTGAAGAAGAAAGCACGAACTCATTAATAAATCCATAAAATTAAGAAAAGCTTTTGAGACCTCAAATTTCCTAAGTATTTAAAGTTCAATTGTTTATGTTCTAGAGAAGCACTAGCTCAAAGAAATATTTTCTAAGTGTTTCAGTGTGAGAAATCCATTGTAACAATTTTCTTAGTAGAAGCAAAACACAACCCGTTCCAAACTTATTTAACCCAGCCCGATAGTGGCTTTAGTGTTCCTCTAGAAATCTGTGGTTTTTAAGTTGTGTTGAGAAGACTTGACTTGTATGGTCATGGTATAGTTTCCTTCAACAATCTGTGGTTTTCAAGTTGTGTGGAGAAAACTTGACTTGTAGGGTCAAGGTGCTTGTTTGCCTCAAAGGTTGTTTTGAGAAGTCTGAACTTTAGGGTCAGATGCTGTGTAATTCAAGGATTTGAATTAGTCGTTAAATCCTTCTAAGTGAAGGGATTGGATGTAGCTACCAAGTTGGTGGCAAACCAGAATAAATCTACTTGTGTCACTTTACTTTAATGTTGCCTTTGATTACTTAAGTCTGACTACTACTGCCTCTGTTTTAGTTCAAATCACCAACCCAAACTAGTTCTTGAATAAATAATTAAAAAGAATCCAACTTAGACAAACACAATTCAATCCCCTTCTCGTGTTTGCACCTTTAAGTTTGTTGGTTATCCTTGTCCAAGTTGTTTCGAAGAAAACTGGCCTCACGATGGTCAAGAATGAGAACAATATCACTTCTTTTTACCGTTCCAATAACACTTATTCCCATTAGGGTGCAGAATAGTTGGAGAGTCTGGATTGATTAACGAAGACTCAACTAAGAAACTAGAAAATATCACTTTTTCTTACCGTTCATTAATTGCTTGAGTGTTTGGCTGGTAATTGTCATAGTTGTTTTCTTAATGGTTTTTCAGGATACTTTCAGATTCATATTGCACTAGAAGACGAGAAAAGACCACTTTACTTGCCCCTTTGGCAATTTTGCCTATCAGAGGATTCCTTTTGGCCTATGTAATAGACCTGGTACTTTCCAGCGGTGTATGATTAGTATTTTTGCTGATTTTATAGAAAACTTCATAGAGGTATTTACGAATGATTTTACTATTTATGGTTCTTCATTTGATACCTATTTGAATAATCTTGAGAAAGTTTTGAATAGATGCATTGAAACTAACCTTGTTTTCATTTGTTAAAATTGTCACTTCGTGGTTGAACAAGATATAGTTTTAGGGCATGTGATCTCCAAAAAAGGAATGGAAGTACATCATGGTAAGATTTTTGTGATTTCCTATTTACATTACTTGTCTTGCATTTACAAGATTTGTTCATTTCTTGCAACGTTTCTACAGGGACATTATAAAGAATTTCAACAACATAGCTTTTCCGCTTTCAAACTTGTTGCAAAAGGATGCTAACTTTATATTTGATGACAAGTGCAAACATGCATTCGATTGCCTCAAGAAAGTTGTGACTATCACCACTATCATCTAACTACCTAATTGGTCTATCCCTTTTGAGATTATGTGTGATGCATTTAACCATGTCTTGGGTGTTGTCCTTGATATGATGGTCGGCAGAGCTGCCCATGTTATTTATTATGCTTCTAGGAATTTGGATTCTACACAATCTAATTGCATTACTACTGAAAAAGAACTTTCAGCTATTGTTTTTGATATAATTTAGACAATATTTTCTTGGTTTCAAGGTAGTTTTTTTTTTGCTGCCAGGCAGCTTTGAAGTTGTTTTTAAATAAACTAGAGGAAAAGCCGAGATTGATTCAGTGAATGTTGTTTGTCCAAGAGTTTGATTTGGAAGTTAGAGATAAAAGTTAGGCAAATCACTAATTATTGATCATTTGAGTAGAATAGATAGGGTTGAGGATTTCCTCCCCATTCAGAATGATTTTCCCGATGAGCAGCTTCTAACTAGAGGAAGCTCTCTGGCCTCATACAATTGCTTACAAAACACCAATAGGGATGTTTCCCTATCGCCTTGTGTTCGAAAGGCATGTCACCTTCTTGTGGAGATAGAGCATTGTACTTATTGGGCAGTAAAGAGTTGCAACCTTGAATTTGATCAGGAAAGCTTAGAGAGGAAGCTTCAATTGCATCAACTTAAAGAGCTTCGACTAGAGGCCTATAAGAACTCCAAGATCTGTAGAGGAAAACCAAACACTTACATGATAAATTGATTTCTAGGAATGAGTTCTCTATCAGGAAAAAAAAAGAAGCTAATTTTCAATCTCACCTTAATCATGGTTGGTAAACTTTGCTCTAAGTGGATTGACCCTTTTGTTATTACTGACACTTTTCCACTAGGCCATGAGAAAAAATGTTAGTAAAAAGCAAAGGCACCAATAAGATTTTCAATGTCAATGGCCACCGCCTAAAGCTATTCTATGAGAGCTCCACTATAAAACCCATTATCAATTATCTAGAATATGGCAATAAATTCATACATCTTAATAAAAACAGAGGCAATCATTATAAGACCTTAAAATATCATCATTAACATAATGTGTAACTATTTTTAATATATAGTTTACAACTCTTGTTTAATGAATTATTAAAAATAAAATTTCAACTTCAATAATAAAAGTAAGATCGTAGAAGGTGTTTTATGTCATAGCACATAATATATAAATTGGTT
This sequence comes from Cicer chorassanicum, assembly GCA_037974735.1. Lineage (NCBI taxonomy): Eukaryota > Viridiplantae > Streptophyta > Magnoliopsida > Fabales > Fabaceae > Cicer > Cicer chorassanicum. Next base: position 29,814,633 of record JBBPBP010000001.1, read on the forward strand.
TAGACAACACACCAAATTATTTATATCTGTCGAACAATATCTCAGTGATCCCCATTTACAACCGCCATCATATCCTCATGTGCAGTCGACCTCCCAATCAACCCCAACAACAAAACATAGCAGAATCGTCTTTATCATCACCTCACCTACATGTCCCTACTGAAGTTCCATGTTATGATCCACCACCGACTTTGTATTACATTCCGTCGGTGCTAGAAATTCCAACCCCCGGTTATTCGACAGAACGTGGGCTTTTCTATAATTTGTTTGGAACTCAATGCACAACTCCTGAGTCGGCTTATGCTGTGTTTGATACCATGTATAATCCATAGTCTCAAAATTTTATGGAAGCAGGTGGCAGTGGTTCTAATCCACCTACAACTTACATTGAGAATAATGATCAAAATCAGGATGAACCGGAAGAACCTCAACTCGTTCAAAGAGCTAGACGAGTTCAACGACATCCTAGATGTGGAACTGAAGGTCATTTAGATGGACATCATTAATATAAAGTTGATTTTTTTTTCTTTCTCAAATGTGATGTATTTTTCGTTAATTTAATGTATTTGGTTTCATTTTCATGTTATTAGCATAATTTTTTTAAAAAAATTATTATTATTTGTTTCAATTTTGATGTATTTTTTTTCTTCAATTTTAATGTATTTTCTTTGAAATTTATAATATAATTTAGTATTTTTAATTATAATCATTTTTAATTATAATTATAATTATTTATTATTATTATTATTATTATTATTATTATTATTGTTATTATTTATTAATGTATTTTATTTTACTTTATTATTAGTATTTTTTTAATAAATAATTTAATAATTTTAATTTATTAAATAATTAATAACAATTGTTAAAATGAGGAGAAAGAAATGCAATTGCTAGTAGCAGGTCGCTCCCTGGGGAAGCGACCTCCTATTGAGTTTTAAAAAAATGGGTTTCAGTTGGTCGCTGGCCCGGGAAGCGACCTCCTATTGAACTGAAAAAGTAGGGCAATCGCGTAATATTTTTTCAATGTGTGGCATTTTGGTTACAAAAAAAAGGGACATTTTAAAAAAAAAATCCTTAGAGTTCTCTCCTTTTCAGTTTCTTCTTTTAAAATGATGATGCCATTAGGGGTGGGAATCAGTCAGGCCAGACCAAACTTTGAAAGGTCTGAGCCTGACCTACAATTTATTTTTAAGGCCTAAGCCTGGCGTACGGACTATCATAGGCTTTTTTTACGGCCTGGCCTGAACTTTTTAAAAGTTTGGTCTGACCTGAAAGCCTAAACTATGCTAACCTATGCATGGCCTTGTTATATTTTACATTTTTTTTAAATAGGCTAAACTATGCCTTTATATAAAAGAGAAACTATTAAAATTATAATCAAATCTAATAAAATAATAACTAACAAGTCTGCACTGCAACAACCTTCCAAGAAAACAAAAAAACAAAATGAATCTATATTTAGTCCCTATACACATATCAAGCTACATGCTCTATCTATACCAATTTACATGATGCTCTACCCATACCACATGATGCTCTCCACATACCAATATCAATGTACATTTTATATATATTAAACAAAAAATGATTTTTCTAACAAAATGGTTTTTAAAAAATCTAAAACAGACACCCTTTAAAACAGACACCCTAAAAAATGATTTTTGGTGTCAAAGAATAGATTTTTTCTTGAAACAAACGCACCCATTATTACCTCTCAACTAAATATGGAACGACTAGTGAGTGATTGCCTAATTGAACGTCTACCGAATATGGAACGACTACCGAATATGGAATCGCTACCGAATATGGAACAACTACTGAATGATTGCCTAATTGATAGATTTTAAAATAGGAAATAATATTATTAGTAAATAATAATAAAAAATAACATTAATATATATATATATATATATATATATATATATATATATATATATATATATATATATATATATATATATATATATATATATATATATATCGGCCTGATAGGCCTAATAGGCTTTTTTATAAGCCTGAGTCTCGCCTATTTAAAAAAATAGGCTTTAAAAATAGTCTGAGTTTAACCTTTTTATTAAATAGGACAGACCATATGTAGGTCAGACCATAGACTAACGGACGACCTAGCATATTCTCATCCCTAGATACCATGATGATGGTAGAAGAAGGAAGAAATAATTTTAATCCTAAAATTTATTTTTAATTTTGGATAAAGAAATCAAGGTTTGTTACATAAAGTTTTTTTTTTTTAACAGCAATCAAAGATGTTTTAAAACTAAATTAATTTAAATTAAAAAAAAAAAAAACTTAACCAAAAATACATCTGTTTGGAAACACGATGCAATTTAGTCCACTTATCTTTTTTGCGACAGATGTAAATTCAAGAAAATATTTTTTCATAAGGTAATAAAGTGAAGTGAAATTTCGGTCTTCACATTTTTGCTTCAAACATAAATAAACAATACTAAGATCTTGAAGGCGTTATGTCAGCTATAGATAGTCTCTAAAAGTGCTTCTGCAAGAACTAGTCATGACGTTGTTTCTTCTTTCAGCTGAAAATGGTATTCATCTCTTGCGAGGAAGAAGCTTCTGTGTTCTTTCAGAATTAGAGCTTGTCAATCCATGACTAACAATAAGGATATCTACAAACAAGTGGGTCTGTTCCAAAATGCTGTCTTCTTTGTGTATGACCAAGTATTTTTGGTTTTGTTTTTTGTGTAAGACCAATTACTTTTGGTTTTGCTTAGTGTTTCTGACTTTCTGTTGTTTATGTCTTTGTTGAATGAAGTGATGTTAGTGGGGTTTGCTTTTGTGGGTTTGGCTTTTATCTCTTTATATATGTTTATACTCTTTTGTTTTACATGAATGAAAATGGGAAGGTTGGTAAAGAGGAGTGGGGTTTGAAGAGTTTTTTGCTTATGGGTTCAGAATTATAACATAATATGTTCAAATTGATTGATTTGAGTTTATATAGTGATATGAACACTTGTGAGATTATTTAAAAGTGTTAATTGACACGGTTTATGATATGTTTATAAATTATTGGCTTAATTGCACTTTTGGTCCTCCTATTTTAGGTGAAAAGCGAAAGTAGTCCCTCCATTTTGTTTGTCCCCAGTTTTAGTCCCCAAATAGATTTTGAGTCCAAATCAAGATGAGTTGTCATTTTTTTAATGACGTGTCAAAAAAAGCGCTGACGTGGCACATGTGTATGTGGATTAAAAATGATTATTATATCAAATTAAAAAATCCAATTCAGCTATTATTATAATTATTGTTATAAATTTTAAAAGAAAAGCAAAAAATAAAAAGTAAAATTCAGCCAACCCTAAAATCACCAGCAGCCCCAATTCATCCAGGCAACCCTTAAATGAAAAGTAAAAAATAAAAAGTAAAAAATCAACGTGTTCGTCTTCCGTTCTTCAAAAGTAAAAAATCAGCCCCAATTAATGTGAACCCTAATTCAACGATTCAGCCCCAATTCCGTTCTTCATCGTGTTCATCTTTCGTTTTCGTTCTTCTGTTCGTTCGTGATCGTCTTCTCTTCGCGGTGTTTCAGCGGTGTTCGCGGTGTTTCATCCTTTTCAGCGGTGTTTCAATGGCGAGTGGAGGTCATTTCGAGTTCTCTCCATCTTCATGGACGAAAGAAGATACAAATTTTTGTGCTAGGTATGTGATTTTGGGGTTTTTGCTTTGCTTTATTATTAACATTATTTAAATCTGTATTGAACTTTGATTTTAGGACCAAACTTTTGTCTCTACAGTGTTAACAGAACTGTATGCCTTTATGCCTTTTTAATAATGTGGTCCATATGCTTTATTGTATTATTTTATGGTCCATGTGTAGTTTGTTTTAGGCTTAGTTTGACTGAGTTATTCAATGGTTTGTTTTGTGTAGGCCAGCTAAAGTCCACAGAGTTAGGTTAAGAATTAACCATGGGGGTAGTTTTGTAAACCACCCAGTGAAGATATATGTTGGGGCCCAAGTGGATGAGATGAATTGGTCTTGGGATGTAGACTTAATGTCCCACATGCAAATTACTAAATTGGTCAAAAGTTTGGGATATATGAGTATTAAATGTTTGTGGTACCAACATCACAAGTACTCATTTACACGCGGACTTAGACGCCTCAACAATGATGATGATGTAGTAAAGTTTGCTGAAGATGTCAAAGGGTTCAACGTAATTGAAGACTTTGTGGAACACTTTATAGACAATCCTATTGTTAGTGATGAAAATCCAATTGAAAAGCCAGTTGAAGCTGAAAAACTCCAAGGTGAAGGTGAACAAGTTCAAACTGAACCAGATCAACCAGAATCTGAAGCAGTTCAAACTGAACCAAATCAACCAGAATCTGAACCTGTTCAAACTGAACCAGATAAACCAGAATCTGAACCAATTCAACCTGAACCAGTTCAACTAGAATCTGAACCAGTTCAACCTGAATCTGAAGCAGTCTCTGATGAAACTGGACAAGGAGCAGGTGAAGATTATCTGAGTGAAGAAGATGAAGATTATATTGCTAATTCAGACGATGAAGATGATGATATGGGTGAATTCTATGAGGGTGAGGATTGGGATTGGATTTCTGAAATACCAACTGAGATATTTGTTAATGTTGTAAGTGATGAAAATTCATCTGAAAGACATGCAAACCCAAGAGTAAACCCAGGGCCTAGTTCTGCAACTGATTTTGAAGAAAATGATGTGAATTCTGATGATTTGGATACTCCACCAGGAAGTGAAGTTGATGAAGAGGATGTTAGGAAATTTCCTAAATTAAACCAACCTGAAAATGGTGATGAAGTAAGGTTTGAGTTGGGCCTAAAATTCAATACAAAAGAGCTGGTTAAGAATGCCATTAAAGATTTTGCAATGGAGACTAAGAAAAACTTGTATTTCAAAAAGAATGATGGAAAGAGAATCATTGTTAGGTGTGAGCCTGAATGTCCATTTTACATGCGGATTAGTAAGAGGACTTCAAACGAATATTGGCAATTAGTGAGTTTCACAGATGATCATACATGTCATAGGAGGGCAAAAAATAGACAAGCTAAGACTGAATGGCTTGCCAAGAAATTCGTTCCTATGTTGAGACATACACCTGAAATGAAACCCAAGGGATTGATTGTTAAGGCGCTTGATAAATGGGGTGTGAAGTTGTCTACATACCAAGCATATAGAGCCAAAGTAAGAGCCATAGAAATGATTGAAGGTGCTCAAAGGGAGCAATATGCACACTTAGGAGATCCAACCCAAACTCTACGGTTATTATTAAGTGTGGTATGACTGATGTTGGACCTGTCTTTGAGATAATATATGTATGTTTGGAGGCTTGTAAGGCTGTGTTTGCTAATACATGCAGGCCTTTAATTGGGTTGGATGCTTGTTTCTTGAAGGGAGAATATGGCGGTCAGTTAATAGCTACAGTAGGTAAAGATGGGAATAATCAAATGATTCCCATTGCATATGCAGTTGTTGAAGCGGAAACAAGAGACTCATGGCAATGGTTTTTGGATCTTTTACTCGATGACCTCAACAATGTTCAGCATAGGCAATATGCATTCATTTCATATCAGCAAAAGGTATGTTTGATGCAGTTTCTGAATTAAATTGCAATCTGAATTACATTAGCAATGTATTTGATTATGTTGTCTGAACTAAATTGCAATCTGAATTTGTTGAATTAAATTGCAATCTGATTATGCTGTCTAAATTTGATCTGATATTGATCTGAATTTGCAATCTGAATATGCTGTCTGAATTTGATATGATATTTATCTGAATTTGCAATCTGATTATGCTGTCTGAATTTGATATGATATTTATCTGAATTTGCAATCTGAATATGTTGTCTGAATTTGATCTGATATTGATCTGAATTTGCAATCTAATTAGCTGTCTGAATTTGATCTGATATTGATCTGAATTTGCAATCTGAATAGGTTGTCTGAATTTGATCTGATATTGATCTGAATTTGCAATCTGATTATGCTGTCTGAATTTGATCTGATATTGATCTGAATTTGCAATCTAAATATGCTGTCTGAATTTGATCTGAATTTGCAATCTGATTATGTTGTCTGAATTGCAATCTAAATTCCAATCTGAATTGCAACCTGAATTGCAATCTGATTTGCTGCCAATGCCTTGTTTTATTCTGCTGATCTGATCTGTTATACTGAATTGATATTGATCTGAATTTGCTGAATTATGCTGAATTGCAATCTGATTTGATTTTTGCAGAATTTGCTGCCAATGCCTTGTTTTATTCTGTTGATCTGGTCTGATATTTGTTATACTGAACTGATATTGATATGAAATTGCTGAATTATGCTGAATTGCAATCTGATCTGAATTTGCTGAATTATACTGATTGAATCTGATCTGAAACTGATATTGACTTGTTTCAGGGATTGGTACCTGCCATTGCCAGCATTGGGGCCCATGTGGAACACCAATTATGTGTTAAACACTTGTATGGAAATTGGAAAAAAAAGTATCCCGGAGGACACATGAAAGAACTTCTTTGGTTGGCAGCAAGGGCTACAGTGGTCCAGGATTGGCAGAAAGCAATGCAAAAAATTAAGGCAATCAATGAAGATGCTTGGAAAGACATGATGCAACTCCCACCAACTATGTGGGCTAGGTCAGCATTTCTCACTAATACGCAATGTGACCTCCAAGTAAACAACATGTGTGAGGCTTTCAACATGGCTGTATTGGAGTATAGAGATAAGCCTATCATAACATTACTTGAAGGTTTGAAACATTACATTACAGTAAGGATTGTCAAACAGAAAGAGCTCATGCTACGATATAGAGGCAATATATGTCCTAAGATTCAACAATTATTGGAAAAGGCAAAAAGAGCAGCGGGGGGTTGGTTCCCAACTTGGCATGGAGATGATGATTTTAACTTGTTTAGTGTCACAAATGGTATAGATACTTATAAAGTTAATCTACACACAAAAACTTGTGGTTGTCGTAAGTGGGATTTCACCGGTATTCCGTGTTGCCATGCTCTTGTTTGTATATGGCACAACAAAGCTGATCTAGAATCGTACGTTTCACCTTATTATAGGTATATTCCAATTCTTAACATGTTGGTTCTGCTGTTTTAAAATGATGTCACTGCTTGTTTTAACTTGCTGGTTATGCTGTTTTAAAATGCTGGTTCTGCTGTTTTAACATGATGGTTTTAACATGTTGTTTCAGTTTTTGCATATTGGTATTGGTTTAATATGCTGTTTCTGTTTTTGCATATTGGTATTGTTTTAACATGCTGTTTATGGTATTTGTTTAAATAGGAAAACAAACTTCTTGACATGTTACTCTTACATTATAATGCCATCAAATGGACCAAAACTTTGGCAAGCATCAAATGGATAGCCTATAAATCCCCTAATCATGAGAAGAGCACCGGGTAGACCAAAGAAAAAAGGAACAGGTCCAATGACGAGCCAAAAAGTTCTAACATACTACCAAGACGGTTTGGAACTGTGAAATGTAAAAACTGTAAGAAGCTTGGCCACAACACGAGGACATGCAAGGGTAAAAGTGCATCAGATAGAGAGATACCAAAAGGTGGAAATAACGTCAATAGAAAAAAGAAAACAAAGACAACAAGGGTTGGAGGAGATGAGGGAGAAACACCAACAATTTTATCTTAGGATTCACAAGCTCCACAAACTCAAGATTTACAAATCAATTGAAGGAATTAAACTTGTGAATTTTATTTTGGTTATTATGAATATGTAATGATACTTGGGAATTTTACTTTGTAATGCAGTACTCATTATGACTTGAATTTTATTTTGGTTATTATGAATATGTAGTGATACTTGGGAATTTTATTTTGTAATGCAGTACTTTTTGGACCTAAGTTCTGATGGAATGATGTACTTATTATTTTGTAATGCAATAGTATGTTGATGGAATGATGTACTGATTGTGACTTGAATTCTGATTATTTTGCAACTTAAATTCTGATTATTGTGACTTCAATTATGATTATTCTGATTATTTTGATAAACTGAATAGACAATGATACCAAATGGTACCAAACTGAATTACTGAATTACATCATTACAAAACTGAATTACATAATTAATCAAGAGTCAAATTGAATTACATCATTAATCATAATCCAATCATTACAAAACACCATTAATCAAACTGAATAGACAACTGAATTACAATAATACCAATTACATTACAATTTAAACCATAACCCAATCATTACAAAACACTGTTAATCATCATTACAAGACACCCTTAATTATCATTACAAAGCACCCTTGATCATCATTACAAAACACCCTTAATTATCATTACAAAACACCCTCAATCCAATCATTTTAATTACTTCAATATTACAATAACCAAAAGAACAATAATTAAGAGCCATGAAAGTGACAGAAAACCCCTCATGAGTTTAAACTTCAACTTCAGTTCATCATCATGATTTTTTGTCACATTGTCTTTCTTCTTGAATTCATCAATCCTTTTCATCAAAGACATAATAACTTCTTTTGCTCGTTCTGTCATTGGCTCATCAAACCAATCAAAAAAATTGCAAGATTTTTTACCCTGTAACTGAAACAACATAAAAAAAAAAAATTAATCTTCTTTCAATAAATTTTCATAATTTCGAAAAAATACAACAAAAAATAAAATCCAAAATTTTGACAAATAGTTACCTTATAAAATCCACAACCATGAAACCTTCGACCTAGATTTTCAGTCGTCCAAGAAGTACACAAAGGAGATTCAAGCCCACACAAACATTCTCTCCTTCTAATTCTCAAATGAGAATTGTTGCTTGTAATTGAATACGAATTAGAAGACAATATTTTCCCCAAAAAACACAACGAATAAAGGAAGAAGAAACGAACCAGATGACGAAGAACAAACAACAGAAGAAGAAACGAACCAAATGAAGAAGAACAAACAACAGAAGAACAAATGACGAACACGAATGACGAGCCCAGATGAAGAAGAACACGAACACAGTGAAGAAAAAGACGAACACAGTGAAGAAGAAGATGACCCAACTGACGAACCCAGATGAAAAGGATGACGAACACGGTGAAGAACAAAAACGAAGATGAAGAAGAGGATGAACGGAAGACGATGAAGAGGATGAAGAAGAATAACAGGACGAACGGAAGACGATAAAATTGGGGATGAATTGGAGCTGATTTTTTAGTTTTCAATTAAGGGTTGCCTGGATGAATTGGGGCTTATGGTATTTTAGGGTTGGCTGAATTTTACTTTTTATTTTTTACTTTTCTTTTAAAATTTATAACAATAATTATAATAATAGTTGAATTGGATTTTTTAATTTGAATTAATATAATAATCATTTTTAATCCACATATACATGTGTCACGTCAGCGTTTTTTTGACACGTCATTAAAAAAATGACAACTCATCATGATTTGGACTCAAAATCTGTTTGGGGACTAAAACTGGGGACAAACAAAATGGAGGGACTACTTTCGCTTTTCACCTAAAATAGGGGGACCAAAAGTGCAATTAAACCTAAATTATTTTCAACTTATTTCTATAAACTCTCTCTAGATAGTTTATGAAAGCAGTATTTAGATTACATGATAACATTTTGACTTTATTTTATCTTTTGTTGTATAAATAGTTTATACATAAACACTTACAAGATAAGCGCTTCATTAGTTTGTTTATCCAAATTGTTCAACAGGGCTTTTAAGGTAGAGAACATCACTTTTATTGGTTAAAAAAATTGTATTTTTGTCCCCTATAGAATCATGTTATACCAATCTCACAAATAGTGGTAGCTTCAAGCTTTGAAATGTTGAATAATTCTATGTTTAATTTCAACAAAACATTAAGATAAGGTCTAAAGAACTGTGCCTAAGGGATAATCGGAGACCACTTACCATGTTCTCTATTCATATAACTGCTGATATATGATGCGGTATAAATGTGGGCATATTAGACTTGATTTAATCTTAAAGTAAGAAAAACCTTATTATATTATGTAATGTTATCTATAAATAGAATTAATGTTAATTTCTTGGGACATTTTGCTCTTTGTAGTTGTAGTTAACATATGTATTTCATGCTAATTGCATCAATGATGATTAGGATCATGAATGATTTTTTTCCCTTTCTGAATTTCTTGATCTCACTTATTAATTCATTCAATCATGTCAATCATTCCAATATGACCAGGTTTATTTTCACTAAGAAGGAAAATTGACGACGCAGTTATTCGTGCTGAGATGTATGCATCAACAGCTTTGGAAATGGAAGAAGCAAGGTGGATTAAACAGGAAGAAATGGTACGCGATTCGGATATGTGGGATGACATTCTTGTCAAGTTGGCTAACAGTGCCAAAGTGGTTGATTCTCTAAAGGACATGAGATACAAGGTTTTGTTCTGTTCCCATCACTTTCAACTAACTTTCACAATATTATTTGTTTTTCTCTTTAATATAAAATTTGATTTGTTTGATGATAAACAAAACCAAGTGCAGCAATTACATCAGAGAAAGAAGAATACAAAATAATACTTCTCTGTATAAGATAACTATTGTTATGATATTTAGTTAGATAGTTGTCCTTTAGATCTCAAAGATATTCCTAGATTTGCAAATGGCTTCTTTCATTCAATCAGAATTACATTATATTCAGAGTATTCAAATAGCATATATAGCGGCTCTACAGCACTATAGCCTTGTGGAATTTTAACAAACTGCTATTTTTCTGCGATACACGATATAGTACATAGTGTTGTCCAATCGTAGCTATAGCAATGTGGCATTGTGGAATTTAAACAAACTGCTATTTTCAGTGATCTGCGATTCACAACACTGATTATATTACTTTTAGACGTTGTGAGCCCTCCTGTTGCCTTTGGTGAACCAAATTTATCTTTGAAGTGATAATGATTGATAGCTTAAGAAATTTCTATTGTACAAAATTTTTGAAGAAATTCACCATTAAAAGCATATTTATGAAAATAATGAAATAGAAACCAGTACCAAACATAGAAATTCAAAGGAAATAAACAAGCTTTATTGATGACACAATAGAATTACACAATGGGTTCCCAAGAAATACGAGAGTCTTGGGTCTCTCCCTTCCAAGAGTTTGAGAGTTTGGTCTCTCCTAACCAATATCCAAATAATTGCCTCTGACTTTTCCATCAGTTTTCCTATTTATACATTTTATAATAAACATAACTGCTGCCTAATTTAACAACAACAACAATAATACTAATAAGAGGTCTAACAGAATGTAATCCCTTGTTGTATGTCAAGCAGGTAGAGGAAGACAGCTGATCAAACAATTGGCTGAGATGAATGCTATTGATTATGGGCTCTATAAACAAAAATATGATGCATCTGTAGATGTGAGCAACATTCTGGATCAGTATGAGATATCCAAGCTTCTTAAGAGGCCATTTGATATGGCTGGAGCATGTTTGGTTATAAAAGCTGGACCTAGTGGCATCTGTCCAGAGGTTCTATATATAAATTTTTAACTTAATTACAAACAATTTTGTTTGAGATGTAACTTGTGAATTAGGTTGGTGTATGATAGATTTTGTTATTATATTATGTGAAATCTCCACCTTGATAATGATGCATGCTAATTTTTTTTTTTTCAAGTTAGCTATTGTTTAAAAGTTTATTCGAATATTGTTTGATGTTTGATAGGCACATACACAGCAACAAATTCCTTTTTCCCATTGGGCAGGGTTGGTTTCATGGTTCAAACATTGCCTCAACATCTTATCATATATCATGGGCTTATTTGGTTTGACTTTTTTGAGCTTATCTATTGACATAGTATTTATGAGAATGTTTGGTAAAACTTGTGGAAACAAGCTTATCATATGTCCATGAGGGATTTTGTCCCCTCACATTATCCCCTTTTCTTATTTTGCATTATCCAAATTGTTTTTCCTAATTTTTGATGATGTGGCACGATAGAGTGCACTTTTTAATGACTTGGCATGATATGATGGAAATTATTTTATTTAAGTTAATTTTTTACAAAAATGAATTATTTTAATTAAACAAAACAAAATTATATTCACTTAATTAAAAAAAAAAATTAAAATCCTTAATATAAATCTTGGTCCATTTTTCCTTATTTTTGAGACTTCTACATATTCTTGAACTACTTCTGCCGCTACACTATTGTCATTCACTAATTTTTTATTTCCAACTCCATTCAAGATTAGAAAAAGACAACTTTGAAGCTCCGTTAAAAGGAGATTCAAGAAAAACGCAAGAAGATTTCGACGCAGGTACCTAGAAATCAATTAAAAGCACAACGATTTGAGGAGGAAATTTTGAGAGAGCTTAGATTCTGACAGGAATGAAAAGACAGATGAGGGAGAGAAAATCATGTACGTGATATAGTAGTGATTCTAATTCAGACTTATGTTTAGGTTTTGATTCATAGAATGACGAGTTCGAACGGTTTGGTTTGAATTCGAAGTATTTGGACTTTGAGAGCAATGAAGGAAGAATGAAAGGAGATGAAGAGGAAAGAGAAGAAAAGGAGGAAGAAGAAGACATGTAAGCAAAAAATGCATACCTTTTGCATTCAATAAGAATTCGATCTTATTTCTTGTGTCATGACCAAATCAACTAACACTCAAGCAAAATGTCCCAATGTTTTTTTATTTGGTTGTTTCATCAACAGATAAATGGGTGCCTATACTTCAAGCGATTGAGAAGATGATTTTTGGTTTGTAATATTCCATAAGATAGATTATAGATACAAAGCCAACAATGGACATTTGTATTTCTTACTAAATGTGGATTGAAATCTTTCGTCCAAAAGAAAATGCAAAGAATACCTAGTTTCAAATTCTAAGCTCCAATTGTTCAAACACTTTACAAATTGCAGCTAGAAGCGAAGGAGAATTCATAAAATCCTTTTTTGAGAGGAACAACTTGCAATGAATCATTTAGTATTCATATTTTCAAAAGTTTTTCATTTAAAACCGACAATGTAATCAATGTATCACCCTTAGAAAAACCTAATTGATATTCATCTTCTAGAATTCTGCATGATTTGATATTTCTTATTGGCTCAATTGCAGTTTTAGTCTATCTATTTTTACCGATTTATGAAATCGGTCCCCTATTTTAAAATATGTCAGTTTTGGTCTTTCATTCTAATTTTTTAACAAAAAAAATAGCGATATGACATGCTTTAAATAATGTGAAATGATACAATGATGTAGAATGATTAAGGTTTAAATATGTCTTTGATCGTTACAAATATACCACTTTTTGATTTTAGTCCCTCTAAGTTTTATTATTTGAATTTAGTCCCCGTAAATCAAAGACAATCGGTTTTGGTCCCAAAAAAAAGAGCTGATAAATCGTCATGACACGTGAGCCTATAAATACACACAACAGATCATCTTTTATGATATATTAAAAATTAAAATATTTTATAGGCTAAATACCACCCGTGGTCCCTTAGCTTAATTTCAATAAACGATTTAGTCCTTTGTCTTCTTTTTTTTTCTCGATTTAGTCCTTTATGTTTTTAAATAATTTCAGTGTTACCCTTCAAGTGGGGTTGCGTTAAGAAAAAGTTAAAAAATCCCTTCTCCGTTTTCAGAAAAAGTTACCCTTTATGTTTTGGAAATACACTACGCGAAAAAACGCTTTTTACAGCGCTTTTTTTAAGTCATTTACAGCGCTTTTGTTAAAAAAAAAAGCGATGTAGTTACCGGCGCTGTAAAAGGATATAACAGCGCTTGTTTTTTAAAAAAAACGCTGTAAAAAATGTGGATATATTGCGCGCTTGTTATACGCCTTTTACAGCGCTTTCTACAAAAGCGCTGTAAATTCATATAACAATAGATGCAGTATTATGACCCTTTTACAGCGCTTCGTCAAAAAAGCGCTGTAAAAGGTGCACTTATATAGATGCATTGTTATGCACCTATTACAGCACTTTTTCACAAAAGCGCTGTAAAAGGTGCACTTATCCAGATGCATTGTTATGCACCTACTACAGCGCTTTCCCAAGAAGCGATGTAGTAGGTGCACTCAATAGATGCATTATTATGCACTATTTTGCACCTTTTACAGCGCTTCTTCAAAAAAGCGCTGTAAAAGGTGCATAACAATGCACCTATTACAGCGCTTTTTTGAGAAAGCGCTGTAAAAGCTGTTTTTTTTTTTTTAGTTTTATTAAATAATATGCTGTAAATTTTAGAAGCGCTTTTTTGGAAAGCGCTTTTTTTAAAAGCGCTGTCTTTTAATCGAGAATGAGTTCACAATTTTTATTCCAAAATCATTTTCATCTAGAATCATTTCACAATCAGTCAGTAGTACACAACAACAACAAAACAGCACTACAAAACACACAAGAATGAATACACAACAACAACAGATTCACTATGTTTTAAAATGCACAAATATTCACACACAATCAGTTCATAATTACATGTTCACAACAGCACATAACTACATATTCACACAACTACCTATTCATATAACTATCAGATATTATATTCACAAACAGCACACCATATCCCTTGTAGCTTGCCATTTCCCAGCAAATCAAATAATATTCATTTCAAGTACATACTGACACCAGTCTTCCTTCATCTCTGTTAGTTCTTTTTCAGAATACGTTGGACTGATATTGTCAAAGTACTGATATAAAAATTGAACATAAATAAGTTAGAATCAAATATAAACATAGTTTATATATGAAAATCAAATAATTAAAATATCGTACCGTTTCTGGGATTATAATTTGATTTTTATCAACAATCTCCTTCATGAATCGCAATACATAGTACCCACAATCGATGTTGTTAGTTTGACGAGGGCACTATAAAATAAAACATATAAGTCAATAATTATTTAATTGTGTATTGATTGTAAGTGAAATTTAAAAGCATATATTTCAAACCTTTATTGGAATCCATGTGATGTTATTTGACTTTAGCTTCGACACTGTCGCACCTCTTTGAGCTCGAAAAACTTGTAATGCACTATCGAATAAATAAATGTGATTATAAATAAATGTGATCTTAATATATATATATATATATATATATGCAAAAAATAAATGAATATTACTTACGTGTTGAACAAAGTCTTTAACTCGGGGCGATTGTTGTAATGGCCGTGCAAGGGATCTAGGTAGTATATAACTTCAGAGGTCGCATTGATTGCAATTAGCACCCAATGTGCCCTACAACAACAAAAATTTAGTTTACACAACTAATAAATTAAGATCTCATAAATTAAAAAAGATATAAATATAGAATATATAATTACGTACGCTGAATTATATGGTGCAAGGAATAACTTATCCTTCTCTTTATTTCCTAATAGTATATCTAAAATGTATTTATTTACATTCGCTGGATCGTGTTTAAGCATCGAAATCTTATGCGGAGACAAGAATGAAAATCTATTCGACAATCTGCGCGCGCACACGAACTTCTCATACAAAAACCTTCAATAAAAATTTCAAATTAGATTAATTACCAATAAATTAAATTAATTACAAATAAATGCGATGAAAAGTAATTTTTACCTCATGTAAATGCTCATAACAGTAGCACTCAGCTCCTTATGGTCGAGAATTTCGTATATGTGCTCTTTTTCAAAATATTCCTCATACGCGTCTCCGAATAGATCTTTATTCATGCTTATTATTCGTGAATCGTCGCTGCCCATATTTTTTTTTGCCTGTATGTCAAGAGACGACCCGTATGGAGCAAGTCGTGGCTGACTTATTTTAGGAGTAGGAGCAGCAACTGATTTTACACGATCCAGTTTTTTAGCAGTAACAATTTTGGCCGCTTTATTACCCTCCAGCTTTTGCAGTTTGCCAGTTTTATTACCCTCCAATTTTTGAGGTTTGCCGGCTTTATTTTTGCCACAAACATTCAATCGTGGTGCTGCAGCTGGCTTGCTGGCTTGTTGTGCGGGTGGTTTATTAGATTCAATCTGAAAAAATGAGGTTAATCAAATTGTTAGTTTATTGAATCAGAAAAAATGACAAACCTTACAGAATAAGTTACAAACCTTTTCGGGCGATGTGACTGTTTCATTTCTGGGAATCTTCTTATCATTCCCTTTATTAGACTTTGTTTGAATCTAAATAAATGTGAAATTAAAGTTAAGATTGGAAAAAATTCAGCAATTAAATATAATCAATTAAACATACATTTCAATTAATTAAACATACCTTGTCAATGGAGACAACATGTTTGGGCCATGCCATGTAGCTGCCATTTGCTTCGCCCAAATAATTCAAATCTGCATCGTTGTCTGGTACAGGCAACGGTGCATTTGGTTCCAAAGCAATAACTAGCGATACTTTGACATGGCCCGCAGGAATTGGTGTGTTGTGCAATACTTCGCCCGGAGCATTGCACAATGTTCCCTTTCCGACCTTCCGATGAGTAGGGGAGGATAAGTATAGAAAGCATGGAGTGACCCCCTAAAATCAATGGTTAATTAATACATAAGTATATGTGAAACAAGCAACTTTAATGAATTTCTTATTTTATTAAGTAATTAATTACCTCAGGAAGACTGTTGAGACCAACGTTGCAACTTGCGTTTTCACTCTCAATGTGAATTTCACGTTGGGGCTGGTCCACAAGTTGCTTGTCTTTATTTGTCTTCACCAAGAGGGCCACTTGATCCGTTAATACTTTAATCTTCTCTAATACTTCCTCGTTAGATGGATTTTGGCGCTTCTCTTGTGAAAAATAACTTCTAGGAGTTACGCCAAATCCTTTCCCCCTCACACGGCTGGAATATTCAGGAACATTAAACACTTTACCCAATATGTCCCTGCAACTTGCCTTGTTGTCCTCTTGATTTTTCGATTCAAGATTCACCTAAAATACACATAGGATTAAAAAGATAAGTTCAAAAACATTTTAAAATACAATATTAAAAAATATTAAAGTGATAAATATACTTACACAAAGTTCTATTACTTTTTGTACATTTTCGTTATCAACCACTCCGTCTTTATTTACATGAGCTTCCTTCCACAATATATGACGACCCAACGGTTGATCGGATTGGGTGTCTTGTAGCTATTATCGTTTAAATCATAAACAAAATATTAGTTAGATAGTATAGTTTATAATACTAGTAAAAATTTTAAAAACGCTATGAATATGAATAATAAAAAACAAATGCTAATAAATTAATCAGTTACAACAAATGCAGGGTCGGAACGTTTTGATACGAATGCGCTCCATTTCTCATTTGATATATAATGTTTATATATTTTTGGAACTTCCGCATTCGTATTTCCTTCATGGTCTTTTAAATAACAATTAGAGAGGTGAGATCTAAAGCCCCGGTGTATTTTCCCGGCAACTCTGAGCACATAGCTCTTTCTCACCTCATCAAGAACAAAAGCTGACTGCAAGCCAAATAAATATGTAGTTTGAGTAAAATACTTCAAAGCAGTATATTGTAAAATTTATAAATAATAGGGTGGAGTAAAAAAATTACCTGTATATCAGCCCACAATACATCTTTGGCATCCTTCAATGCCTTATCTCTCCAATCATCTATTGTGATTGGTATATTTTGACGAACAACAGCTCTAATATAACTAACAAACATTGAACTGTTGGGGTCAATTGGTTGACCACTCTCATTCCATCCAACCTAATAAACTAATATAGTAAGTAACTCAATATATTAACAGCAAACAAGGTATAATATATTAACAGCAAACAACAGATACCGAAAACAACAAAGTATACCTCAAATTTTTGCCCAGTACTTCTTGCTTTTATAACATTTTGCATTATTGTTGCACCACGTTTGACTTCATTTTCGTAAGTCTTAGTGTTGCCAACTACTTTATTTTGACAATCTAACCCCTTGTTGGTATATGCAGTTCAGTTCAACATCAACATATATGCATTTCAGTTCAGCACATCAACATGTAGTTCAGTTCAGTCTAAGTACGTAGCAACAAAAAGTTAACATGCATTTTAGTGAAACCAAAAACTAATAACTACAATACCTGAAATAGTCCTTGTAAAATGCTTAGGGTTACGGGTTCACAGACGAACGACGCAGAAGACGATGAAAACGAGGACGAACGGTTACGAACGATGGTAGGGTTACGGGGTTCGCAAACAAAAACGAGGATGAAAACGGGATTACTTGAGGATTATGATGTTTACGTACGATCGTAGGTCTAGGATGAGAGTAAGTAATGAGGAAGAAACAAGGAAAACTGAAACTCTCGTAGGGTTTGCAAGGAGAAAGAGAACGCGCAGAGGAAACTGAAAAATTTACGTAATGAACATGAAACTGAAGAGGTTTACTATTATATATATGACCCTATTACAGCGCTTTTTTGAACAAGCGCTGTAATAGGTCTCATCATTTTATTTTTAAAAGCCTATTACAGCGCTTTTTCATAAGCCTTTTAAACCGCTTGTCAAAAAGCGCTGTAAAAGACCTCCTTATTTTTATTTTTTTAAAAGCCTTTTACAGCGCTTCTACAGAAAGCGCTTTAAAATGCCTCATTGTTTTATTATATGCAAACGCTTTAAAAGACCCTTTTACAGCGCTTATGTGGAAAGCCCTGTAAAAGACCTTCCTATTTTATTTTTTAACCCTATTACAGCGCTTTTTTAGAAAAGCGCTATAATAGGGTTCTATATATTAAATGACTCTTTGTTTTACCATGTCCAAAGGTTGTGTTTTACAGCGCTTATGTGGAAAGCGCTGTAAAAGACCTTCCTATTTTATTTTTTAACCCTATTACAGCGCTTTTTTAGAAAAGCGCTCTAATAGGGTTCTATATATGAAATGACTCTTTGTTTTACCATGTCCAAAGGTTGTGTTTTACAGCGCTTATGGGGAAAGCGCTGTAAAAGACCTTCCTATTTTATTTTTTAACCCTATTACAGTGCTTTTTTAGAAAAGCGCTCTAATAGGATTCTATATATGAAATGACTCTTTGTTTTACCATGTCCAAAGGCTGTGTTTTACAGCGCTTATGTGGAAAGCGCTGTAAAAGACCTTCCTATTTTATTTTTTAACCATATTACAGCGCTTTTTTACAAAAGCGCTCTAATAGGGTTCTATATATGAAATGACTCTTTGTTTTATCATGTCCAATGACTCTTTGTTTTACAGCGCTTAACTCGTGAGCCCTTTTACAGCCCTGTAATAATTTATTTTCTTCCAAATTAGTTAAATTATTTTTACATAAGCCCTGTAATAATTTATTTTCTTCCAAAATAGTTAAATTATTTTTTCTTCCAAATTGTGTTTAACTGATCAAGTCAAGTTCAAGCTAAATTACATGTATAACTTGAACATAAATTGTTTTTAAGTTCAAGCTAATTAGTTAAACTGTTTGAACTTGAACTGATCAGGTCAAGTTCAAATAGTTCAAGCTAAATTACCTGATCAGGTCAAGTTGAGTATACAATTACATACAGTATAAGCATAAATACCAAAATGCTAAATATATGGCAGATCAAACAATTAAATTACACATGAATCAGTTCAGATTACATGGATTATACTATTAAACACATTAAGATGCCCTTCTTCTTTTCTTGGTGGGATTCACATTTGTTTGTCCATTAATGATACGAAACGATGGATTAATCCAAATTCCCTCATCATGATCATCTCTAAGATATAAACCATCATCATTTGAACCAAGTTCATGTGGTTGTGATGTTGCAAAGAAAAGATCATTACCAACATCTTCATCATTATTGTTATCATCACTTATTTTATTGGTCGATAGGACAACGGACCATTTATCATCCGCATGATCAATGACATAAAACACTTGTTGAGCTTGCGACGCTAAAATAAAAGGCTCATCTTTGTATCCCACCCTATTAAAATTGACAAGCAAGAACTCTGACTCATCAATCTGAACGCCATTATTATTATCGACCCACTTGCAACCAAATATGGGAACACGAAACATTGTGTAGTCTAGCTCCCATATGCGCTCGATAACCCCAAAATATGATAGATTTGCATATATTGGGTTCTTGTCTTTTGCACTTGAGATATGCATCGCTTGAGCTACGAGAGTGACTCCGCTATTTTGCATAGTTGTTTGATCATCTTGTTCTTTGGTATAAAATGTGTAGCCGTTAATTACATAACCGGTGTAAGAAAAGACATGTAAACTCGGACCATTTGCTAGCCACCTCAATCTCTGTGAAATTGATCCTGGGTCTACATCAAACTTTGACTTTATGTGATTTTTAACCAGGTTATGAAACTTCGATTGTGCTCTCGAGTTATCCAATTTTGATTCCTATTCATGTTCAAAATAGATAATTAATCCATGTGTATTGTAACATACGGCTGAACCTCATCATCATTGTGCAAAACATACAATTGTGCCTGCTCCCATTCTGTCCTTGATATAGTCATTATTCTCTTTCCAATTATCCCTTCTCCTGATAATCTTCCCGAATGACGAGACATGGGAAGCCCTATGGATTCAACATTTGACAGATATTCAGTACAAAATTCAGCAGCTTCTTCAACAATGTACCGTTCAGCAATACAACCTTTTGGTCGAATTCTACTTTTTACGTACCCTTTTAATATTTTCATATATCGTTCTATCGGGTACATCCATCTCATATAAGCTGGCCCACAAAGTTGTGTCTCCTTAACAAGATGAACAGTAAGGTGAACCATTATATCAAAAAACGAGGGCGGGAAGTACATTTCAAGCTCACACAAAGTAACAACAATTTCCCTCTGCAATCTCGGTAATTTCTGAGGATCGATCACTTTACTACAAATTTCCCTGAAGAAGAAACATAATTTAGTTATGGTTCGGCGAACTTTTTCAGGTAAAATTGAACGTATACCTATTGTTAGCAAATGCTCCATTAGAATATGAGCATCATGGGTCTTCAAACCTTTTAACTTGAGGTCTTTCATACAAACTAAAGTTTTAATGTTTGAAGAGTATCCTTCTAGAACTTTAACTTCCTGTAGAAATTTACACAAAACAATTTTTTTCTTTCTAGATAGAGTATGAGCGGTAGGAGGTAGATATGTGCAATTTCCTTTCTTTACGGGACCCAATTCATTTCTTATTCCCATATCGACCAAGTCCAATCTTGCATTGATGCCATCCTTAGACTTTCCTGGTACATTGAGTAACGTACCAATAACACTGTCAAATACATTTTTCTCAATATGCATCACATCGAGAAAATGTCTTACATACAATGACTTCCAATATGGCAATTCAAAGAAAATTGACTTTTTCTTCCACCCAGTTTTGACCAGCTCTCCCGCAAAAGGTTTGCCAAATTTATTGGTCAAACCTTGTACCTTCTCAAGTATTTGATATCCAGTCGATGCTACAGGAGCTCTATCTTCCTCTGATTTTCCATTGAATGCATTTCTCCACCCACGATACTGATGACTATAAGGTAAAAATCTACGATGTCCAAGAAATACATTCTTCTTACAATGTTTCAACCGCATCCAATTTGTACTCTCTTCACATATAGGACACGCACACTGACCTTTAATGCTATATCATGATAAATTACCATATGCTGGGAAATCATTAATTGTGCCGAACAACATAGCCCTCAAATTGAAACATTATTTCTTATACCCGTCATAGACTTCTACACCTGTCTCCCACATAATTTTTAAATCTTCAATTAAAGGAGCCAAGTATACGTCGATATCATTCCCCGGTTGTTTGGGTCCAGAAATTAACAGAGACAACATCATAAACTTACGCTTCATACATAACCATGGAGGTAGATTATAAATCAACAAAATCACAGGCCACGTGCTGTGTGAGATGCTTTGAAGACCATGTGGATTCATTCCATCAGTAGAAAGTGCAAGGCGTAGATTTCTCGACTCTATCCCGAATTCAGGATACTCGTGATCAATTTTTGCCCATTACGGAGAATCTGCAGGGTGTCGAAACTTTCCATCTCTAATTCTTTCATCTGCATGCCATGTCAAGTGTTTTGAATCTTCTTCACTGCGATACATGCGCCTAAATCTTGGTATTATAGGAAAATACCACACGACTTTTGCTGGAGTAGATTCTTTCTTCTTATATCGAGATACATTGCATTTCGGACACGCCTTTAGTAATTCATATTCATTTCGAAATAAAATGCAATCATTATGACACGCGTGAATCCTTTCATAACTCATACCAATAGAGCACAAAATTTGTTTAGCCTCATAGGTTCTATTGGGAAGTTCATTATCATCTGGCAACATATCTTTTAAGAGGGTTAGTAATTCTATGAAGCTTTTATCAGACCATCCATTACTCGCTTTTAAGTTGTACAACTTTAGTATCGCCGAAAGTCTTGTGAATTTAGTACAACCATTATATAATGGTTTCTTTGCATCACTCAACAAGCTCTCAAACATTTTAGGACAATCACAAAGATCTTTTTCAACTGCTTTTGCAATCTCCTCAACTCGGTCCGGCTCATATGTATCTGTGTCGAAATCAGTTGAAACATATGTATATGTGCGAGTATTATCATTGATTTTCTCACCATGTCTTA
The DNA here is from genome assembly GCA_037974735.1 of Cicer chorassanicum. Lineage (NCBI taxonomy): Eukaryota > Viridiplantae > Streptophyta > Magnoliopsida > Fabales > Fabaceae > Cicer > Cicer chorassanicum. The sequence continues at coordinate 29,837,226 of JBBPBP010000001.1, forward strand.
TCCAACATGTATAGCTTTGATCAATTCCATACCATACTAAATGTCCTTCCAATTCAACTGCTCTAATGCGTTTTCCAAAACAACATTTTAAACAAGGAAAAACGACTCTATTTGGATCTTTTGCATTCATCACTGCAAACTCAATAAACTCCTTCACTCCATTTTCATACTCTTTTGTCAATCGATTGACAGACATCCATTTCCGGTCCATTTATATGACCTATATATATAAATTCAGTTACACAATAAGCATGATTTCAAGTCTGATATATTATGACCTATATATATATTGATAATACACATATAAATAAAATTTATCAAAAACCCTATTATATCATGTAACAATTTATATCAGTAAGCATGATTTCAATTCTGATATATTATGACCTATATCAGTCTGATATATTATAAATAAAATTTATCAGTAACAAATTATATCAGTAACAATAAACATTATTTCAAGTTTGATATATTATGACCTATATATATATCTAATATCATGTAACAATTTATCAGTTTGAATTAGTGACAACAACAAATAAATAAAATAAAGTACCTGAGACAACGTTGATGATCAATTTGTTTTAAAGGAGGAAGAAGTAAATCAATTTGTAGATAGGCGCACACGAGGGTTCACAGGGGAGGGGAGATGAGAGTTCGTAGGATTTGGACAACGTATTAAATTTGTTTTTATATACTTAAAGTGAATGTTTTTTATTTGAAATGAATGATTTTACAGCGCTTGTTAAAAAAGCGCTCTAATAGATCCTATAAAAATATGAATGGGCAAGCCTATTACAGTGCTTGTATCAAAAGCGCTGTAATAGGTCAACCAATGACACAAAGCGCAAGGCTTTTACAGCGCTTTTGTTTAAAGCGCTCACAAAGCGCTGTAAAAGGCTATGCAATAGCGCTTGATTTACAGCGCTTTCTGAAGAAGCGCTGTAAAAGGCTATGTGGTAGCGCTTTCTGACCCTATATGACCCTACAACAGCGCTTTTTTTACAGCGCTTGTAAAAAAAGCGCTGTTGTAGCCTCCGTTATTTTTAAAAATTTATATTACAGCGCTTGTATTTAATAAGCGCTGTAAAAGACGCGCTATAAAATGTCATTTTTGGCGTAGTGATATTTTAGAAAAATGTTCAAAGTTTGTTCTAAGTTTGGTATTAGAATTGATTTGTTAAAACTGAAGCTATGAGGTATTTATACTCCATAAATATCACTTCAGATTAGTGGCAATCGTTCCTAGAGGTTTGATGAACATATGCAATGTTCCAGAGGAGGGATTTTTTACCTTTTTCTTAAAGGAATCTCACTTAAAGGGTAACGCTGAAATTATTTAAGAACATAAAGGACCAAATCGGGAAAAAAAAAAAAGATAAATGACTAAATCGTTAGCCGAAATTAAGTTAAGGGACCACAAGTGGTATTTAGCCTATTTTATATTATTAATTAATAAATTTATTTATTGATCATTTAATAATTAGTGTTATTTTCTAAAGAAAATATGAATAGAAATTAAAAGAGGGGTTTAAGGGTTTTTGGAAAACTCGTCATTCTCTAAATGTTGATTTGGCATTAGGGACCAAAGTCAATCGTCTCTGATTTTACAGGGACTAAATCCAAAAAAAAAAATTAGAGGAACTAAAATAAATAAATGACATATTTGCCAGGATCAAATACATATTTAAACCAATGATTAATATCTATAAAATTACAATAAGAAATGGCATTAACAACTTTGGAAAATTTTCATTTTTGAAATATAATTAATGACATATGAATAATTAATCCGTCTAAATATTTTTATATCATTAAACCGTATGTTATATAATTTAAATTAGTTAAAATTGTCATTTTTTAGTTCAAAATTTTGAAGGAGGGACCAAAATTGTCAACTTTTAAAATAGAGACTCGATCTATGAATCGGTAAAAATAAATGGACCAAAACTAGTATAAAATCTTTCGGCTAAATAGCACATGCGGTCCCTTAACTTAATTTCAGTTAACGTTTTAGTCTTTTATCTTTTCTTCCTTCCTGATTTGGTCCTTTATTTTAATTTTTAAGTGATAATTTTGATCTTTTATGTTTTAAAATATCAACAATGTTATCATTTTTTTTACAAAAATTCATCAAAATTTTCAAACAAAACCCATAAAATTAATTATCATCTTCAATATAATGCAAATTTCATCAAATTCATAACTTAAATCTTTAAATAAACTCATATTTTCATTCTTTATTTGATGAATTTGATGTTGTTGGAGATGAAAATATGAGTTTATTTGAATATTTGAGTTCTGCATTTGATGAAATTTGTATTATATTGAAGATGATTATTAATTTTATTGGTTTTGTTTGAAAATTTTGATGAATTTTTTGAATTTTTGTAAAAAAAAAATAATATTGTTGACATTTTAAAACATAAAAGATCAAATAGTCACTTAAAATTAAGATAAAAGATCAAATCGAGAAAAAAAAATAAAGGAGTAAATCGTTAACTAAAATTAAGTTATGGGACTGTGGTGTTATTTAGCCAAATCTTTTTTTATAAATAAGTGTTTCTTGAGAAATTTATTTAAACCAGCTCTTAGATAAAGCACCTTGAATGCCATCATGTGCTATAACATTAATTAATCCCTTCGGGTCAAGTGTTATGTACACTTCATAGAAAAATTATTGAGTGTGCTAATTTGTATGAAAAAATTAGCTTCAATGACTAAAATACTCTTGTTAATAAAATAAAGTAGTTAGGGGAATTGATAAATAGGCCTATAGTCCAGTTTGGATAAACAATTTTTATAAGCATTTATGGTAAACTATCAAATATAATACATGTATATAAAGATAAGAAACAATTAAATATATCTAAAAATGTAACTTCCGATCTTTTAAAATAAGAAACAATGGTACGTCAATATTGAGTTTAACACTTTTTTTTTTCTTCTTTGAATCGACTAAATAATATATAATAATAGAAATTTAAAATATAAGATGTACTGAAAATTTAAGAATACAAGACAGTAGTGTCAAAAACGAATCACAAATACAAATTCCTCCCAAACAGATTAAGAGGTCACCACACAACAAAAATGATATGAGAAAAAACCCCATAGAGCTTTGGGACTGTAAACACCAAGAATGTGAACAAGCGTCTTAAAATGAGCTTTTTCATAGCATTTCCTTAGAAAACTTGTATAGAAGTTTTTTTTTTTAAAGAATTTATGGTTTAAATATATTTTTAGTCTTTCTATTTTGTCAAAAATGAATTTTTTTAGTTTTTTTATTTTTAAGATCAATGTTTTGGTCTGCTATCAACAAATTCTAAAGATTTTTTGATTCTCCACTATTTTTTATTATGACACTTTCTATTTTTAAAAATAAAATGAATAATGTTTTATAAAATAAATTTAAATTAAATATGATAAATTTAATATATAAATAAAATAAATACTAAAAATATGATAAATTTAAATAATAAACTCAATATTAAAATA
>JBBPBP010000001.1:29840971-29857603 GCA_037974735.1 Cicer chorassanicum
TATTTAATATATAAATAAAATTAATAATAAAAATAATAACATGAAAACTATTTTATCTAACTCATAGTTATATAGATGTTATGTCATTTAAAAATAGTTGAAGACAAAAAAGTCCCAAGAATTAGTTAGTAGAAGGAGTAATAAAAATAGATTTTAAAATTAAAGAGACTAAAAATTTATTTTACACAAAATAGAGAGATAAAAAATATATTTAAATTATTTATGTTAGATTAGACACTACTCTGAAAATAGTTAAAAATAAATTTGGTTATTATTTTAGATTTGACACTACTAAAAAAGAAAATAGCTAAAAATGAATTTGGTTATGGGGAAACCGAACCGAACCAGCTATAGAAATCAGCTTCATTTTCCTTACATTTTCAATCACACAATCGCTTAAGGAAAGAACTGACTCCATAAAGATAAAAAAGAGCAACATAAAAGGTGCAGTAGGTGATTTGCGGGGCATAGTATAGGAGATGATAATTAAATTGATTGAATCAATTAAACCAAAATTTTTTATTCAATATTTCATTTGTTTCTTAAAACATTGGTTTAACATAAAACAACACATAAGATATACAAGTAGTGTATCATACACATTATTAGTTGCAAAATACTAATCAACTTCATTATAAGCTTCTTAGATATAAATATTTAATTTGTCTGTGTAAGTTCGCAGTTTTCTTATTTTTATCTTTATAAGTATTTTTTCTTCAATTTAAACCCTTCCATTTAGTTTTACAATCATCATTTTCATTTGTTGCTGTTAAAAATAATTTGTGTGGCAAGTGACTTGGCATAAAAATAAATTAATTGTTGGGTGGGATCACTCCCAAGTGGAACCCACCAAGTTTATTAATATTATTATTATTATTATAATTATTATTATTATTATTATTATTATTATTATTAAAATAAAAGAAAAAGAAAAAAAAAAGGAATATATGGTTTATTGGGCTTGACCCATGTAAAGGAAAACAAAAGGAAGGAACGGGATCTCAAATCCCTAAGGGCAAAGGCTAACGCAAAGGCAAACAACAGTAACCGCACGCACGCACAGCAACCAGAGAAAAGGAAAGGAATTCAGTTCCGGTGGTGGTAATAGTTTTACTTTCTCTGAGAGTTATTTTGATATATCCACTTTAGTGGAAGGTTATTATAAGGCTATTGTTGTTGATTGATATTCCCTATTGTTATTAGGAAAGTTGATTGATATTCCCTATTGTTATTAGGAAGACTCTGGTGTACCCATTAATTATTATAGTGGAAGTTTTTACTGGATTAGTTCCCGTGGTTTTTATTCTCTCAATTTGAGGGAAGTTTTCCACGTTAAAAAATTGTGTTTGTCTCATTTAATTTTTTGCCAATTATTACTTTCTGTTTGGCCATTTATCTGCACAGGTGGGGGAAAAATATTCTGCATTATTGAGATAGTTATTTATAATTATCTCTGGTTTTTCCCAACAAAGTGGTATCTAGAGCTTGGTTGATTTGATTTGTGCATTTAAATGGAAGAGGAAAATAAATGTCCGAATATGATTAAGCTCAATTCTTCTAATTATACACCTTGGAAGACTCTCATGGAAGACATGTTATACAGTAAAGATCTGTATGATCCTATTGAGGGTGACACTGCTAAACCCACAGATAAATCTGATGCCGATTGGAAGAAGATGAATAGAAAGGCAGTGGCGTTGATTAGACAATGGTTAGATATGAGTGTATATCCACATGTTGAAACTGAAATAGATGCTAACAAGATGTGGGAAAAATTAAAAGAGTTGTATGAACGAAAGAATGTGCAAAATAAAGCATTCTTCATTCGGAAGCTGGTGAATATGAAATACAAAGATGGGGATTCAATGGCAGAACATATGAGTATTTTTCATAATACGGTGAATTAGTTGACAACCGCTGAAATTAAATTAGATGATGAGTTGCAAGCATTGTTATTGTTGAGTTCCTTGCCTGATAATTGGGAAGTCCTTGTTGTGACATTGACCAATTCAGCTCCAAGTGGAAAGCTAAAAATGTCAACAGTTAAAGAGAGTTTGTTGAATGAAGAAGCTCGAAGAAAGGAACGTGGTTTGATTGGTTCTTCCTCAAAGTCAGAAGCACTAGTTACAGAGTCACGGGAGAGAAGTCAATCTAGAAACTTCCATAGAGGCGACAACTCTGAAAGTCGTAGCAAGTCAAGAAGCAAGTCGAGGACTAGAAAAGAAGTGATATGCTATCATTGTGGCAAAGCAGGTCACATAAAAAGAAATTGCATGTTCCTTAAGAAAGATCAATCAAGGGAAAGAGATGAAGACAAAGAGAAGAAAAATGATAAAGATACAACAGCAGTTGCATCTGTTAGTAATGTCTACATTGTTTGTGATAATAATTCCATAAACCTTGCATGTCAGGATTCAACTTGGATTATTGATTCGGGTGACTCATATCATGTTACTCCTAGGCGTGATTTCTTCTCATCTTACAGTGTTGGTGATTTTGGCATGGTAAAAATGGGAGATGAAGGAGTATGTAAAATTATTGGTATGGGAGATGTTTGGGTTGAAACTGGGATTGGTTGCAAGCTTCAGTTGAAGAATGTTAGACATGTTCCTGATATTCGTCTCAATTTGATTTCAGTGAAAGGCTTGGATATTGAGGGTTATCACACTTACTTTGGTGGTGGTGGTATATGTAAAATCACCAAAGGGTCCCTAGTGGTTGCAAAGGATCAAAGTTCCACTTCTCTTTATAGGATGCCTACGAAGCTATGCAATGAAGAAGTGAATGCAATTGAAGACGCCTCTTCTGATTTATGGCGTATGCGCCTTGGTCACTTGAGTGAGAAAGGACTCAATATACTTGTGAAGAAAAAATTTCTTCCTGTGAAAGGTACGTCTCTAAAAACTTGCACTCATTGTTTTCCTGGAAAACAACATAGAGTTTCCTTTCATAATACTGGTCCTCATATGAGGCAAAATATTCTTGATTTAGTTCATACTGATGTTTGTATGATGGATAGTAAATCTCTTGGTAGTGCATCGTATTTTGTTACTTTTATTGACGACCACTCTAGAAAAGTGTGGGCATTTCCTTTGAAATCTAAAGACCAGGTACTTGGAGTCTTCAAGCATTTTCATGCAAGTGTTGAAAGAGAAAAGGGAAGAAAATTGAAATGTGTTCGGTCAGATAACGGTGGTGAATACAGAGGTCCGTTTGAAGAGTATTGTAGAGAACATGGAATCAGGTTTGAGAAAACAGTTCCAAAGACACCTCAGCATAATGGTGTTGTAGAGAGAATAGATCGTACTATTAATGACAGAATCAGATGTATCCTCTCTCATGCAAAATTATCGAAATCCTTTTGGGGTGAAGCAATGAAAACTGCAGTGGATTTGATCAATCTTTCTCCTTCTATTCCACTTGATGGTGATGTTCCAAATAGAGTTTGGACGGGGAAAAATGTCTTTTACCGTCATTTGAAAGTGTTTGGCTGCAGATGTTTTGTTCACGTTCCAAGAGATGAGAGGTCCAAACTTGACAGTAAATCCAAACAGTGTATATTCGTCGGTTATGGTGATGAAGAATTTGGTTATAGATTGTGGGATCCGGTTGACAAGAAAATTATTAGAAGTTGAGATGTGATATTTCTTGAAGACCAAACTATTGAAGATTTTGATAAAGCTGAGAAACAGAAACCAAATTCCAGAAGTTACATTGATGTTGCGCCTATGCCCCCTGCAGAAACTTTTGTTGATGGGGGAGATATACAGGTAGATGATGAGAATGTAACTGATGATCATGTGCCTCACCAAGATGAGCAGGTACCAGCTGAGCCACTAGACGAGTTTGAGTTGAGAAGATCTACTAGAGAACGTCAACCTTCTCAAAGATATCCTCCACACGAGTATGTGATGATCACTGATAGTGGAGAGCCAGAGTACTATCAAGAAGCTATTACAACTGTTGATAAAGAAAAGTGGTTGAAGGCCATGCAGGAAGAGATGAATTCCTTGCATGAGAATCACACATTTGATTTGGTTAAGTTGCCTAATGGCAGAAAAGCACTCAAGAACAAATGGGTATACAAGATAAAGGCAGAAGAGAATAGTTCTCAACCAAGATACAAAGCAAGATTGGTTGTGAAAGGTTTTAATCAAAGAAAAGGTATTGACTTTGATGAAATTTTTTCACATGTGGTGAAGATGTCCTCTATCCGAGTTGTGCTTGGGTTAACAGCTAGCTTAAACCTAGAAGTTGAACAACTTGATGTGAAAACTGCATTCCTTCATGGTGATTTGGAGGAAGAGATCTATATGGAGCAACCAGAGGGTTTCGAAGTCAAAGGTAAAGAGAAACTTGTGTGTAAATTGAAGAAAAGCTTGTATGGGCTCAAGCAAGCACCCCGACAATGGTACAAGAAATTTGATTCTTTCATGGAGAAACATGGGTACGGTAAAACTACTTCTGACCATTGTGTGTTTGTCAAGAAGTTCTCTGATGGTGATTATATTATTCTCTTATTATATGTGGATGACATGTTGATTGTTGGTCATGACACTAAAAAGATTCAATCTTTAAAGAAAGATTTGAACAAGTCTTTTGCAATGAAAGACTTGGGTCCTGCAAAGCAAATTTTGGGCATGAGAATTACTCGTGATAGGAAGAATAATAAATTGTGGTTATCTCAACACAATTACATTGAGAAGGTGTTAGAGAGGTTTAACATGAGCAATCGTAAACCTGTCAGTACTCCACTTGCTACTCATTTTAAATTGAATTTTGATCAATGTCCTACAAGTGAGAAAGACAAAGAAGAGATGAAGAAGGTTCCTTATGCATCCGCAGTTGGTAGTTTGATGTATGTTATGGTATGCACAAGGCCAGATATTGCTCATGCAGTTGGAGTTGTTAGTCGGTTTCTCTCTAATCCTGGTAAAGATCATTTGCAAGCAGTGAAGTGGATTCTCAGATACCTTAGAGGCACTTCCAAAGTGTGTTTATGTTATGGAGGTGGTGAACCTGTGTTGGATGGCTACACAGATGCAGATATGGCAGGTGATATTGATTCTAGAAAATCTACTTCTGGTTATATGATGACGTTTGCAGGGGGAGCTGTGTCTTAGCAATCAAGATTACAAAAGTGCGTTGCTTTATCTACTACTGAAGCTGAGTACATTGCAGCAACTGAAGCTTCCAAAGAACTCTTGTGGATGAAGAAATTCCTGCATGAGTTAGGCTTCAAGCAAGATAAGTTTGTGTTATTCTGCGACAGTCAGAGTGCAATCCATCTTAGCAAGAATCCAACTTTTCATGCAAAGTCGAAGCATATTGAGGTGCGGTATCATTGGATACTGGAAATGAAACCATTTCTAATTGAGAAGATTCATACTGATGAGAATGGTTCAGATATGATGACGAAGACCTTGCCTGTGTCAAAGATGATATACTGTAGAAAGAATGCAGGCATGGTTGAGCAGTACCTTCCCACTTGAGTCGTGAGGGGGAGATTTGTTGGGTGGGATCACTCCCCAAGTGAAACCCACCAAGTTTATTAATATTATTATTATTATTATTATTATTATTAAAATAAATAAAAAAAGAAAAAAAAAAGGAATATATGGTTTATTGGGCTTGACCCATGTAAAGGAAAATAAAAGGAAGGAACAAGATCTCAAATCCCTAAGGGCAAAGGCTAACGCAAAGGCAAACAACAGTAACCGCACGCACGCGGCAGCCAGACAAAATGAAAGGAATTCAGTTCCGGTGGTGGTAATAGTTTTACTTTCTCTGAGAGTTATTTTGGTATACCCACTTTAGTGGAAGGTTATTATAAGGCTATTGTTGTTGATTGATATTCCCTATTGTTATTAGGAAGACTCTGGTGTACCCATTAATTATTACAGTGGAAGTTTTTACTGGACTAGGTCCCGTGGTTTTTATTCTCTCAATTTGAGGGAAGTTTTCCACGTTAAAAAATTGTGTTTGTCTCATTTAATTTTCTGCCAATTATTACTTTCTGTTTGGCCATTTATCTGCACAGGTGGGGGAAAAATATTCCGCATTATTGAAATAGTTATTTCTAATTATCTCTGATTTTTTCCAACATTAATTTATTAAAATAATAAATTGAACTTACTGATAAAATTGAAAAAAAAACTTTTAAGCTAAAATAAGTAGAAATGTAGACAAACATACATCATGCAAAAAAAGTAGAAATAGTTTAATAATGTGAAAAATAATAAAAACAACTTCTTAAAGGATTTCAGTACATTCATGTACAGAAGCAATATAGGAGTGTTACTAACTCCACGTATAGATTAATCATAACTGATACAGGACTTACAATTAATTAAATTATTAGTTAAAATAGTCTAATTGATATTATTGATATATTAGTAGTTAATTTATAGTACTATGTTTTCTAAACTATTTTTAGAGTGTTTTAGATTATGTCATATGAATGGTTATGATTTATTTAAAACATACCATATGTAAGTGTAATAGTGTAATGTCTGTTTTTAGAAATCAATCAACGAAAAAAAGAATATTTTTAATTTAGGCTAAAAACACTTTTAGTCCTTTAAGTTTAGTCCAGTTTCCACTTAAGTCCTTTAAATTTTATTTTTCTCGATTTGATCCTTTGAGCTACACTCTCTTTGTAACATTAGCTTTTATGTTACTGTCCATTTGCAAAAATATCATTTTTTTTAGTAATTCTGTTAAAAAACGTCACATGGTTGTTGCGATGTTGACATGTCCATCACGATACTAACGTGATAAATTATAAAAATAAATGATTTTTATATTGATCTTTTAAATTTAGAAACATATATTTGTGGTCCTCTAAGTTTAAACTAGTTTTCGCTTATGTTCAATCTCCATGTTCTTTCTCTTTATCATCTTCCTCTTCCCCTCCATCATTAAAAAATCTAAAATCCAAAATATGTAATTCCAATAGATAAATCCAAAACTTCGACCATGTGAAATAGAGAAAAATCAAAACAAGAAATCCACCATTCCAACAAGAATTAAAAAATGAGTTGTTGTAAATAAAGAGAAATCTACTATAAATCCATCATAAATAAATGAGCTGTTCAGCCCATTTTTAATATTCTTCAAGATGTTTCTTTTTGAAAAACTTCACTTTTCTCGAAGTTTTTTCTTCTTCATTTAGCATAAAATGAGTGGTTTTGGGTCCATTTTTTACCTCAAAATAATCCTCGTGCATCATTTTCTCTCTTTTTTAATCTAAATAAGTGATGTATTCTACCAATTTGAATGAATGAATACTGTTTTTTGCCCCACAAAAATATTTTTTTTTTTTTGCACAAAATGATTGTCGAATTTATTTTTGTTTTTATGAGTTTCAAAAATAATTTTTTTCTTGTTCTAAATGCCATGAAGTTTCAAAAAGGATTTTTTTTTATAGGTTTGAAGAAGGATTTTTTTATGAGTTGTACAAATTAATTCTTGATTTTATTTTCGTTTTTATATGTATCAAGAAGAATTTCTTCGTCGATTCTCCAATCGTAATCGAAAGAGATTTAAAGTTCCAAGACTACATTAATATGAACGAAAATCCCTATCACTAAGGCATATAAATATGCATTAGCCTTTATAATAATACTATAGTAGCAACAAGAATCATTGGCCTTTTACGAAATAGATAAAAATAGTCTTGGCTGATTGTATACATTTGTAAAGACAAATGTTTTTTTGTCCCTATTTTCAAATTAAAGAAAATTGAAATATAAAAAGAAATTAAGCTGCAAGCTAGAATAGGACAAGAAAAGGAAGTAAATCTTTAGAAGTGTCTTATAAGTTTGAAATATAGAAGAAAAAACAGATTTCGGGAAAGGAGAAGGAAGAGGTTTGCCTCTTGGGTTTTGGATTTAAAATGTAAGTTTGAAAGAAGTTAGAAATGGAGAGAGCATTAAATTAATTTTGAGCGCCTACAAAAGAACAATCCCAAAGCTAAAAACATCATTCTACATATGATGCTAATTAGTCCAAAAATAATTATGTTAGCTTAAGAGTATTTTTCAAAAAGCCTGTAGAGATGATGTTTCAAGACAAATTGTCACTTTACCAAGTGTATTTGTTTAATGGTTTCAAAATTTATTCTCAATATTAACATTTCTAGGAATATAATGATGGGTATCTTTTTTTGGATAATAATTTAAATTCTTGAGAATAATTGTTTTGAAATTTCTAATAAATAAATAATTAATAAAATGTAGAAAAACGTTTGCGCTTGTATTAAAAGAAGATATTTTATGTTGTTAGTGGGATTATTGAGGTGACATAGTATTTTGCACACAAAAAACTTATTTCGGTCTACTTGAAAATAAGTTTCCCACCAACATAATTTGGTAATATAATTCCTGACTTTCCAAAATAAAAAAACTTCCGATATAATTAGTTATTGGGAACAAATTTTTATTCTTTTATAACAATCATGAATACATTGATTTCCAATTTTCTAGTTGGAAGTTTGAAAAAATCAGTTTGATTTATTGAAAATTTCTTCAAGTTAAAGCACTATTCAATTGCTTAGTACAATCAACCTTTTTAATTCAAGCTCTCACTTGCTTTTATCTAATATTTGCTTAGTTTGTGAAAAACGCTTTTTCAAGTACTTGGCAACTTCTCATGGTTTCTTGTTTTCAAAAAAAAAAAAAAGAAATTCTCATGGTTTCTAATAATCAATGATATTCAAATTGCACTAAGGTAGTATAATTACTTGTTATTATGTTTCTGTGTTTATTTTCCCATCAGAGTGGCATTAGAACTTTTGGTTAAAGGGTTACTTAACTTGCTTGAAGGATAGAGGCAAATATGAATATAAAGATGGTATGCTTGAATGGTACTAATTACCGTTTGTGGAAGGGCAAGATGAAAGAATTTGTTATTTGTGAAGAAAATGCATCTTCCTATTTTTAGTTCTAAAAAGTCGGATAATAAATCTAAGGAAGACTGAGATTTTGAACATCAACAGGTATGTGGTTTTGTTAGGTAATATGTAGAAGATAATGTTTATAATCATATTGCTAATGAGACAAATGCAAAAATTATATGGGATAAGATACAGACTTTGTTTGCCTCTAAATCAGGGAATAATAAATTATTCTTGCTGAATAGTTTCCTAAGTTTGAAATATAAGGAGGGAACCTCTATTTCGGACCACTTGAGTGAATTTCACAGGCTCCTTGATCAAATGTTTGGAATGGGTATCAAGTTTGATGATGAGCTATTGGGACTATTTTTACTGTTATCTTTACCAGAGTCTTGAGAGACATTTCGGGTTTCTATAACGAGTTCAGCTCCTAATGGTGTTGTTTCTTTGGAAACAGCTATGGGTGGTGTTTTGAATGAGGAGATGAGAAGGAAGGCACAGGGTTCTTCATCTCAATCTGATGTTCTTGTCACTGAAAATAGGGGAGAAGTCAGAAAAAAGAACCGAATGGTGGTAGAGAAAACAACAGAAGCAAGTCCAAATCTAGATACAAAAATGTGGAGTGTCATTATTGTCATAGAACAGGGCACATACAGAAGAATTGTTTTCTGTGGAAAAAGGAGAACAAAGGCAAGAAGGGTAAGCAGAAACAAAGGGGTCGTGATGATGATAGTGATGATGACCGTGTTACTACTGCTACTAGTGATGATCTTGTTATTCTCCGTGACTATGAGTCAATTAATCTTGTATCTGATGAGAGCATGTGGATAATTGATAGTGGTGCTACACTACATGTTACACCGAGAAAGGAGTTCTTCACATCTTATACTTCAGGTGACTTTGGAGTTTTGAAGATGGGTAATGATGGTGTATCTAAGGTAATTGGTGTTGGTAAAGTATGCTTGCAAACCAACATGAGAATGCAATTATTGCTTAAAGGAGTCAAACATTTTCCAGATGTTCGCTTCAATTTGATCTTTGTGCATATGCTTGATGAAACTTGTTTTGATAATCATTTTGCTTCTGGAAAGTGGAAACTCAGTAAAGGTAACTTGGTTGTGGCTAGAGGGGAGAAAATTAGTAAACTGTATTGGACAAAAGCTTTAGTTGTGAAAGACAGTGTGAATGCCGTTGATATGGAACCATCTTTGTGGCACCGAAGGCTTAGCCATATCAGTGAAAAGGGGTTAAATTGCTTAGCAAGAAAGGATGTGCTTCCAGGATGGAAGAATGTAGATTTGGAGAAATGTTCTCACTGCATAACTGGTAATCAAACTAGAGTATCCTTCAAAAGACATCATCCCTCTAGAAAGTCAGAGTTGCTTCATTTGATGCACTCTGATGTCTTTGTCCCTTTAAAGGTAAAATCTTTTAGTGGTGCACTTTATTTTGTTACTTTTATTGATGACTATTCCAAGAAACTATGGGTTTATGTTCTGAAGACAAAAGACCAAGTGTTGGAGAAATTCAAACAATTTCATGCTTTGGTTGAGAGGCAGACAGGCAAGAAGCTGAAACGTGTTCGTACTGACAACGGTGGTGAGTATTGCGGACCCTTTGATGTCTATTGCAAACAGCAGGGTACAACACATGAAAAGACTCCTCCTAAAACTCCTCAGCTGAATAGTTTAGTTGAGAGGATGGATCGAACACTTGTTGAGAGAGTGAGGTGTATGCTCTCTGAAGCTAAGTTGCCAAAACATTATTGGGGAGAGGCACTGTACACGGCGGCGCATGTTATTAATCCTACTCCTACTGTCGCTTTGAATAGTGAGGTATCAAACAAGGTATGGTTTGGGAAGAATGTCAAGTATGATCACTAGAGAGTCTTTGGTTACAAGGCTTTTGTGCATGTTCCGAAGGATGAAAGATCCAAGTTGGATGCAAAGTCAAAGCAATGTATCTTCATTGGTTATGGTGAAGATGAATTTGGCTACAAGTTGTACAATCCTATAAACAAAAAGGTTATTAGAAGTCGTGATGTAGTGTTCATGGAAGACCAAACTATTGAAGACATTGATAAGGTGGAGAAGACTACACCTGAGATAGATAGCGCCTTAGCTGATGGTGATCCAGTTCGGTCACCTGTTCTTGATTTGGATACTACTGATGGTAATGTTCAGAATGATGAGCCACATGATTGTGTTGATGATCATCGACTTAGAGATGAGGTAAATATTCTAACTAGTGAAGATCATGAGTTGTCACACGATGAGAATCTTAGTGATGCTTCTGAATCATCTCTAACCCAACTCAAGAGGTACAAGAGGCAGAGACAACCATCTACAAGGTATGTTTCTGATGAGTATGTGAATTTGACTGATGAAGGGGAACCCGAGTGTTTTCGAGAGGCCATAGAGAGTGAAGAAAGTCAAAAGTGGTTGGATGCAATGCATGATGAGATGAAATCCTTGCATGATAATCACACTTATGATTTTGTGAAATTGCCAAAAGGAAAAAGGGCTTTGGAAAACAAGTGGATCTATAGAGTAAAACTTGATAGTAACTCATAGTATCCGAGGTATAAAGCCAGATTAGTGGTGAAAGGTTTCCGTCAAAGAAAGAGTGTTGATTTTAATGAGATTTTCTCACATGTGGTAAAAATGTCATCAATTAGAACCGTGTTGAGTTTGACAGCTACTCTTGACTTAGAGGTAGAGCAAATGGATGTAAAAACGGTTTTCCTTCATGGTGATTAGGAGGAAGAGATTTACATGAAGCAATATGATGGTTTTCTTGTTGAAGGCAAGGAAGACTATGTGTGTAGACTAAGAAAGAGTCTATACGGTTTGAAGCAAGCTCCAAGGCAGTGGTACAAAAAGTTTGAGTTTGTTATGTATGACCAAGGGTACATGAAGACTACTTCTGACCATTGTGTATTTATTAGAAAATTTTCTAAAGATGATTTCATTATCCTGTTATTATATGTTGATGACACACTTATTAAGAGGAAAAATATTTCCAAGATTGACAGGTTAAAGAAGCAGTTGGGCGAGTCCTTTGCCATGAAAGACATGGGAGCAGCTAAACAGATTCTTGGCATAAGAATCATGCGTGACAGAAAGGAGAATAAACTTTGGATGTCACAAGAACACTATATTGAGAGAGTGTTGCAAAGGTTTCAACTAGAAAACTCTAAGGCTATAAGTACTCCTCTTGTTGCTCATTTTAAGTTGAGTTCTAAACAAAGTCCTTCTAGTGAAGATGAGAAAAAAGACATGGAATGAGTTCCTTATGCTTCTGTTGTGGGTAGTTTGATGTATGCAATGGTGTGTACAAGACCAGATATTTTGCATGTTGTTGGTACAGTCAGTAGATTTTTGTCTTATCCAAGTAGAGAGCATTGGAATGCTGTAAAATAGATTTTGAGGTATCTTCGTGGTACTAGATGTATGAGGCTTTGTTTTGGAGGTGACAAACCTATTTTGGTGGGGTACTCCGACTCAGATATGGCTGGAGATATTGATTCAAGGAAGTCCACTTCAGGCTATATGATTAAATTTGCAGATGGAGTTGTGGCTTGGCAGTCGAGATTACAAAAATGTGTAGCATTGTCGACAACTGAGGCAGAGTTCATTGCCATTACTGAAGCATGCAAAGAGTTAATTTGGTTGAAGAAATCCTTGTAGGAGCTTGGGTTTATTCAGGACAAATATGTATTATTTGTCGATAGTCAAAATGCTATTCATCTTTGTAAGAATTCGACGTTTCGTAGCAGGTCCAAACACATTGATGCGAGGTATCAATGGATACGTGATGTTTTGGAAGCTAAGTTTTTGGAGTTGGCTAAAGTTCATACTGATTATAATGGTTCTGATATGATGACTAAAGCATTACCAAGAGGGAAGTTTGAAACTTGTTGTGATTTCGTCGGTTTGGCGATAATCTCCACATAGTTGTGAGGGGGAGATGTGTTGGGTATTGGGCTCCCTTTCTATGTAGAGAAAGGTCCAAATATTGTAGTCCATGTGTCTCCCTTATTGAAGTGGAGAGTGGTCTAATTAGGGTTGTAAGAGAGACTACTTTGAGAGGAAAGGCAATCACCAAAAGAGAAAAGAGAAGAGTAAACCCTATTCCCGATTTTGTTAAATCAG
The DNA here is from genome assembly GCA_037974735.1 of Cicer chorassanicum. Classification (NCBI taxonomy): domain Eukaryota; kingdom Viridiplantae; phylum Streptophyta; class Magnoliopsida; order Fabales; family Fabaceae; genus Cicer; species Cicer chorassanicum. The sequence continues at coordinate 29,854,022 of JBBPBP010000001.1, forward strand.
TCTCAGAAAAACATCGATTGTGCATTCGTTAACTGTTGGATTTGGCTGAAGTTTGGATAGTAGGTTTGCAACATTAAGGGCTTTGTTTCAACGGTCGGATCGGCGAAACGACATCTGGAGGGGGAGTAATCTTGCTCGCACAACAGCAGGTTTTTGTGTGTTTTTCTTCTTCTTGCTTTTCATTTGTAAGCTTTAGTGCTTTGTTGTTTTGGCTGGTTTTAGGCACACTTTGTGCATCTTTTTGAGACTCTCTTGTACTCTTATTTGATTATAGTGGAGCTATTTCTTTGGTCTGGACGACCCGTGGTTTTTACCTTTGCATTGAGGGGTTTTCCACGTTAAAATATCGGTGTTCTTTACACTATTTTATTTTGATTAATTTGCTGCCATATATTTGTTGTTGCTCCTCACGGGTTCTTGCAAGTTGGGGGAATTTTATATCTGCTGCGTATTACTTGTTATTGTGTTTCTGTGTTTATTCCCCATCACTATTTACAGTACTAGTGCAATAATGTCGTTACAAGGATTTGAGCAATATTATGACAGTTACTCAGTTGTTTTTGTTTTGCTTGTACGTTCTTGTACGACCTTGTACTGATTTGGACAACTGTGAAAATTTAAATGTTTTGCGAATATCTCTTATATAGAGAACTATGTTTGTGATTTTAATTTCTTCAAGATGGAGCAAGTGACAAGACGATTTGTTGCATTGGATGGAACGTTGCATCAAACGAATCGATGATTGTTCACTAAAGATTTGAAACTTGTTCACTATAAGATCTGAGCAATTTGTCATGCGCTTAGAATTGAAGTTGGAGAATTGTTAGAGATCATCCACAAGATCAAATCTTTGGAAACACATATGATGGTATTAGAAGACTATCTTTCAAAGATGACAACAACAACATGACAATGATCTCTCAAAAAGAACCAAAATCTACCAAAGAAGCTATAGTTGATGACTTATTGGTTGAAACAATGCAAGAAAAACTTCTTCTGTTTGAGAAAAACCAAGTTTGGACTCTTGTTCCAAATCCTCAAACTCAAACTATCATTGGTACAAGATGGATATTCAAAAAAAAATTGGATTAAGAAGGTAAAGTAATAAGAGATAAAACAAGACTTGTTGCTCAAGGTTACAATCAACCAGAAGGTTTTGATTATGATGAAACTTTTCCTCTAGTTGCAAGGTTAGAAGCAATAAAAATCATTCTTGTGTATGCATCTCATAAACTTATTAAACTTTTTTAAATGGATTTTTAAATGAAGAAGTTTATGTTCATCAACCTCTTGGTTTTGAAGATAAAAAGAAATCAAATCATATCTTTAAACTCACCAAGGCCCAATAAGGACTTAAGCAAGCTCCTAGAGCTTGGTATAAAAGATTAAGTTCATTCTTAATCAGAAAAGGTTTTTTTAGAGAAAAGATTGATACTACACTTTTAAGAAAGATTAATAAATATGATTTATTAATAGTTCAAGTGTATGTTGATGATATTATCTTTAGTTCAATAATTGAAAAAAAAGATTTTTCAAATCTCATGCAATATGAAAATTGAATTTTTATTTGTCAAAAAATGTATATCAAAGATCTTCTAAAAAGAATACAAAATGAATGACGCTAAAGTAAAAGAAGGAAGTTTAATTGACATATTTTATGAAAAGTTAATGTTTCACATATATTGCCTACTATTTCATTATTTATGTGCATTTGTGAAAATAAAATTTTTAAACTACCCTTCTCCTTTTTAGAACTCACTGAGATTATCATCTCATCCCTTATTTTCTTATATTATAGCAGATATAAGTGGTTGATGTGAAGTTCCAGCACTAGAAAATAACCCTACCAGACTTGTTTTGGATTAGTTTTTGTTTTAATTTTATGAATTCGTGTATCAGGAAAACATTGTCATGGACTTTTGTTATTGAAGTTGAAATTTTATTTTTAATAATTCAGTAAACAAGAGTTGTAAACTATATATTAAATGTAGTTACAAATTATGTTAATGATGATATTTTAATGTCTTATAATGATTGCCTCTATTTGTATTAATGTTAAATGTAATTCAAATTGATTTGTAATTAGGTAGTTAGAATATAGTTAGAAGTAAGTTAGAATATGGTTAGAAGTTAGTTGAGGATGTTATAACTTGTACAGTGGGGAACTGCTTCTATAAAAGCTAGTAGAACCAAGAACATAAGTGTAAGAATTCTGATTGAATCCAAGATTGATCCAAGATCGTTAATCAGTTTCCGTTTCAAGAATGATAATCAATCTTCGTTTTTCTAAACATTATAATTTCTTCTTTCTTCTTCTCAAATTCAATTCCTCTCAATTATCCAATCTGTTCCAACAATTAAGATGTATGAATTTATTATCACATTCTAGATAATTGGTAATGGGTTTTATAGGAAAAATCGATCATGACACCTGCGTTCTTGCAAAAATATTCTTTAGAAATATAAATAATTTTTCTATAATAACCAATTACTTTCAATAATTAATATAAACTCATCCACTTGTATTAACAATAATTCACATCTATAATAATCAAATACACACATTTATACAACAGAAAATCAATCAATCAATTCAATGGCGTCTCATCGTTATATGGAGATGTACTACTTCCGTGAAGTGAGTATTATATCATCATGTGGAGCACCAGCTCATCTAGTATAGGGTACAAGACCAGGAGTTTAAAAGTCATCTCATGTGGAGTATAAGACTCATCTATATGAAGCACATAGCTCATCCAGATAGATAATTGTGAGGAATAAGACCCATTCATATGGAACATAATCTCATTTCAAACATGCAACAAAAATAATTAATATTTTAACAATCATCTCCATAAAATAATATTTAGAATATAATATTTTATTTGAATATACAATCACAACAATTATTCAATAACACAATAAAATAATCTTTTAAAGAATACATATTCAAACAATCATAAAAATAAACGGCAATTCAACAAATAAAATAGTATATAAATCAATTCATAATCAAAGATTGTATTTCATAAAATTCCAATATTAATAGAGTTAGATTTTTTATAAATTATATTTTTCTAAAAAATTATCATTCAAAATATCTATTTATTTTCTCATTTAAAATTCCCAAAATAAATGGACCATCAAAGAGTTAAAAATGTCATTACTCACTTTTTGAGTCAAATTTAAATAAAACCAATAAATACTTCCTTGATTAACTTTCCCTTCGTTGGCCAAAATTATAATTCTTCTGTTTTATATGTGTAACGATGTAACTTATTTTTATTTGCCACCGTAACTCTATATAACATGGGTGTCAAAAATATTTTGACGTTACTGAATGTATTTTTATCCCTTTTGTTTGTAATTCTATTAAACTAATAGTATTGTTATTATTTCAAATTAAGATAACATGTTTCTAGCAATTTTTTACACGGTAGTGTTAGTATACTAGCAAACTCCTTATTAGTTATGCTATGTTAGAAATATCTTATTTTATTCTAATAAATAATTAATAAGATTAAATCTCATAAAAATAAATGGTTAAACTCTCGTAACTATAAGATTTGTCGTATAATAATA
>JBBPBP010000001.1:29861265-29881043 GCA_037974735.1 Cicer chorassanicum
ATATACTATAATATAAACATATAATACAATATTATAATTAAAATAAAATTAATATAATATTAACTACAATTATATTAGTATAAAATAATGATTAAAATAAATCTATCACTTAATATATATTTTATTTATTTTAAGTTATAATGAAAAAAATCTAAAGCGTAAAACGAGATTTTAATTAAAATTATAAAGCTTAAATATAAAGTTATTTTAATCGTTATTTTATACTAATATAATTAATTTAATAATAATAATTAAATAAAACAGATGATTTTAGTGATTTTTTTTTTGGAAACAGAAAATGAATATTAATTTAGTAATAATAAATAAATAAAACAGAAGATTAATAAATTTTAGATTATTGAAGTGAAAATATTTTAAACATTACTTGGCATAAGTTTATTATTAATAAAGATCAATTTGTATGTTATTTTATATTTAAGGAGATTTTTGAATATTGCAGGGTTGAAATTTAAAAAAATATTTTTCAGGGACTAAAACTGAAAAGTGTTATGTTTTACATGGATCAAAAACTGTTTTCCTTTGTTGGTTAACGTTTTTGTAACGTCTACTTAACGTTAAGTACCAAATATAATTTTTTTTTCGATATTACATGGATGTAAATCAAAAAAAATATTACGAGGACCAAAATAAAATAAAAGTTATATTTACAGGGACTAAAAACATATTTAAACCATAAAAAAAATGAACTTTTTCAAAATGGTCATTGAAAATAGTCACTTAATGTCAAAATGATCCATAAAAATAGTCATTGAACTCGTAATTATTTTAGGCATAATGATGTCTATTTCTTGAAATTGATGTGATATTTGAATGGAGTATCATATAACCGATTAACATGACACCTTATTTTCTTTAAAAAAAAAAAAGAGGGAGTGATGGGAAAGGAAGAGTAAATAGAAAAAGAAAGAGATACATAGAGAGAAGGGAAGAGAAATGAAGACAAACATAGCGAGAAGGCCAGAAAAGGAGAGATAGAGAGAGATGAAAATTAGGAAGGAAGGAGAGATGGGAAAAATAGAGATTGGAAATTGTCACCTAAGGTTAAAATTGTTCATAATGGTCCAAAAATTAATCATTGAACTAATAATTATTTTTGGCAAAATGGTCTCTATTACGTTGAACTATGGAGTGTCATGTAAATCGTTAACATGTCACCTCATATCTTTTAATGGGAAAAAGATAAACGAAAAAAACTATTTTGACGGAAGCACTTTAATTTCATTGATGTTTTTTGTTATTTTAAAAATATTAAGGAGAAAAATGACCGACCGTTAAAAATTTTAGGACTAAATTCATTATTTCCTCAACTTTAAATTAAGTTAAAAAAACCTAGCGTAACACCAAGTGAGGGTCACAACTATACTTTACCAAATACAATTTCATTACAGATTTGCTTTTGATTATATTAGTCCTTAACCTAACAATATGAAAATTAAGTTTTTTTATAACGATGTTTAATATTCTAGTATGTTATCACAAATTATATATATATATTAAGGAACGATATAATTAATAACAATACTTATAAATAACTAGTTAATCCAAATTTAAATCCCTAGACAATATCTCTTTCAAACCACATTATTTTCCTCTAAAAGTTGATATGATCAGCATAAATAAGACTCGTGGATATCTGTTTGAACCCGCTCTACTTTAGACAAAAACTTTGACCAAGTCAAGCTTTCTCGAGGTTTTATGTCAGAACAAGGATGGGTTCACACCCACACATACATCCTTCCTACTAGTGATTTAATTTTAATCTATTGATTATTGTTTTATTTTAGTAAATATGATTTTTAATTTTATTATTTACATGTAATGGGTAAGGCGGAAAAATCCTAACATTTTCCAATTTCATGAGCTACATTTCACATGTGTCCCTACCATACACAGCCTGATATTCTCAAGACACAGGTCCCCTTTATCCCAAGCTCTATATGTGTGCCAACTGCCAATGTAAACTTAAAAATAAATGTAAAAAGACTATACATACGAAACATCTATGTAAAACAAATGAAAATATGTTTGATCAAGATTTCACTACTATCTGACAAATTTACAAAAAAGTTCTATGAAAATTTACATCAATAAATGGTCAAGCTATTTAATTATTTACATGGCATGTTAACATCACTACTGTGATTCTCTTTTACCCGTTGCAACGTTTGTATGTAAATGGATCAAGCTGACCACTTGCTAATTTTCCTGGAAAGAAGAATAAATGCATCAGATATTTGGAAACAAGTACATGCAATATGCTTCTCTATTACTATTATTACTATTATTCAGATAATATTAATGACGAGAAGAGAAGAAAACAGGAATTTCTACTAAAGAGTCACTAACTATAACTTTTTATTTTACCTAGAGAAGAGTAAGAGTATCCGTGAGTATTTCAATAGAATACAACTAATTAACTTTTTTGGCATTTTTTAGCTGATATGTTTAGCTAAAGATTATAAATAAAGTCTTATTTTCAATTTGTTTCCTATTTTCAAATATTCTAAGGAAGTAGAGAAACGAACAAAATATAGTTTTAACATTTCTTTCATAAGTTCTCAAACAAACTGGCAGTTTGCAGTTATTAGTGGAAGCATATCAACAGAAAAGGAAAACTAACAGCAACCCACACAGCCCTAGTTCTATTTTTAGATTAGATTACATTAAAACATTTTGAGATGAAAACATTGACCATGAATCTTCTGGAGAAATGAGGCAGACTGACTTGCCTGATTCTTCTAAACCCGCTTTAAGATAAAGCCTTTTGTTTCAATTTTGAGTGCGCTTTGCACATGTTCTTCCATTTATCCTTTAGGTCTTGCGGAGTACGACGCCTACAATTCTTCTCAAACACGTGAGAACCAAATGCCAAAATTTTCTTCCATGGCAGTTGTTGGTCACTGAAACCAAACTTCTGGACCCCCTCCTTCACAATGAAAGCAGGCAATTATTACAACTAGTATGTGTAACTGTAAGATATCAAGCCATAGAGCTCAAGGTGAAAGAAACACATCAGAGGATCCAAATCATTTAACTTTCTAATGCAGTATTAAAAAGTTTCTAAATCAAAGAATCATGGTAACAACAGGAATCCATTTTAGAAATATGATGTCACACAGATACATAATGCAACTTAGCTACTTATAAAGTCACACTACTTCCAAGAAGTGATGAAGAGATAAAATTAATACCCTTATCAGCTCTTCCTCCTCAGCTGTCCATGGAATTTGCTTTCGTCTTATTTTAGGGCTTGGTGGAGTTTTGCTGTGAAAAAGAATAACCAATCAAATAAGAATGGGCAAAATAGTTCCAGTAGTAAATTATTACCATGATGGGGCATTTGGTTTATGATTTACTTTTGCATTCCTTGAAATCTTCAGTTAGGAATGTCACATTTGATATAGAATATGGAAAAGTATTCCCACAAAAAAAAACTAATTCCTGTGGACTTGATTTTAATTAGGATTTCCAACAACTCATTCCAAGAGCCAGCATAGGAGTAGTTTTTATTTTACCAGAAGACTTTCTTGCCTTCAAGAAAAATGGCAATTTAAGCAATTAAAAGGATTTAAATTAACGGTCACTCTGACCGCAAAACTGTTTGTAATAGGCCAAAAAAAGGTGGTGAATATGATCCAGTACCAAGCATAGAGTTAGCCTTTGGAACATTATATGTCTTAGAATAAAATCGAAAAGTTTACCGAGTCTAAATTGAAATGCATTGGGAAAGATTCCATAGATATAGTAAAAAAGGGAGTTGAACTCAGTCCAAGCGCAACCAAAATAAGGCAATTCAACTGGAAAAACCTTCGGTTTTTGTTGAGGTATGTGTCCAGCAATGCAATTTTTCCTCCTAGTTGGATCTGCTAGATTAATTATTAGCGATGTTCTTAGAATAGTGAAACTATGTTATTCCATCCAAACCAAAAAGGAAGAATCCTAGGAATAGTTCATAACATTCCCATGAATGGTCAAAGTCAACCAAATACCAAATGTAGATAAAATAGATTTGATAGATTCCTGCGCATGCCATTCTCAGAGTATCAGGAATGAAAAGCCAACCTTTACACCCCCCACAAAAGTAATTTATGCAGGCAAAAAAAAAATTAAGGGAAACTCGTGTTCAAAATTGATCGAAGGTTCCAACATCAAAAAGAGTAGTAACAGAAAACGAAACAAACAATATATCCTGAAGAAAATATTCTTACCAAAACATTTTGTAACATTGCACATAACCAGAAAAAGATAAACTCCTTAACAGCTCAATTAATAAGAAGTTCAATGATCAAATATGGTAAGAAAAGTTAAGGAACTTACTATTGAACTTCATCCATACGGAATCTCATGGAGTATCTAGAAATATTATGCTTTTTGCATTCATCTTCAGAAATCTCCTCTTTTACAGTATTGTGAGCACAAACTGGCTCTACAGTTCCATTCATATTGTGCTCTGTCATATTCTGTGGAACTTCTTCTCCAACATTGTTTTCATTAGCACACACAACATTTATCTTTTTACAAAAAAATTTATCATTGGCATGATCAGTTGGCCTTTCTTTCTGTCCAACTCTTCCACCAGTTAAACTCTTTGCAATCAGCATTTCACTCTCATCCTCTTCTCTTACATCACCTGCTAACCCATTATTTACATTTTCGTTTTCTCTTAATGATGAGGAGTGGACCACAGATTTAGGAGCTCGCTGCTGACTTCTTTCAAAATGAAAATTATTAACTTCATTTGCATGCTCACCGGCATGATCTTCTCTATTTTCTTCATTCTCTGTTAACGGAATATGCTCAGATTTATAACTCTTTCTCAAAACATTACGTTCATGTCTACTAGATTCATGAACACGTTCTACAGCTTCTTTCCTTATACCCTTACTAATGAAGATGGCTAATTCTTTCCTTGCCAAAGAAGCTATTTTCTTGGCTTCGAGATATTCTGAAATAGTGTGAGAATATGCACAAAACGGGCAGACAAAGTTTCCCTTTGCATCCAACTGAGCAGATGCACTTAGGCAGTTTTTATGCACCATCAATGAGCAAGTAGTAGTTTTGCAAACCAGTAATTGTCCAGCTTCATTGCACTTCATGCAAAGGTTTTGTTCAGTCAATTCAGCCATTGCTGATAAATCTTGACCAAAAGTATGCTGGGGGCTCAGGAATTCATCCTTTTTGGCTACAAGATCAATCTTTTCATTGTGATACCCATCACTATCACTTGATAACTCTGCTCCACAATCCTTAGCTGCATCAACTACAGCTTTATCACTAGAAGCTGGCTTCTGAGAGGCACTTAAAGATTCAACATTTGGTTCCTTCTGTTTGGGTTGAGTTTCATTAGTCATATGCTGAATTTTATTTGCATTACCATCATTTGTTGGAATGGGCTCAACATGTACAGTATCATCAGTTTCATCCATAAATTTATTTTGGCAAGGTTCAACTCCAGATGTATGCGGAGGATAAATGTTAGTCTTCAAACCAATACAACTTTCAGGAGCCAATAGTGGGACAGTAGTCGCTTCACAAACCAGTACTTGACCACCTTCGGTACAATTTGTATCAAAACTTTTCTTGTTGTTCTTTTTCAATACGAGATTAACTTTTTCTCCTTGATACGCAATTGTATCACCTGATATCTCTATCCCACAAATATTACCAGTACCATCTTGAGCTTTATCACTACTAACTGTCTGCTGATAGCCATTTGAATCTTCAAGTTGCAAATCTGATTCATGTTCAGACCAGGGTTTACTTCCAGAAGTCTTCTGCCGTGGCATCAAACTTGCATTAAAAGGAATACCGGATTCATCATGAAAGACCTCTTTTTGACTACTGGATTGGCACAAATTTGAAGCAGTGCACCTATTATGACTATCCTGTAAGGGTCCATCACTCAGAGTTTCCCTGTTATTCTTTTCTGTGTGATGCCCTACATTCTCCAAAATTGGAAGATGTTTTTCAGTCAAATTTTCTGACACTTCCTTTCCAGGTCGAGAATGTTTCGTTTCTTTCTTGGAATCAAAATTTGTAGATGCATTACGTTTAATCCTTTTTGTACTTCTTAAGGAATCATCACATTCATTTATACAAACTTGCTTTTCATTAAGACAACTCCTAAAATTCTCATCAGCCGAGTAAACCATATTCCTCTTAGAGGACAAACGTTTATTATCAGGTAAACGTTCTTTCGAAGATTTGTTGCCATCCCCTAATATTAAAGACGCTGAGCTCTCTTTTGCTCCCAGGTCTTCTGCATAAGCGGAGTTCCCATCATCCTTTACTGAGTGATCTTTGCATTTTCCATCGTTCACACATACCGCATGAGCCCGGTTAATTTGGAATAATCCACTCCTTTCTTTTAAGTGATCAGTTAGTGGTACAGTACCTTCCAATATTGATTCTTTCAGCTATTCAGCAAGATGAGAAGACACAAACCAAATAAAACATTTGAATGAAACTGAATAAATTTCAAAAGGGAGAGGGAAAGCAGATACCTTTCTTTTATATTACTCAAAAGAAAAAAAAAAAAAAAAACTCTCATCACCTGCTCTAAGTGACATTTCACATTGTCAGCTCTTCTGTACTTGATAAATGGCTTAACATCCCATTTTAAAAGCTGTGCTCCAGAAATTCTCAGATTTGATAATGGTACCTGACTTATACATATCACCAAAAAGAAAAGATTTCATCTCAAACTCAATTAGCATAACTATAAGAATTATTTACATGTTAATATCTCTTGTAGTTATGTAGAATCAGAAATTAGCTACTAATTAGGGAGAGATTGCTCAATCACATCCTTGAGCATTCATTACATTTATTGTAAAAACATTATAATATATAAAGTGATAAATTAATACATTATGAATACATCATTGTAAATAAAACTCCCATCATCAATTATCACTAAGGTAATAAGAACATGATATTTTCTAACACAACAATGCAAGAAGAATTAGTTGCTTAAATTAAGGGGATGTTGCAATGACCTTGCTTGAGATATGTTGAGATGTCACCTACACCCTCTCTAACTTTCCAAAGACACTCACCTCCCCTTGCATCGACATTGTTAGACTACACTTCGAGAAAGGGAAAAAAGGATCCTTAAGTTTGCACCTGTCTTCTTCCATTTGTTGCTTCAAAGAACAAGTGTTGTTCGTGACCCTGAACCTCTTTTTCTCCTTCAAGTACCATGGCTGATAGTGTTTTAGCACTGCTACAAAACACATCGCATGTTGGAAGTATCATTTAGTCGATCCAAGATCAAGCAGTTGCTTGAAAATTGGCCAAGTCAGTAGAAAGCGTTGACTTAATAATTGAAAAGTTAACATCAGATTTCTAATTACATATCTGCAGACTGTAACAGATCAATAGAGCTGAATCAAACTTCTCCATTATCAGTTGTTTTTTTCTTCAAAATTTGAAAGCCGCCAGCTTTGACAATAATCAGAAAGGTCTTGGTAAATTTACAATCGCGATGATAGCTCTTGGGTTCTCAATTTTTGTTGTTACTAGATTTTGTTGATATTTCATTTTTGGTAGAAAATCTAAGCAGAGTCCACATCACTACTAATGAAGGTTCTTTGTTCCTTCTTAATATATTCATGAATGCTAAAACAAACCTAAGTGATTGGTACATTATTATTGGCATAAGAGCCTTTTGGTGAAGAAAAGACTATGGTCTAATTCTTTATAGCTACAAGAAAAATGGAACCCTCGACGATATTTTTCATAAAAAATAAAATGCCACTCATTAAAGGAGAGTATGAGACACCTCTTCTTATAGGTGAGGCGCACAATGTTCAAAATTTTACGTTACAAACGAATGTTACGAAGAAGGTAGAAGAGTTTTAAATATTAATCGTGTCACAGTCCTTGATATTGCAGAGAATCAAGGTCAAGGGCCTTAATCTCAGACATGTTGCAATCGCATAGACATCAAAGACCCTAACATCACAGTCCAGCTTACAGTTGCAGACCTTTAATTAAAACCTTTGTGTTAACTATCAACACAAATAAGGTAGGTTAGTGGTCATTTGAAAACTACATGGGATGTAATGTGAGTAACATTTCAGCGGATCTAAGCATAGGCCAGTGCAATTTTCCCTTACATTAAATATATGAAAGACGATTATAAATTTTAAATAGTTTTACCTCACGCAATATTTCTTGAAGAACACCATCACAAGTACGCGAAAAATCAAGTCCAACTCTAGAATCCAATGTCGTTGAAGAAAAAGATGAAGAAGAAGAAGCATAAATTTCCTCCAAACACCTCATAGCAATCAATTCCTTTGTATTTTCACCAAAATTATCAATCCTTATAGGTGCTGCATCAATCAAACCTGCAAAACTCACCAATCATGAATTATTCATCCAAACTGAAAATAAACGGTTGTCACGTTTGATTGATTTGCAATTGAAGCGAGAATGGATTGGGTATTACCTTGTAAAGTGGATGTGGTGATTTCTTTGAAACCTGCTAGGGCTTCAATGACCCAATGCCATGGAAGTGTTGAAAAGGATTCAGATGGTTCATCGTTATTATTATTACTATCCATTGGTAATACTAAACCTAAATTACTTTTCAACTTCAATTTCTAAATGGTTTTGAATTGCATTGTTTGAGAATTGTTCTCAAAGCAAGGAGCGCGCGTTCACCACACGATTGGGGGAAACTTTTGTGAAGAAAAACGCGAATGCATTATTGTGGGGGAAGCTAAGCAAGCAATGCTGATGTGAGGAAACGCGAGTTTGGAAGTTTGATTGATTGGATTTTGAATGCAATCAGTGTTTCACAAGCGGGGAAGTGACCGAAACGTCTTTTCTATTACTAGACTAAATCTTCAGTGTTAAGTGATCGAGACTTTCATAGGAAGCTATAATACAATTTTAATAAATTTTTTTAATTAAATTCATCTATCTATGATTTTAATTGCCTCCCACCAACGGTACGATGTTTTTAGTCCTATTAATAAGGGATGAATCATGTATTAGTCTTGGTATTTTTTTTTATAGACTTCATCACTTGACATTTAAGATTATCTTACATTTATACATTTAGTCTTAGTTGAAATCTAATTTGATGATATGGCAAAGTACATATTTAGGTAGAATTTTTAAATGATTTGTTATTTTCTTATTAATATGATATTTATTTAATTGAATGTAAAATAAATTTTTCTTACTAACTAATATAATTATCTTAAAAAACTCAAAAAATCTACAATTCCTTAACAAGTAGTTTGTTCAAGTTGACTTAGCAAATTGCATTCAATGCACTCATGAGCTTTCCCCTAGACTATCGCCAGAGCCCACCAAAAGTGACGTTTATCTCATAAATGTGGCATCCTAATGGTGATTATATTGTGCGGTTTGCAATTGCTCTACATGGCCTACTGCTGGACTCTAGACACATAATGGTAGTGCTTGCATTCAGAAGGAAACATAGTGATGACATTGAAGGCTCATAATGGATAAATGAATCCGAAATATCCAAAAGACAACAATAAAATGAAGACGAAACTATCCATTGATACTTTCCCTGTTTAAATGTATCTGAAAAGAATTCACAAGTAGAAGTCGTGCAATTGAGAAACAACTTGCTATTCCATCACCTTGAAGTTGTCAACACAATGCTTATTTGAAAGAATGACAAATTTTTGTCCATTAACTACAAAGTCACTAAATTACTCTTGTTGTATCTTTGTTATGAAAAAGCAATGTTCCTTGTCGGTTTCAATTTTTTATTTCCATTGATAATGATAATTGTAAAGATGGCTCACGATTCGAAAATCGAATGTCGTGACCAGCGCATAAACAATACTTTTAACCTCACAAATATATAACTTTTGTTGAAATTTAGATAGAGTATCCTCTGTAATTTCAACGTTTTCAAATTATAAAATCTTGTTTCAAACTTTTATAAATATCTTTCAAACTCAAAATAACTGCAAAATACATCACGACTCAATATATACTTAACAAAAGGGTCATCGATCAAAGAGACCTACAAAAAAAGTGATTGAGACTTGAATCTACTATCAGCTTGCTACTTAGCTGCCTGCGAATCTGAAAAAAAAAAAATAAAACAAAACAAAACAAAACAAAACAAAAAAAAACAAAAAAAAGAAGAACAACTTGAAGATATAAGTTACAAAGACTTAGTGAGGAGACAACAACTACCACCAACTAGAAGGGAAACACAAAAAAGATACAAATAATTGTTTTTGTACAATCTTGTGGCAATTATGTTAAACAATATTACCTTAAATATAGATAATTTTCAAATAAAATATACACATGATAAAGAAGTGAAATTCATAAAGAGGCATTCCAGTTAGAAATATTTAAAATCCAATTCATAAAGAAGTGAAATCAAAATTAGCAACCTTAAAAAAAGTCACAAAAAATCAAACAAGTAAAAACATAAATTTTTTAGAACCAATAGGCGGTTTCATCTCATTGATAGCCCTTTCCTCCTAAGGGTGGCATTTCCTTTAGGGGTGGCTCCATCTAATGGATAGTCATCTCCTCTCAATCTCGCAACGCATCAATTAGGAAGCCTACATTTCATTGATAGTCCTCTCCTCCTAATGATGACATCTCTCATAGAGGCGGCTTCATCTAACGGTTAACTATCCCCAATCAAAAGGATGTAACTAGGTGCACCTACCTCATCAACGATTTCCAAAACACACATTTAAAGATCATTTCTCATTTCATCGTAACTCATGGAAAACATATTCAACTTTACATCAATTCAATATTTAAATACTTTATAACTCATAAATAAATCATACTATAAACATATTATATAACAAAAACCATAAAAATAAATAAATGATGAAATCGAGAAAAATTCAAAGGTTGTGTTCCCCAATTTTTAAATAAATACTTTAACATAGAAAACGAGTAAAATAATAATTATAGCATAATGAAAAATATGTGATAATGATCGTCGTCTACTCACAACAATGAAGAATTGACTAAGTTTGTTCTCCAACAACTCCCAAAGTACCAGACAGGACCTCAGCTAACAAATCTGAGTATCAAAAATATTCTCAAGACTTTAGAAAAATTCTTCTAAAGTTTAGCTACCTCTAGGAAACCATAAAAATATTTTAAATCTGCTTTAAGCACCAAAATAAGATTTTTAAACAAAACTACATTTTGCTAGAGATTCATTCTTAGCATTAGAGTTGTGTATGTAGCTCAAAGAGTCTTAATAAACAACTTTCAAAGAAATGGTACCTTTCTACTTACTTAGAGCACAAACCCTAACCCTAAAATTATATCCAAAGAACTTGTGAAAATATGAGAAGACTTGTTTAGGAAATGTATATCCTTCATATGGGTTTATAGTTTAAGGAAGATAGCTTGTGACTTTAAGTGGGGAGAAGAAAAGATGGAAAAGAAAGAAAAAAAAAATGAAAATGGGGTAATGAAGTTGTAGCCGAGAGGAAGAGGAAAGGAAGAAGTGAAGTGAGATAGAAGGACGGTGAATGAGGGATAATTTGTATCGTATTATTTATTTATTTTAATGATTATTACTAATATATGGGAGTTTTTCTTTATAATGTATATGATTCGTGTGTTATTAATGATGATAGATCATTCACATGGTCTTGTGCCTACAAAAAGAACACCTTGAAAGAATTGATGATTTTATATCAAAATAGGTAATTAAAAATGGATTTGTGACTATAGAGATTTAGTACATGTAACAATTCAAAATAGGAAACACTATGATTCATGACTTAATAATAAAATGCAACCTAGATAAGGTAAAACATACTTGTTAGGTCCCACAATATAAATGTTCCAGGAAACTAAATAGTACTATGTTTTATCAGGACCGACCCAAAATATAAAGAGGTCTAAACCAAATTTTATTATGAGACTTTTTAGAGTTTATAATTGTATTTTTGTAAAATTACTAAAAAAATTTGAAAAATTGGATTAACTTATGAACAAATTATTTATGCTTATTTACTTGCATAAATACTTGACGGGATATTTTGGAGAACTTATAGAACTTCTTAAAATATGTTCATAAACTGTTTTCTGCTAATTTTGATAGTCTCCAAATTGCTTATGAAAATAGCTTATAGATTATAGTCTATATGAAGATAGTCTAATCATATTTTCACTAAGGTTGCATTTGGATTGAAGATATAAGGTTGACTTGGTAATTGAAATGGAAGAGTTGAGGAGTAAAGTGATAAGGAGGTTGTATGTTCGATCCCCACCCTTAGTAAAATACTATCAATATTAACATTATTAATTACTTACATTGGGTGTTGTAAACAAGAAGCAACGTTTGGATTAACTTATGAGCAAATTATTTATGTTTATTTATTGGCTTAAATACTTGACATGATGTTTTGGGGAACTTATGGAAATTGTTTAAAACATGCTCGTAAATTGTTTTCTGCTAAATTTGATAATGTCTCCATAATTGCTAATTTGATTGTATGGTCTATTAGGTTGGGATCCAACAATTGTTGTCTAAGAGGTCTAGCCTATCTAGGGGTTCTGGAAACCTTGTTGAAACTGAACCTGAGGTGGAGGGTTCCCCCATTGCTGCTTTTGGTTAGGTTATACAGTGTTTTTATCAGAAGTTCATAGAATCATTGGCGTATTATGTTGGTAAAGTGGATTAGCAACCAATGGTTGTTCACTAGTATAATTCAAATTTGGCCTTGGTTGAGTTGAACCCACCGGGTGTGGTGAAGGCACATCAGGTCATGGCAGGTCTAGTGTGGGATTAGCTGATCCAAGTGGGTAATAACCTCGTGGGTGCTAAGAAGGGTAATCTAAAACTGATCTGGATATTCGCTTGTTGAATTTTGCCATAGGGCGTCTATTGAATCATGTCAGCATGAAAAACCATTTCTAAATTATCTAAACTTGACTTAGTAAGAATTTTACCAAAAATAAATTATGACAAAGACAAGGTATATGAATCATGTGTAAAAGGAAAACAAGTCAAAAGTAGTTTTCATTCAAAAAAAATTGTGTCAACTCATAGACCTTTGAAATTGCTTCACATAGATTTGATTGATCTAATTAAGACAAACACTTTAGGTGGAAAACAATATGGATTTGTCATTGTTGATGATTTTTTTTAGATTCACTTAGGTGTTATTTTTAAAACATAAACATGAATCACTTGAAGCCTTCTAAACTTTTTGCAAAAATGTTCAAAATGAAAAATGGTACTTTATTATCTCAATAAGGAGTGATCATGGAGGAGAATTCATTAATTCATCCTCTCAATCCTACTTTGATGAGAATGGCATATCGCATAACTTATCTTATGCAAGAACTCCTCAGCAAAATAGAGTTGTTGACAGAAAAAAAAATTAGAACTTTGCAAGAAATGGCTAGAAACATGCTAGATGAATCAAAAGTTGACAAATATTTTTAGGTTGTAGCTATATTTTAAATCGTTTTTCAATTAGGAAGTTTTTAAAGAAAACGCCCTATATACTCTGGAAAAATAGGAAACCTAACATCTCCTATTTTCACATTTTTTGGTTGTTATTGTTTTATTCTAAACAATAAGGATAACTTGGAAAGTTTGAAAGAAAAAAAACTATCTTTTTAGGTTATTCAAACATATATAAAGGATATAGAGTTTACAATTTAAAATCTCAAACTGTTGAAGTTAGCACGCATAACATTTTTGATGAATTTGACGAACTAACCTATCAAAGAAAGGATGACGATGAGGAACCAGAATCATCACATTACACTTGAACAAACAATTGAGAATATCCCTGATAAACTTGGTCAGAATGTACCAATCACACAAGCTCCAAGGAGCTGGAAAACAATCAGTGATCATATTGAAAATCATATTATTGGAAGCACATATAATGGTATAAGAACAAGATCATCATTTAGAAACAACATGGATATGATCTCATAAGTTTAACCAAAATCATTTAATGAAGCAATGGTTGATAAATCTTGGATTTAAGCTATGAAAGATGAATTCTCTCAATTTGAAAAGAACAAGGTTTGGAACTTGGTACCTCTAACTTAAGACAAAATTGTCGTTGGAACTAGATGGATTTTTAGAAACAAACTGGATGAGAATGGTAAGGTAGTCAGAAACAAAGTCAGACTTGTTGCACAAAGATACAACCAGGAAGAAGGAATGGCAAGGTTAGAAGCAATTAGAGTTCTTCTTGTATATGTTTCTCATAAATGCATAAACTTTTTCAAATGGATGTCAAAAGTGATTTTTTAAATGGTATCTTAACTGAAGAAGTTTTTGTTAAACAACCTCTAGGCTTTGTTGACAAATTGAAACTAAATCATGTTTACAAACTAACAAAAGCACTTTATGGTCTAAAGCAAGCCTCTTGAGCTTGGTATAAAAGGCTAAGTACATTCTTAATTGAAAATGGATTTTCAAGAAGAAAAATAGATACCACACTTTTTAGAAAGACAAATAAATTCAATCTACTTATTGTGCAAGTCTATGTGGATGATATTATCTTTGGATCCACGAAAGAGCTCATGTGCAATGAATTTTCAATTCTTATGTAAAGTGAGTTTGAGATGAGTATGATGGGTGAACTTAGATTTTTTCTTGGTTTATAAATCAAGCAATTCAAATAAGGTATTTTTATATGCCAAGAAAAATATAATAAATAACTACTTAGAAAATTTAAAAATAACTGAAGCCAAAATAATGGCTACTCCCATGCATCCTTCATCAAGTCTTGATAAAGATGAGAATGGTCAATCTATATCTGAGAAAGAATTCAGAGGAATGATTGGACCATTTTTTTATCTGGCTGCTAGCAGATTTGACATTGTCTTTGCAGTAGGATTATGTGCAAGATTTCAATCATGTCCAAAAGAATCTTATCTTATTGATGTAAATTTTTTTAGATACTTGGTTGGTATTACTGATCTTAGCCTTTGGTATAGAAAAAAGTTATATTTTGATTTTGTAGCATGGTGTGATGCTAATTATGTTGGAGACAATCCATTGCAATGATTGACTAGCTTTGGAAGCTTGTCTGACCTTGGTTCCTTGTGTTCCTTGAATTGTAGAAGTGACATAATAGTTATATGTATTGGCTCATTTGGTCTCCAGCTCCCTAAAATGTTGAACCTCATTATAATCACATGTTTAACAATGTCGGCAAGTTGCTAAGAGACTTGATACACGATGTCATGTATCCTCATGTCAATTTTTTGTCTAATGAACAATGTGGTCATGAACATTGGGTTCTTAGATGGATCAACCCATCCATGTCTAGAAGCATTAGTAACTGCTACAATTGTAGACATTCCCAACATTTGAGGAAGATCATTAGAATTATGTCGGCATGACTTATTTGATGGTGTAGTTGATGGTTATTCCATATTGTTGAGAATTTTTTCATAATGCAAGTGCATTCGCCAAAGATAATCGTGTCATGGAGAAGTGAGCATCTTAATGGTCACTACCGTAGTGTTCTACCAGGCATGCCAAATTTGTTGTTGGGAAAAGAACATAGCCGAGGAAACGGCTAACTATTCTCAACTTTTAATTCTCTTTTGCTTCAAATTATTAAGACGAGGAAGGAATTATGTCCTCATCTATGGGTTCCTTAACTACTCCGAATAGTATTAAGTACGGTAAGATGATTAAGCTACTGAACTAATTGTAATTGTAAGTTGTCTCTTTATTTAGCTTTAGTTTTAGAATTAATGTTTTTAGTGATGTCAACTTGCTTAGTAAATGTGGTGTTTGTGTGGGCACTTTGTTGATTCTCATTCTCTAGCTCTTGCATAAATTACTTGATCAAGAAAGAATGCATGAAAAATATGTTTGATCATACATAAGCTTAATCACGTGTTATTTTAGCATGCATTAAGTTTGAAACATGAAGATATTTCATTGGTACCCATTGAAATTCATTTCAAACCATTTCTAAGTGTTTTTGACTTTACAAATCAACTTACCAACTTATGAATCGATTTATGAACTTCAAGAACTCGATTTTTAAATTCCCAGGGTTGTGAATCGGCTTATCTAGTGTGTGAATTGACACATTAACAAAGCAATAGGTTCTCTAAGTCAACTCACAACTGTGTGAATCGATTCACACAACTTTAGACTTTATATTTTTGTTTTCAAACATGTGTAAGTTGACTTACGACTACTGTTAGTCAACTTACCAACTATGCAAACTTGAAATTTGATAGTGTTAAGGTTGTTATGGCAGTTACAAAGTGATTATTTCTCTTAGAACTCGTTTTTCATTGGCCTAGCCTATTCATGCATCATATAAAAGGTTTTCTCATTACTAAAATTTTTGCCTTTAGCGACTAATTATTTTCAATCACTTTAGAGACTGAAATTTTAATCTTTATAACAAAATTTTTTGTCACTAAATCAGTTGCAAATGAAATTTAGAGACCAAATTAGTGTCTTATTTATAGTGACTGAAAAATCAATGTCTAATACATAAGCATACAAGATTATCATAGATTGAAAACTCTTTATTGATCAAGTCGGGTGTACAATCGAGTTTTGAAGCTAGAAGCACAATGGGGGGATATAGATTGTTGGGGCGTTTATTCTAGATAGGAATCATCGAGGGGACATAAGTGGATTGTGTATCAAGGGCTGAAGGTGTTCTTCATAAAATTCCTAGATAGGTGTTTCTAGGTGGCTATCTTGCAAGAGTGAGGCATGATCTTCACCTTGAGGATAGGTTTGTGTTCATAATTTGGAAGGTGTTCCAAGATTTTGTACATGTAGAAGAGTATTTAGGAAGAATGATTTTTGTGCAAGGTTTTGTAACATCAGCTGAAGGATCTTGTAAACACTGATAATCAATAATCAAAAGAAGAAAACGTTCATTTGATTGAATGAAGATAATATGTACTCTACAAGCGAGGGTGAAGTAAAGGAACATGTATAAATCTCTGTGTAATTCTCTTTATCCCTAACTCTGTAATTTTCTGAAATTTACATTGTTCATTAATTTTCATTTCATTTGGAGTTTGGTGACATTTTCTGATTGGTGCAAATTGATAGAAATATTGTTATTAGAATTTTCATATTTAGAATCTTGTCTTAATTTTGTATGTTGAATGAAAATATGTTCTTAACATTGTAATTCAACATCTTAGACTTGATTCAAATTGAAAAATCTAAGATCTTATTGTTGCTATTAATTCTTATTTATAGTGTCTTTGTTTCAAGATCTTTGTCATATTTGATTGAATTATCAAAAACCTTTTGCAAACCAACTTCAATCAAATTTTATGTTTTGTTGTATAAGTCTCTATTTGATTTGTGTTGTTTATTTCAAATATCATCAGCAAATCGATACAAATATGCATAAAGTAAAGTAAATTGATAAAGATAAATATAGCGTAAAAAGCTTGCTTGATTGATTGTGCTAGAAATATTACAAGTATTGGTATTTATATGAAAAACCAATCTTGTTGATCATAAATTGTGGTCTACAGACATGTAGCTATGCTCGGCTAATTATGTGAGTAGTGTGTGATAACTCCCGTTTGAGAGAGTTCATGATGCCCCACGATCAGTTCATTTTCCCTGTATCTTCGGTATGACACGTTGGCAATACCCGTGCACACTTTTCCCTACTATTGTCCCTTCCTGTTAATCACCAGTAGAGCTAAACACATAGAAGGTGAGCGTAATTGTTGAATCATCAGGTTGTAGTAAGCTTTGACTCAAACTTGGACCTTTACGACCCTTTGTGGACTCTTGTACAGTTGAAAGACTTGACTAACTCATGTTCAGCTACTTTTTGCGCACCTAATCTTCCTTTAGCTAAGAATAATTTAAATACCCCAAAGTTCGATTGTTTGTCGTTCTCAGCTAACAAGTATTTTTAGGTGTAAAAACGAGTCATGACTTCATTAGAGTTGGATGTTGCTTTGTTTGATGGGAGGATGGACTTCTCCTTATGGCAATGCACAATGCAAGGGTATTTGGTCCAATAGGTTCTTGATTGTGCTTTGAAAAAGAAAAAAAAATGAGTTGAAAGATTCAAAATAAAATACAATAAAGAAAAAGGAAATGATCACAATTCAATTGACACTTGCTCTACAAATTAAAGTTATTGTGTTGAAAGAAAATTCTCCAAAAAAAAAATGTAGGATTTGTTGTTATTTAAATTTTTATCGACCACATTAACCAACCGATTGATGATGAAAATGAATTTGTACTTGCTAAAGGTAGAAGATGAAGGTAATGTGTTCATATATTTTTTTTATACAAGATTGTATATTTAATATTTAACTCAAAACTTCTATTTTTAATTCATTAACTGCTTTAAGGAAACTTTTTAATAATAATAATAATAATAATAATAATAATAATAATAATAATAATAATAATAATAAAGTTTGTACCAATGTCATTTTGACGTACTAAATTGTTAATGGTTTAAATATATCAATCATCTGTCTAAATACGTGCCATTTTAGTTTTAATCAATATAATTAAAAAAATTAAATATATTTTTAGTTCCTATCAAATTTTAATTTTTTAAATTTAGAATCCATAAAGTAAAAAATACAATTTTTAGTTCTTACAAAATTATTATGCATGTGGTTTTAGTTCCTCTTGTTAAGTCAACATATATTTTTAATGAATTTTCGCAAGAATGTTTACAACAATATAAAAAGTTCTTTCACAAAAAATGATTTCAAAATTCGATTAATATGTCCATATTTTTGTCATTTTTATCTTTAGTTTTTATATTTATAAAATTCATATTTAGTTCATCCAAAGTTAAAAGACTCTAAATTTTTGTGGAGGAATTTTTTTATAATGTTCTAGAATTTTTAAATTTGAAGAACAATTATACATATTTTGTTTTAATATAGACTAAAATGGCTTATTGGATAATTTTGTTACTTTTATCTTAAGTTTTTACATTTGATCAAAGCATTTTGGGCACATGTTTCTAGCTTTTTATTGTTACATTTTAAAAGCTCTTTATAGCTTAGATTAATTTTTTAGCTTGTTTCTAAACTTTTGGTCGAAATTGAATTTTAATTTTATTATTTGCATATTGACCCCTACTCGCTCTGTAGGTCATAACTTGAGATCTGGATATCGGATTGACGCATGCGAGCAGGCGTTGGAAAACTAAAAATCAGAGCTACAACTTTTGTGTTG
Source organism: Cicer chorassanicum (assembly GCA_037974735.1). Taxonomy (NCBI): domain Eukaryota; kingdom Viridiplantae; phylum Streptophyta; class Magnoliopsida; order Fabales; family Fabaceae; genus Cicer; species Cicer chorassanicum. The sequence continues at coordinate 29,880,473 of JBBPBP010000001.1, forward strand.
GAATAAAAGGCCAAAGTTGAACTTTACTGGGTCTAAACTGCATATTTTGTGATTTGAGCTTTTGTAATAATTTTAAGTAGTGGACCACTTGTTTTAAAAGCCCAAAAACCGAGTACAATATATTCAGAGTTTTCTTCTATTTTAGAGAAGCAGTTTTTCGGATTCAAAGAAATTAAAAAAAAAAACAGTTCTTATTCTATTTCATGGAAGGCTAATTTTCTCAGATTGATCCACTGTTTCAGAGTTTCATCAACACCTTGAGGTTCAGTTAATGATGTTAATTTTGCGCTATGATTCTATTCCTTTTTATTCAATTATATTGTTATTCTGATTGCTTTATTTAAATTTCAATAGGATTGATTAAATCAGTTTGACAAAATTCGGTTTCTTAATTAAATTATAATTTTGCGACGCTTGATCGTTAATTGTTATACATTAATGATTGTGATGCTTAATCTAGTCAAAGAAATCGAATTCACATATGGTTGACCACGCTTGTTTCATCATTTCTATAGTCAAATAGGAATAGAGTCATGTAAGATTAGATGTGCACCTAAGAGGGGGGGGGGGG